>PVHY01000469.1:0-222535 GCA_004024945.1 Uropsilus gracilis | reverse complement strand
TACTTGGTGATAAAAAGGTGTAAAATATTGATGCAATTTGGATGAATCTTAGAATAATTATAGTGAAACCAAATGAAAAAGAGTACATGCTGGATCATTCTATTTATATAAAATTCTAGAATGCAAATTATTTTACAGCTCTCTGGCACCAGAAAGCAAATAAGTAATTGCCTCTAACAGAGTGTTGGGTTGGGGGAAACTACGGGAGGGGTAAGGAGAGGAACTACAAAAGATTGATAGATTTGTTCATTATTTCAATCAAGATGATGTTTCATGACAAAGCATATCAAATTGTTTATTCTCAATAAATATATTTTATTATATACTAATAAAAACTAAGATAAGTAAAAACAAACTAGAAGTGTCAAGAAACAGAAAATTGTCATAGAAATAAGAATGAAGTGATAGTGACTAGAAGGAAAGAGGCAAGTGAAAATTGTTAGAAAGACAATAGTTAAGGAAATTATTTCCCATCTACCTTAAAGTGGTTGATATTGTTAAAGAGTAAAGAATATAAGGTAGAAAAAAATCAGATATATAATCTAGTGGAATTTATATGAGAGAATAATTTGCATAAATAAAGTAAATGAATGAATTAATCTTCCAGTTGACAAGGCACATCAGATCAAGGAAAGTTGGTGGAAAGCTAATGATAAAAAAAATAGTTATTGAATAGAAAATATTAAGTTTCTAAGAAGTAAAAACAAATAAAGCGCATGTAGCCTCAAATAATTTTTTCAGAAGCAATGTAGTAAAATATTCTTTATATCAAATAAATTCACTCTTCAAATATGAAAACAACTGAAAAGCATTTCCATCTATGAACTCACAGGGTCAGTGAAACTGAGCAACAATGAAATTTTTAGGTAAAACTACTTAGAGTTTAAATACAATGAAGAATTTAGTCAAAACAAGGAGTACAGAAATTAAGAAGCCAGTTGTTAAACTAAATTCATTCAAATGTGCCTCTAAGATAAGCAACTTAGTAAAATGTAATAATTATTACATTTTAAGTCATAAATATCAGATAATATCATATGAATTCATAGCCAAGGAGTTATGGTAGTTACTAATTACCTTATCTTTCATTCTTTCATAGGAGTTAATTAATGTTGGTGACTAAATTTAAAATACATAAATTAATTAAAATATATTGATGATGTTCTTTTTTTTTGCATAAACTTAGAGGACTCTGGTCCCTCATATGATGAAAATAATCTGAAGTTCCACAAATCTTTCATTTTTACCAGTTGCAACTTTTGTCACTAGCTCAACATTAAATTAAAATGACTAGTGTTAATTTTAAGTAATATTTATTCAAGAATTCTATTTGGGGTTAATTCTTATCTTTTCCTTTCTCATATCCATATTTTTTCCAAATTATCTATATTTTTCTTTCAATAAATGCAATCTATAAATAACTTATATGTACTATTACTACTAATAAGTAATTTATTGCTTTCATTTTTCTGTTTCAATGTGGCTTGGTTTAGTTTTAGGTTGACTACATATCATGTAAAATGATCATGTCAACACTTCCACATTATTTTAATAAATTAATATGAAATTATTCTTTAAAGCCCATTGGAAATCAGTGGTAAGACTAAACTACAAAATACTAGCCTCCTAACAAATAGTGAAGGACAAAGAACATTAACCAGACCCCTGGGGAAGTCCAAAGATGCTGGAAATTTATGTTATAAATTATCTCATTTGTAAATTTCAAGGGAAATTTCATTTCCTTTTCCACCCACATTTTTAAGCTGACACATACATTAGCTACTAATTTATATATTCAACTCACTATCTAGCTACTGCCTCTGAGAGGAAGAACTTTCCTAGGAAAAGATTGAGGAAGAAATAAAAACACAGGAAAAATGTAAGGATTAGGGGGATATATGGAAAATCATTTGTATTAGTCAATTAGGCACTGCTGTGGTAACAAATTAACCCAGATCTCAGTGACAGTGAAACAAAGCCTAATGAAATCAAGAAGCTCCTCTACTAGCAGAGTTATCAAGTCACTGACACTGTCAACTTAACTAGTAATCATATCACTCATGAAAACAAAGCAAGAACATAGAGATATCTTTCTTGCTCCCCCCTTATTTTGATTGATTTAAGTGTGGGGGAAAAAAGCATGTGTTATTTATAGCTTATTGACCAGAAATAGTCACATAGTAACTGTAAGAGAAGCTGGGAAGTGCAGTATCCTCTGTGTTCAAAAAGTGAACAATAAAGCAGAACCTGGAGAAATCCTTAGTATTTACTCTTCCATATGACCTGAAAATGAGACAATTATGGTTAAACATAATGTCCTGAGAAGTGAAAAAAAACAGAAGGGCTAATAATTATTATTATATAATATGATGAGGAAGACAAAATAAAAACTCAAAAGTACTTGTTTACAACAAAATTTCCTTTAAAAATCAAGACAAATTTGTTTTTTCTTTGTAACACTGCTTAAAATTAGGAAAATGTTGAGAGCTAAAAATATTACGGCATGTATCTATGCCACAATGATGAAAATATCATTGAAAGAAATTAACAAAGACCAAAACAAATGGAAAACCATCCTATTTTCATGTACTGAAATAATTAAAATTGTTAAATGGCAATACACCTTGAATTCAACACATTCCAACACATTGAACACATTTCTGATCAAAAATCCCACTGATTTACTTGTAGAAATTGACAGGATGATTGTAAAATCACCTCATACCACAATAAAAATTTAAATCAGAGTGAATTAAAAACTTAAAATTTGTAGTTAAAATTATAAACTCTTAGAAGGAAACATAAGAATAAAATTTCATGACCTTGGTGGAAGCAGTGGTTTCTTAGTTATAACACCACAAACTGAGTAAAAGAAAACAAAAGCAAAAATATAATACCAAAAAAAAAGACATCAGACTTAATTAAAGTGTAAAATAATTTTTACATTAAATAACATAATCAAGAAATAAAACACATGTGCATTGAGATATTTTCAAATCATATATCTGAGTGAAATATAATCTTCAAACTATATTAAGAACTCTTACAACTCAATGATGAACAGACCAACTAGAAAGATGGACTAATTGTCTAAATAAATATTTCTCAAAAAAAGCTAAACTGATGTCCAATATCAGTCATTAGAAAAACCAAAACCAAAATCAAAGAAATAATAAAAGGTCACTTAATATCTATTGAGATGATTTTCATCAGAAATACTGCCAAATGTAAAAACAAAAAAAAAACCCACCCTGATGCTTGAAAGCTAATTGTGGAATGAGGTAGTCAAAGTGGGGTGGAAAGAGAGCAAGGGAGGGAGGAGAACAGAAACAGGGAGGGAGAACAGTAGTTCTAAGGTGGTGGACTATGGGTACTTTGGTTGGGGGTGCACTATGACAATAACACCTGAAGGAGGGATCATAAAACCATATGATTTTATAATGCATACAACAATGTAAGCCAAGAACAACTCAATAGAAATATTTTTTATACAAGAAACACTGATAAGAAAGGTGTGGAGTGATAATAATCCTTGTACATTTCTGATAAAAATATAATGAAATTCTAAAGTGATATACTACAGTGGAAAACAATTGGCAATTCTTCAAGCAATGGTTACTCATCTTCTAATTGGATGTTATAATATGGCTCAATAGCTCCAACTCTAGCATGTATGCAGAGAAATGAAAACATAAATATATGAATACTTAAGTGGTTACAACAGCATTATTTAAAATAACTAATAGTGGAAACTACAAATATGTCAATTGGGGAATGCACTAGGTGTAATCACACACTTGGAATAGTCATATAGACAACCGGTATATGACACAACATGGGTGAACTTGAAGACTTCAGATTACAGGAGGAAAAGAAAACAGACTGCAAATTACTCAATAAAACATCAAGATATGCAAAGTTGATTCATGTATTCCAGGGACTCAGGGAGAATGGAAAGTAATTGCTGAGAAGCAAGAAATTTCTTTTTGGTAATGAAATGATCTGAAATTCATATTGTTGAGGTTTGCACAACTTTGAGCTGCTAATTTGTACACATTAAAAGAATGAATTTTATGGTAGATGTATTATGCCTCACTAAAAAGAATGTATAAGAAAAAAGTCACCAAAGTAAGTTGTCATAGAGAAAAGAAAGTTTTAGCAAGAAATAGAGTACAACCTCATCTAATTAAAAATATATACTTTTCCATTTGCACACTTACATATGAAAATACATCAAAAATGTTGTTATATAGAGAGCTGTATTGAGGAGATTTCAAAATGGGAACTCCAATTCTCTCTAAATTCTGCATACTTTGATATTATGTATTTACATGCTATATAAAGCTAAATGAAAAAGAAGTGAGTAATACTAGAAGTCACTAAAGATAAACATGATCTTACCTTATCTCTAATGCCAGATCAATTTTCCCATTTTATGAAATCTCTGTAAACATTACACTTTTACTGGTTTGTGTTATTTGTACTCTTACAATCCATACATTACATGCAACATAATTTAGTGCCTCATTGTATATTTGAATGGCCCTATTACACACAAAAAATTTTGCTAAATGGTAAAATATCATACAAATACATAGCAGTATGTTGGACCTGGCACAGAAGGTACAAAATTAAGGTTGGTAAAAACCAAAATTAGAAATAAAGTTCAGAAATGGAAAAAACACAGACTGGATTTTAAACCTGACTAATAAGTAATAGTGGTGTCAGCAGTCAAATTTATATATATATATATATATAAATTTATATATATATAAATTTATATATATAAATATATATATATTTATATATATATAGTAAATCTAGCAATTTTTGAACAAATCAATTTCAAGTAAGCAGTGTTTGATAAGCAAGGAGGCAATGATTACATAGGTCCATATTTTGTGGAGAGCCTTCTGCTGCCCTTTGAGGAAAAGAAAGCAACAGAACAAAATACAAAACCTAAGAAGACTAGGTTGGCATATAATAGTTTCAGTATAAAGTTGTTGCGCCTAGCATTGTTGTTATTCCTTTATTTATTTTGTTTCATCTATATTAGTTTCCACTCCCCAATTCAATTTGGAAACTGCAATCTATCAAAAGGCTAAGATTTATTTCATAATCTCTAAAACCTATTCAATTGAGCTGTTGATCAACATTATTGTTTTAAGTGTAGACTGACTAGTCATAGTGCTCAAAAAATTGAAAATTAATTTAAAACTTAAAACTTAAAAATGAAACTGACCATTTATTGTGCTCAAAAAATTAAAACCAGCTTTTAAAAAATCTTTTTGACTAAACCCAAAGTAATATATTGAATGATCATGGTGAACTAATATAATATGGAACATCTATTTAATAGGAATCCTAATAATTCTGGCATGGGAAATAAAAATGAGTTTATCAGACTATCCCAGACAGCCAGACTCCACTAGACTTTTAAAAAAGAATTCCTCTTCCACCCAAATAACATACATATGAGAGGTATGACTCTCAATCTCTAAATCACATAAACCAAAATTATTTCAATAGAAATTTCTACAGTTACTAAGATACAAAAACCAAAAATAAACAAATAGCTTTCAGCTTAAAAAAATTCCTCTTCCAAACCTTTACTACAGTAATCATGATTATTGTTAATACCCTACTGAAAACAAATGATACATATTTGAGTTGGTACAATCAAACCTAAAACCTTCTATGTATTATTTTCTCATGTAATAATCAGAATATTGATATTTTACCCCCATAACCATTTTTATTGAACAAATAAGCAAACTGAGATTGAATATAAACAACAACTTGCCTATGATTGCATAATTGGTGGTAGAGATGTTCAAACCTACCTAACTCAACAATAATTTATCAGTGTGCCAAGTCTGGGAGCCATGGAAACTCCTGACAGGCCGGTGCTGGTAAGTGGCACTGGCACAGGCAAAATACCCAACAACAGCCACAGTAAAGGAGTGAGAACAAAACCCTGCCAAAAAAGGAACTAGGAGCCCCAAACTCACCACCAATCAAAGCCACTCTTAGGAAAAGATGTTGCAGATTGCACAGGAACTGGATCTTTTAAAAAAGTCAGTAGAAACAAGGAAGTCAATCACCTCAGCTGCTTGGGCACAAAGGTAGAAGTAATCACAATATGACAAAGGACTCTAGCCACCATGCCAACAAACATAAGAGCCATCATGTCATAATATGTAGAGCAAGTCCAAAAACAGAGCATAAGAAGGAGGGGAAAATGCCAATACTCAAGCAAACCCTACAGGAAACAATACATCAAAGGAAGTACAGCCTCCAGAACCCAACAAGGATAACATAGAAGAAATGTGCTATCTGATAGTCAAAGAACACAAATTCAGCATGACAAAAGTATCAAATGAGTTAGGAGAAGAAATTCAACTCAGCATGACAGAAGCACTCAATGAGTTAAGAGAAGAAGCAGAAGAATATATAAAAAAAAGAAAAGCATCAATAAGAGTAACATAATTGATGAACAGAAGAATGAGAAAAGAAACTGAACAAGATTCAAGACATAAAAGGAGCAATAGAGAAACTAAAAAATATGGGGGGGGGGCATGAAAACAGATTAGAGGAAATAGAAGAACAAATTAGTATCCTTGAGGATACTTAAATAGAGAAATGCAAAGGAAGAAAACAGAAGAAAAACTCAGAGATCCATCACATTACTTAAAGAAAAGAAGCATAAGAATAATTGGAATCACAAAAGGAGAAAAGAGAGACATGGGAACTGAAAGGATATTTAAGCAAACAATGATGGAAAACTTCCTATACCTGAAAAAGGAAATTAAAATAGATATAAAAGAAGCCAGAAGGACATCAAACTACTTCAATGAAAGAAAAATCACAGCAAGACATATCATCATAAAACTCCCAAGAGTCCAAGATAAGAAAAGAATAATGAAACTGATCAGAGAAAGGAAACATATATCATATAAAGGAAAACAAATTAGGATGATTTCAGATTTCTCTGAAGAGATGATCCAGGCAAGGAGAGATTGAACAACATTTTCAAAAAATGCCAAGCAAGAAAATTCTACCCAGTAAAGCTCTCTCCTTCCTTTACAAAAGAAAAATTAAAACCTTTTCAGACAAGAAAAGTCTCCAGAAATATGCTAACACTAAACCCCCACTCCAAGAAGTCCTGCAAGAAGCCTCAAGATCAAAACCAACAGAAAAATAAATAGAACAAAACAGAAAAGCAAATGAGAACTTCAAAATGACCAACAAAAAACCAATATCAGAATCTCAAGTATCAATCATCACCCAAAATGTCAATGGTCCAAATTTATCAATCAAAAGATACAGCATACCAGATTCGATCAAGAAACAAGACCCAACATTCTGCAGGATACACACTTGAACTCAAAAGATAAGCAAAGACTAAAGGTAGAGGACTGAAAAACAATTCTGAAAAGCAGAAAAAGGCAGGGGTAGCCATATTAGTAGGAGATAAAGCAGACTTTAAGCTAAAAAAGGTGACAAGAGATAAAGAAGGACACTATATAAAGGTAAAAGGATCAGTGTAGCAAAAGACATAACAATTATTAACATATACTCACCAAATGAGGGAGCACCAAAATTCATCACACAGTTACTAACAGCACTGAAAACGGACATCAGCAAAAATATATATGTGGTAGGTGATTTCAACAACCCACCCTCACCAAAGGACATATCAACAAGACAAAAACCAAACAAAAACACAAAAACTCTAAATGAAGATCTTGACAGTATTGACCTAATAGATATTTATAGGACATTGTATCCCCCCAGAAAGGAATACACCTTTTTCTCAGATGCATACAGATCATTCTCAAAAATCAACCACACCACATATTAGGACATAAGACAAACATTAAAAAACATACAAATATTAAAATCGTAACAACTTTTTTCACTGATCATAAAGATATCAAGCTAGAAATCAACAATGAAAAGAAAGCAAGAAGAGTGCCCAGTACATGGATACTGAACAACATGCTACTAGATGAAGACTGGGTAATTGAGGAAATTAAAGAAGAAATTGAAACCTACCTAAAACAAACAACAAAGAAGACACAACATTCCAAAATGTCCAGGACTCAGAAAAAGCAGTTTTAAAAAGACGGTTCATAGCAATACAGGTTCATATCAAAGAGTAAGAAACTAACCAAGGAAATAACTTTGTCTCCCAACTTGAACAACAAAAACAACAAAATCCAAACCCAGCAGAAGACAAGATAATAAAAATAAATACAGAAATAAGTGATCTAGAAAGCAAAAAGACTATCCAGAAGATCAAGGAAACCAAAAGTTGGTTCTTTGAAAAAATAAATAAAATTAATAAACCCCTTACAAAGCTCACAAAGAAGAGAAATCACTCAAATAAGCAAGATCACGAATGAAAGAGGAGAAATAACAACAGACACAGTAGAAATCCAATAGAAAATCAGAGATTACTATGAATAACTATATGCAAACAAATACAAAAATCCGAATGATATGGACAGATTCTTAGAATGAGATGGCTACCCAAAATTGAACAGAGAAGAAATAGATAATTAAAAAAAACCAATCACAAGCAGCAAAATTGAAGCAGTCATCAATACTTACTGACAAGAAGAGCCCAGGACCAGACAGCTTCACAAATAAATTCTACCAGACACTCAAAGAAGAAATAACACCTGCATTACTAAAACATTTCTCAGAAAATAAGAAAGAAGGAAAACTGCCAAACACATTCTATGAAGTAAACAGTACTCTCATACCAAAACCAAATAAAGAGCATGAAGAAAGAAAACTAGACCAATTTAGATGCAAAATTTTTTTTAAAATCCTGGCAAATTGAATTCAAGGATGCACAAAAAAGCATTATTCACTATGATGAAGTGGGATTTATCCCAGGGACACAGGGATGGTTAACACCAGATATCAATTAACATAGCCACCACATCAGCAAGGAGAAAACCAAAAACCATATTATCATATCAATAGAGGCAGAGAAAACACGTGGTAAAGTCCAACACCTATTTATGTGTAAAGCTCTTGAAAAATTGGGAATAAAGGAACATACCTCAACATATTAAAAGCCATCTATGACAAACCTAGAGCAAACATCCCCTAATTGGTGAAAAACTAAAATCATTTCAATTAAGATCTGGAACCAGGTAAGGATCCCCACTCTCTCCACTACTTTTCAACAAAGTACTAGTAGTTCTAGCTAGGGCAATAAAGCAAGAGAAAGACATAAAAGGGATACAAATAGGGAAAGAAGAATTGAAACTGTCATTATATGCAGATGATATGATTCTCTATGTAGAGAACTCCCCAAAAATCACAGGAAAACTCCTTTAAACAACAAACCAGTTGAGTAAGGTAGCTGATTACAAAATCAAAACACAGAACTCAGTAGCTTTCTTATACACAAAAAATCAAGCAGCAGAAGAAAATTGAAAAAGCATCCCATTTACCATTGCGACAACAAAAAATCAAATACCTGGGAATAAACCTAACAAAACATGTGAAAGAACTACACAAAGAAAACTTTAAAACAATGCTAAAAGAGTTAGAAGACATAAGGAAATGGTAAGTCATTTCCTGGTCACGGATTTGAAGAATTAATATTTAAATGCCCACCCTACCAAAAGCAATCTACAGATTCGGTGCAATCCCTAGAAAAATTCCAATGACATTCTTCAAGGCGATAGAGCAAAAATTACTGAAATTCATATGGAATAACAAAAGACCTCAAATATCAAAAAACCTTCTGACCAAAGAGCATGGAGATATTACTACTCCAGACTTCAAATTATACAACAAAGTCATAGTAATTAAAACAGCATGGTACTTGCACAAAAACAGACAAACAGACTGATGGAACAGAATTGAGTGCCCAGAAATATACATACATACATACATACATACATACATATATATATATATGTATATATATATATATATATATATATATATTTCCCTCACACCATATACAAGAGTCAACTCAAAATAGATAAAATACTTGAATGTAAAACCTGAAACCATAAAATGCATGGAGGAAAACTTGGGCAAAACCCTCCATGGATTACACTTCTGAAATCCATTTTTGGACACATTTACAGCTGGCAAAATAAATGAAAGAAAACAAACAGTAGATACTACATCAAACTAAAAATCTTCTATATAGCAAAAGAAACAATAACCAAAACAAAAGAAACTCAACTAAATGTGAAAAATTTTTGCCCTCCACAAAACTGTTTGATAACAAAGATCCATAAGGAAATCACACAACTTAGCAAACAACATTCAAAAAAATGAGAAGAACTGAAAAGACATTTGTCCAAAGAGGAAAGACAAATGGCCAACAGGCACATGAAAAAAATGCTCAAAGTTACTAGCAATCAAGGAAATTCAAATCAAAACCACAATGAGATACCACCTTACACCAGTAAGAATGGCCCACATCCAAAAAACAGGCAACAACAAGTGCTGGCAGGGATGTGGGGAGAAAAGTACACTTTTACACTGCTGGTGGGAATGTAAACTGGTCCAGCAACTATGGAAAGCAGTGTGAAGGACCCTCAAACTAATGAAAATAAAACTACCATTTAACCCAGCAATCACTCTTCTGGGAATCTACCCAAAGGAGACCTCAATACTTATATACAAAGCGACACTTTTCTTGGATGTTTATTGCATAAGTATTTATAATTGCAAGGACATGGAGACAACCCAAATGTCCCAGAACAAAGAAATGGATGAAAAAGACGTGAGACACACACACACACACATTTATATATACATATATATGTATGTATATATGTATATATATATATTTGATGAATTTTAGATAATATGGAAGGACCTAGAAGAAATCATATTAGCAGAAAAAAGTCAGAAAGAAAAAGATAAAAACCAAATGGTTTCACTAATCATAAGATATAGGAAAAACAAACAAAAGGCCAGGAGGAAAAGTCAAAACAAGCTACTAACCAAACTAAAGTACACAATGGGGGCTGGGGAATGGGTGGGTGTGATCAGGGAGGGGAAGTGGTGGGTGAACCCCAGATAATACAAAGATGTGAAATATATAATGTATATATAAATAAATTATTTTAAAAACAACAACAATAATTTATCAACATACTTTTTCTAACTACACAATATTTAGTATTTAAATTTTACTGATTATGCTGGGTGTCATCTTTTCTTGCCACTATCATCTAGGTTTTCAGTGGAACAATATTTATGGAAGACAAAATCAATGAAGTCTTCACTCCCTAATCCTGGTAAGATATCTGGTGAATTAACCAACATTCTACAGCATAACTCTCCACTGAGAAGTTAATGTTGATCAAAATGGCCACCTTTTCCCTTCTCTCTGCCTGAGCCCATCCACTTTCTGTCCCAATGCTGTATATATGGAAGCTTAGATCAAAAGAAAGGCCGACAGAAATTTAGTTTTTTTTCTCCTCACTCCCACTTTTTTTCTGTTTTGCTCATTCAGTGACTATATCTTATATATTTTAACATTAAAGGTATTTTCTAACACACACGAAAAAATGAGTTCAACCTCAAGACAGAGGTTTTCAATTTTTGAATCTGGCAATATAACCAGGAAGCTTGTTATGCATGAAAATGCCAGAATTGACCTGTCAACAGGGATTCTGCAGAGAGTCTGCTTCTGGGATCACACAAATCCATTTAATTAGATGATAAGAAAGGGGAAATCTTCATGTCTAACAGGAATGGAAGTAATTTTATCCAAAAGGTGAGGTCCCAGAGAATTATTTATCATTTCATGCACATTGAAGGTCCTGGGAGGCAGGAACAGACCATTAATTTGTCTGGAAATTATGGCTCTATGAACATATTTAATATGCAACTAATGATGCCTTAAAAAGGAAAACAATAGGTTTCTCTTCATACCTAGCCTGGGAGAGAACCCCTGAAAAACATAGCATTTGTTGATGTTACTCACCCGCATGAATAATAAAAATTGATGACCTTTAAGACCAAAAAGAAAAAGATTTTCAAAACACTACTCTTTTTTAAAAAAATGACATAACAAAGAAAGAAACATACAGTTCAAGAGAAAAGTCGTTCAGCTCCAGAGTAATCAGAGTTTACTGTACTAAAAAATCAGAGTTGATTCTACAAAAAAGAAAAAGAAATGATGAACATAAAGCAGAAAGGATATACCCTGTTAATGAAGGAGTCTACCAACATACTCTCTAGTGAACATAATCTTGAATCCCTCACTCTTCCATATTTCAAGCAAACCACCAGAGTGTGGGGGGAAATGAGATAAACATTACAGCTGAAATAATTCTTAAAAAAAATCTTTTCTTTCTCCATGTTACATTCCTTCATGATAGTCCTCTTGGAATTCAACAGCTTTCTAAACAAGATGGTTGCAGACACTGAGCTGGCCTATCTCGAGTTACATTTGTCTCTCTTCACAGCTGTTCCGGAATCTACTTGAGAAGACCATAGATAGCCTCCTGTGCCTTTTTTCTCCACAACGGAAACGCACCATCTCAATGCTTCCAGAAGCCCACACCTTTCATTCATAGGCACAGATCTGTAAAAATATTTCTCAGCGAAGGGGTGGTTTATGATACAAGGATTGGATATCTATCCCTTATTACCTCTTCTCCAATGATTTTCAATGCTGATTAGTCTGATTAGCATCTCTAGAAGCAGCGATTGCAAATACTCTATATATTCCCCACCCCCACCTCATTCTTGGGGCATGTTTCTACTCTCTGAGTTATGATCCCATTCTTAGTTTGCCTCCAATAGCCAAGTAGGGGTTTCCTTCTTTCCCCTCCTCCCCAATGGGGTTAAACCCAGCAGGGAATCCTCATTAAAATTCACCATAAAGCCCATTTGTTTGCCATTGCCCTCCCTCAACTCCCATATCCTTCCACCCTGCTGTGAACGTTTCCTAGAGCTACAAATGACCTGGAGGAAATGGTGCTGTCATGTCTTGATGCAAGGTCCATGTCCATCAAATAAACATGACACGTTTTTGCGTTTCTGAGGCTGTTCTAAGTCGTTTATAATCACATTTTTTCATTTTAGGAAACAAGATTTCCTTTCCCATAAACAGGTGCAAGTGCTGATGACATTCCAATACTCCTCCAAGACGGACTGAGAGGATCTAAACTTGCGGTGTTGTCCCTTCTTGCAGGAGACCAAGAGCAGAGGGTATTTTTCAACATTGTTATTGTTGTTTATCGCCTTCTTCCTCTTCGTCCCAATGAGACATAACTATGCCAGAGTCATACTTCATATTCATCTATAGGAACATCTGGCCCATGTCTAACATTTAATTTCCACACCATTAGAGCCAAACAATACACGTACATCAGTAGATAATGTAATGCATTATCACGCAATGCAGAGTAGCAATTTATTAGCCTAATTTAAAATAGCCTTCAGCAAAAAATAGTGCATCTTAATTCAGACTTCTGAATGGAATGACATGTTTTCCAGTAAAATTCAAAAGTATATACCCAGACATGCTTTGGAAAAACTTTCCTTGCATATATTATTTTCTGTATTATTCAAGAATGAAATATCAGTTCTGCTTTTTATGTTCTAAACCAATTTCATCCATTATAACACTAAGAGATAACGGCCTGAGGAGAGGAGGAAAAAAAGGAATTCCTTGGAACATAAGTTGACCCCACATCTTTATTTCTTAGAAATCACAACTCGAACATGTAGGTTATTCAGAATTTCTTTGCATATATTTGAAATCAGACAAAACTGTGCTTGCTTTGAATTTAGCATGAATGTTGCTTCTATTTCCTCTCTGTAGACATTTTTTGTTACAGTTTTAGGTTTTAGACAATGTACATGTAGAATCTTAGTTATGCTTGAGGGAGATATTTTAACTTTGATAAGGATTTGAATGATATCATCTTAGAAAATGGTTTCAAAAATGCAACTGGCACAAATCATTGTTATTAAAAAGAGATATTCAAATAACTTCTCATTTCTTATTAATGAAAAGCAATGTGTAGTTTCTTGAAGTTAGTGTCTGATAGAGAAAGATGGGCAGTACTTGTTAACACTGATAGAAAACCGTGTCTTTCCTTAAAGTTGTAAAAGGAATTAGCAGTTGGTACTTAGAGCACAGAGTGATAAGAATTCTGAGTTACATGATACTAACCAGAGCACAGTCATAGGACAACTCAATCCAAAGAGAAAGGCAGCATTTGTCATTTTGAGGTTCCTCAGGTAGTCTTTAATCTGCTGTTGAAACTTCTTTCACCAATAATGAGCAAGGTCCAAGGTCAGTCAGTTATGATGAATGCATTGCATTAATTTTATGAGCACACAGATTGATGCAGG
Organism: Uropsilus gracilis; assembly: GCA_004024945.1. NCBI lineage: Eukaryota > Metazoa > Chordata > Mammalia > Eulipotyphla > Talpidae > Uropsilus > Uropsilus gracilis. The sequence goes on along the minus strand of PVHY01000469.1, from coordinate 208,171 downwards.
AAATAAGTAGTACACATACATAATGAATATAATGTGCTGAATGACACAATACAGTTGGAAAAGAATACTCTGGGAGATTATTGCAAAAGGATTACTTCTGGTTCTGACCAAGAGACAGGCTTCAAAAAAGGAACAGCTTTGTGCTAGAATTTATAGGAAAGATTGACATACTGAGATGTTCAGTGATATGTGTCAGAAAGCAAGGTATGGTCCTAGTGACATGGGTTGGTTGAGATGCCTAGTGATTCAAGTCAGGATACACTACCTTGTTCCAAGTCCCTCTATCCTACTACCAATTTTTCACCTGATAATTCTCAACGTTGCTCAAAGTGACTGCTAGTTAGGTTAAATGTATCTCCTTCATACATCACCTCCTATTCAATTGTTAAAATCTTATATTTGAAACCTAAAATATAACTAATTTTGATCCCTTTATTTTACTCCACCATTGTGACAAATATGCAATTTGATTTGGTTCTTCTTCCACCTGTCTTTTATAGGAGCAAATACATGTGTGCATTGGCAGCAAGGTGGGGGTAAGGCAGGGACATTTTGCCTTAGTCCCTGATTTATGAACTCCAAGGAATCTGGATTTTATTATCTGAACTTCCAAAGGAAGTTGTTTTTATCAATAATCTTCAAATCTGTGGCTCCCATGACTTTACTTTCACCTAAAAGCCTTCACTTGGTTATAGCTCTAGGAAATTTATCAATAGTCTCAAATTTGTATTTATAAGTGCCAATCCCTCCACCCAACTGCTGGGACAGGGGCCGGACTGCAAATCAGATGCTTTGGTCTCTGAAAGTTTTCTAAATCTAGGTATGTATAGTAACCTTGAGTTTCATCTTTCTGTTCCACATTATAGTAAATGTATTATAGTAAAATAAATTAAAAATAAGGGTAAAATTGCAAAGTAAAGTATTACTTCCCCAATCTCAATTTCCCAGCCCCAGACTCATTTCCCAGAGATAATTATATCTAAATGTTTCCAATTTTAGTTCATATAGTAATTATCACTATAATTATAAGTACTAGGCTTTCAATAGCATAGATGGTTGATTCTAGAAAGAAGATGAATTTAGTTCAGACACTAAAGTCTTCTTTGTTCCCATTTATAGTATATCATTTTCAATTCTTCCATTGTTTACATTCATAATTTTAAATATACTGTTTGTTTAATTCTAAAAATCTAGACCATGTAAAATTTGTCTGTTTAATAAATGAGTGCCCCTATTGATGAAAGGCTGTGCTAGATTCTGGCAATAAAATGATGAGGAAAACAGACATAAAATCTGCCATCATGGAAATTGCCACCTATAAAAAAATGAAAGATCAAGCAATAATAACATGGACAAATAAATTGCAATGAAAAGTGAAACTCAGAAGTCTGTAGAATTATATCAGTTTGCATTAAGGAGATCAGGATATCACCTTCATAAAAGATCTGAAAAATGACTGAGAACTGACTATAGAGAAAATGATAGTAAAAGCAGTCCAGATAGAGGGAAAGCTTGTGCAAAGGACCTGAGGCAGGAAAGTCATGGTCAGTGTAATATTAATGTAGTCATTGAGACTTAAGTACAAAAACTAGGGAACGAGGCAAGAAAGAACAGATAAATATGGACTGGTCATATTGTATTGCAGGCTTTGTTAAGGGATTTTCTTTTTATCTTAAGAATAAAAGGTAATGACTTTATTTTTAAACAGCAGCAAAACAGTATCTGAGTAGACTTTGCTCTGCCTATAGTTTGGTAAATAGCAGCTAATGAATTGGGCCATCAATTCTTCCCATCTAACTCTAAATTTTTTTTAGCATTAACCTTGCTTTAAAATGATCAATATTTTCATTATTTCATTTCCTATTTCCATTACTATTTTATACTTTATTTCATATATTCCACATATACTAATGCTATACACGGACTTTCAGTGTTATCCCTATTAGCTGAATACAATCTTATAAACAATGCTATAATCATCAAGATGGTGGCAGAGGAGTTGACTTACTGAACTCTCAAGAGAGCATCTCACAGTTAACTAGATGGGCACTGCAGCAAAGTCCCATAGGTTTGATGGAAACTGAGCACACCTAAGATATCAAAGACAAATACAGACAGCACAAAGAAGACACACACAAATTTTCACTTTTGTTGAACAGGAGGAGGGTGGAGGAAGACACTTAGGGAATGTGGCAGTCATGTTACAGGTGGCACAGACAGCAGACTTTCCAGTTCAACCAGGTCTTTGGGGAAAGGAAATGGGTGAAGGAACAGAGCCACATAGTTTTGAAGGATAGATTACCCATACGGAGGGACTGTGGAACCCATGCAGACTGGGCTCTGTTAGGAAGAGAACACAGAAAAGGCATCTAGGCTACACTGCCCTCTTCTACCCCAAGAACCTGTCTGACCTCCTGAAACTTCCACCAGTGCAGATAGCTGAGCTTCAGATTTGGAACCCCAGGCAGGAGGGCTATCAGCTGCCACAAACAAGATCCAAAGTTCTCCTTCCCCTACTCCCTGCAGTAGTGCAATCATTCCTACTAGCCACTGGATGCTCTCCAGGCCTCTTCCCCACATAAGTACCTCAGCAACTGCAAAAATGGGTCGGTCTCAGTATCTACTGAAGCCCGCAAAGGACAAAAAAAAAAAAAAATCCTAAAATCTAAAATCTAGCCACAGTCCCACCTGCACACTTGCAAGAAAAGTGAAAGTTCTACACTCTAATTCACTGCTACAGATAGTTTTAATTTTTTTATATCCAAAAGGGGAAGTTTAGTATATAAAAAAGGGAAAGGTAAAATGGACATTTGCACAGACACAAGGAGGCAGAAAGAGCTGTCCCTGAAAGGGACAACTTTGCTAAAAGAGATGCCTGCATAGACTCAGGGGCAACTTTGGCAGGAGAATTGTTTTTGTAAGTGGGGAGAATTTAGGAAAGAAGCATCTACATAGATACAGGTGGGCAAGTGAGGAGGTTTTTAGAAAATAGTAATAGGGTAATCTTAAGTAGCAAAATGGAAAGACAAAACAATAAAATGCGATCTCAAGGTAATAGGGTGTCAGGAGGAAAGTACAACTCTTCAGAACAAAGTACAACTCTTAGCTACAAAGACATATAAGATTAAATCTTCTTATCAGCAAGGAAGTTCAAAGTTATTGTAATAAACTCAGAGATAGAAGCAAACTCACAAAAGCTAATCAAAGAGATAGAAGAATTAAAAAACAAATGAATCAACTTAGCAATCAAATTAATAAACAAAAGGTAGAAATTAAAGTTTCAAAGAAGAAATTAACAGAGCTTCTAGATGAAATGGGCTCAGCAAATGAGATGAGGAACTCAAGGCAAGTGTTATGAGTGGAACAGAGCTCATGGAAGATCAAAACAGTGACCGTAAATCTAGCAATGCAAAAAGGACTCAGATGGAAGAAGAAAATCTTATGAAGAACAAAAAATGGAGTACTTTGAGGACATACTCAGACAGTAAAAGGGTGATTAGTTTCCTGTTTTATCCTCTACACTTAGGGAAATTCTAAACCCTTTTTGAAAGTACATGTTTGATTGGACAGATCCACCTAGGAAACCTCATTTTGATAAAATCAAATCAAGTGAATTAAGAACCTTAAATATATGGCAAAATATCTTCACTTTTACCATTTAATGTAGCCTGGCATGAGAGTGACATCCATCAGTGTTCTAGGTTTCTTCACAATGTTAAGGGAAGATTTTATTTGGTAAGTATATAAAGGGGTAGAGAACCTCTTTATCAGTCACACACATTTGAAAATCCGTTTTTCATTATTTTTGATGTTCATTCCCATAGCCACAAAGTTCTGGATAAACTGATCTTGATAAATGTTTACTGGATTAACAAAAATGAATGGATATCAATTCTTTTGCAGTTGCTTTCATACCTGTATTGAATCTTTCTTCTATTCAGAGAAATCTTCCTGTTAAGTGAACACTTTTTTTTTTTTACTTTCTTCATGAATAGTTTGACATACTGTCCACAAATATATCCATATCTCAGTTTTTTCTGTGAAGTTTTTAGTCTCTTTAACTTTTTTTTTTTTTAGACATAAGGGCTCAAAGGGAAGAACATCTATGACTGTTCCAGATCACAGTTTTAATAACTTACTCCCTTTTAGAATTCAGTTATCCTCTTTAGTTTTTTATTTTGGCAGATATGTGTATCATTTCCAAGATCTAGTTCTAGATCTTTGCTCATGTTCAGTGCTGGTTAAGACAGTTTCTCAACTCTCTGACAAACAGAAACCATCATTTTAAAATCTTCAGAAACTCTTGGACATTAATTTCTTTCTAGAATTAATTATTCTTTTTTATAAGCCATCTCATGTTAATTCTATAAACCCTGTTATAGATCTGATTGCAGTGTATGAGGGCCCTGGGCTGTCCAAACATATCTGTTAGAGAACCACTAAGCAGTGTTGATGTAGTAGATGGCCCATCACCATCACTGGCTTCTCTCTCCAGTGCATAATGCACTTTTCCATCTTCTGCCTTAGCATGTACTCTTAACACCTTCTTGATAAAACACAACCAGTTCCGATTAATTCATTTAAAGCCAAAAGAATGCAGTATAAAAGTTAATGAGTTGAACATTTATTATCACATCATTGATAGGAATGTTTTCTGTGCACCCCTTGAAAGGGAGGATGACTGAAGACTTTGTATGCAGGAAGTGACATGATTGACTTTATGATTGTGCCATGATTAACTTTATTTGTACTTCTCAAGAGTGTAGGTGGTTAGTTGAGAAGTCAGCCAATGCAGATTACTGTGAGAAAGCATTGTTATTTTCCCCTCTTGTTTCTATCTCCTCTGTTAGAAGAATTAAATTAATTTCTGCTCTAAACCTTTTCCATGGACAGGCACCTACAGCAAGGTCCCTAATTCTCCCCTGGCTGAATGTTCTATCTTGGTAGATGGCAATTCTCTGGAGGCATCAAAGGAGTAATGACTGAGTTATGCTGCATGGGTGGGAGCAATGAATAGCAAAGCATAATGGGGCTTCTTGTTTAAGAGAGAGTATTTCATCAATTCCTTGATATGCTCTCACTGCTGTATGATTCTGAACATAAAATTTTTTTTTTGCTCTATGAGACATGAAAAGAGACTCTCCACTTCCTTCACAGCCTTTGTGTATCTGTGACTCTGCTCTGCTGCTTTATCCATTAAGAATGTCCCTTCTCCTTTCCTTCTTTCCAGTGGATGCTAGATCAGGAAAATATCTTATTGATTGGGGTAGGGATTATATGCAAGATGTTTCAATCACTCTTCTTTCAATCAATATTGAACATCTAGTCTGCAAATGCTAATAGGTACCAAAGAAGATCAAAAGAAGAAAAAGAGAGTCTCTTCATCCAGGACATTAAAATCTGGTAGGATTTAAATAATAATAGTTGGGGAGTAATGACACCCAAAGGCAGGAAAAAAATTAATGAGGAAGTCATGAATAACATGAAATTAAAGTTATGAATTGACTGATTTAGAATAGCCTGTATGTTGAGTGATGAATTATGGGCCATGCCAATGAGGAACTCTCCGGACCTATTCCCAAGGTCATGGGGGTGAAACCAGAGGTACTGGGATGTTAACTCAAGTGGATAAATATAAAGCTGTTAGAACTAATGTTGAAATAGACAGGATTAAGCTTATGACTATTCTCAGGTGACACATTTCTATCTCCGAAGCTATTATACATCACTTCAAACATATAAGTTTTATATTGTTGTGTAATAAGTTGTGACAAAGTCAGCATCTTAAAACATCCCTTATTTATTACACCACTTTCCATGGTTAATAGTATGGGCATAAATGGCTGATCTCTCTGTTCAGGGTCTAATATGTTTGAAATGAAGTTGTCCACCAGGCTGAGAGCTCATGTGAAAACCCTAAGAACAATTCATTCCCAAGTTCATTCTCATTGTTAGTAAAATTTACTTTTCTTGAAATTTTAGGACTCAGGGCCAACTTATGTGACTGACTGTCAGTCACAGGTTGCTCAGTTCTTAGAGGTCACCCACTTTCCTTACCACGTGACTCCCTCCATCTGCAAACCAGCAGTGGCAAGTCAAATCTCAAGCTTCAAATCCTTAGCATGATTTGTCTTCATCCTTTAGACCCAGATTTAAAGATCTCATGTGATTCAGGTAAGGATCTCTCAAATAACCCTTTTGGTTAACATAAAGTCAATTTACCTTTGTCCATAAAATTAACAGAACTGTCCTATCATATTCAAGTTCTCTTGTAGTTAAGGGAAGCAATTGATACAGATACTTGGGGGACACCTTAAAATTCTATTTACCACAAGAAATCTCAAAAGTACAGTCTCCATTGTACTGCTATTAACAAAAGGAAATTATTATTATTCTTTCCATTTTACATACCTTCATTAGATTTATCTATACACAGCAAAGCAAAACTCCTTTGGATAAGAGACAAGAAAGGTGCTATTATAGGTAGAGGATTTTGCAATTAAGCTTTGTACTGAGGTGTATTTTTAATAGAAAGGGGGAACACCTATCTTTTTTATTTCTAAGGTGAGGATCCATCTAAAATCCGTTTCCCCCACTAAGAAAAGATTATGAGTAAAAATTATATTTACAAAGTGTTCTATGACAAGGCACAATAATTTACACTCTTATATCATATTTGCTTATGTCATTTTCACAACATCTTCGGTACTAATGTCTCCATCTCATGGAGACACATTTTTATAGATGTTAGAATAAGCCCTTATTTTTCAGTAAATAAAAAAAGAGAACATTTTCTATTAACAGGTATGTGATACATGTATGAAAATACTCAGGTTGTTTTGCATAGCATCCCAAACAAATCTGTGTTGAACTGCAAGCCACATGTCCAGATCTCTAAATTTGGTTCCAGGTTTTGTATTGGTACATTAGAGCAATGGGTAAGCTCTCACCCTCTCTTCTCCATAGGCCATAGGTCAATTTCACCATTAGGGACTTGAATACAAGTGTGCAATGGTGAGTTGAATGGTCCTGAGTAACTCCATTGAACATTTTTAATCAAGGGGGCTTCAGCAATAGTGTGAGACCCAAAACCCTGAGAGAGGAGGCATCATTGTTATAACAACTGCATTTGTCCCTTTGGGCTGCCATAGGAAAATAGCATTGAGTGACTTAGAAAGAACATAAATGTGTTTCTCACAATTTGGGAGTCTGAGGGCACAGAGTTAAATGATGTCCCTCTTCTGGGTAGCAGAATTCGTGCTGTATCTTTACACAAATAGAAGGAATTCTCTTTTATAAAGTACACTAGTTCCATTTCTAAGGGGTCCATATAACTTCATAGTATTGGGCATTCAGAATTCATTTTTTTGGGGGGTAGGGAACACAACTTTCAGACTTTAATAGTAATACTCTAGATTTGTTTTATTTATTTAACACCTAACTTGAAAAAATATTAACAATGGCTTACACAAATAAGGAAAATTGCAAGATAATGTACATGTTAAAAGTAATTAGCACTTGCTGAATTCTTATTATTGCTTAGGTATTATGTACTTTTTCTCAAAACAATCCTATCAGTTAGCTATTAATATTGACTTAATTTTACAAATAGGAACAAGGAATGTTAAGGAACTCACCTGAGATTAACCAACTAATGAGTAATGGAAGCAGGACTCAAACACAGGTGTGTAAAACGTCAATATCCTTGCTAAGTATGAAGGGGAAAAAAGAGTATTGGCATCAGCTGACATCAGGAGTAAATGTTACTCTGTATTTGGACAAGGTACAAAGTAGATCTCAAACTTCTCTATCAGATAATAAGGAAAAAGAAATCTGATCATCATTATCTCAACATATGTACCTGGGATAAAATTGATTACTGAACTTATCTGGAAAGTATAACCCATGATGAAATTCTACTTAGAGTCTTTGTAGAGAGGAGTCTGCACAATTTTATAGCTCTAAGAGTCAATATCACTGAACATTTACTCAGAGTAACCTTACATGTTACATCATACTAATTCTTACAATACACCTATGGTTTGAATATCATCATTATTCTTATTTGTCACATTAATAAACTAAGGCTTAGATATCTTAGCCAACATTCCTAAAGCCACATAGTATTGGCTATAGTAAGTGTTAATGTTGAGATCTAAATTCAATTAATTAAAAATGCAACTGGTATCAGTACTCCTGAAGACTTTACTATTTCCAAACTTATATAACTTTCCCATGTTTTTCTTATAGCATCACCAAACATAAGCATCACTCCAAAATATAAAGCAGTTGAAAAAAAAGACTGTTGAGGGATAATATGGTATAGGCAGAGGCATAATATAGCTGAGTCCAGGGATAGATATATTTTAAGGTATTTATAACATGAATTCTCAAGATGAGTAATATCATACACAAAGGAATAATGATTGACTCTTGCAGGGCAAAATAATCCTTGCCATGACAATGACTGTGGCCTTTCAAAGGGTCATAGTACATAACATAGATACTGTATATCTCTGTTATTCAAGTTTCACCAGGGACAGGGAGTTGATGGGGTATATGGAAAATATGACATATGGAAGAAATGCCTTTAAAAGCTCCTTACAATGGTAATTCAAAAATAGAAAGTTGGAAAGTAATACCTTAGAAAAATTGATAAACTGCCTGTTCTTCAGTTTATCTTGATAGAAAATTACCTGCTCATGTATTTGATAGTTATATAGTATCAATATATTCTTGACTGGCTATTCTGATTAACAGTATACCTTCAGCCTTTAACTAGTTTAAGGCAAATAATTTTGCTTGAACAGATGTCTCTGCAGGGATACATTTAGATATTTTATGTGAAAACTGAGTTGTCCAACAAAGGACCCAAACATTCCCTCTGTTAGAAGGGATGTATATATGTATATGTTATACATATATAACATGTCCATAAACAATAGTATGCTTTCTTCATTCAGAGTCAGGTGAGGTACCTGACTGAATAAATGTTCAGTGGTATTGGCTCTTAACAAGCTTTACTTGTTTTGGAACCTCTACTAAAGCAATGACATTATATTTAGTATAAGCAAATATAACCCTCTTTTCTGCCAACAATCGGGTTACCATTTGGGTGGTCTGTTAATGCCTCCCCAAGAGGATGCAAGAATGAATTGATGCAACAATCTTTATTCAACCTGAGATTTTGCTCAATGTACAAGCTAATAAATAATCCTGTTACTGTTTCATGGATGCTGCATGAGACTCCCGAGTCAGAGACAAATGACTTTATTCCTTACAGCAAAGCAAGCAACATATTTACCAGCATGTTCACATTCTTTTCCCTTTGGTCATTAAGTCTCACATAGAGATTGCAAAGGTGAGGCAGAGAGCCCGGACTGATAATATTTCTGCATTGACTTTCCCTTAAGGTCAAGGAACACTGAGATAGGGATCCTGCTGTTTTATAGCAAGCAGTAAGGAAGTCTACTCTTCATTCCACAGGCATTATCTTCTCCCTCAATTTTCCTCACTGCAAACACAACATTGAAAAATGACCAAAGGGTGATTGGACTTTGAATTCTTTGCATACTCAGTATGACAACAAAAGCAAAAAGAGATGCAAGGAGTGTCTCCCAGCATGTCTCACCTGAATTTCTTTTTACAGCTGGTTCAAAGAGTGTGCTTCTTCCTAAGATAATGTAGGTGCATTTGCTTCTTAAGCTCATTCCCCCCCCAACTTCTTTATTTCCTCTGGGCTTTCTCTTACTTGGACAGAGGACCATCTTACAAGAGGTATCTGCATAATTAACCATTTTGCAGTGCCTAAATATAAATGGAATTATTTACACTATCAAAATTGCTAATATATTTGAGAAAGTAATCACCAAACTAATTTTGAGTTACATCAAAATGTTACAGCACCAAGAGGTAAGAAAAGAATATGTTTTCATATTAATCTTAGGTAATATTGTGAAGAATATCTCAAAATACATGAGAGATTGGACAAGGAAAATTCTATTTTTTTAAACAATGTTTTATCTAACTTGGTGTTTTTTGAAATTGTGAGGAATTCATATCCAATATAAACTTATAGACAGTTATCTTTAATTGTCCTTAGCCACCCAGTCTTTTTAGAAATCATATTTTCACACAGTGGGAAGTGGATATTTGTTGACATCAGGTTAATATTTGTTAATTATCTTTTCACATTTCACAATGCCCTCTCTTCCACAGGTAGAAAAAATTAGATCCAACTTATTTTCCTACAGAGCAAATTACCAGTCTTTCATACTCAATTTGCTTTTCAGAGATATTTATTATCAATTTAAACATAAATAACTAGGAAAAGAAACTGAAAGAATTTTTGCCTCTATGAAGCAAAAGGTTGAGAAAGCCACAATAAATTTGATTCAAACCAAGGCAATATCATTGCTCTAAGAGATAGGTATTTTACGAGCTGTGTGCTTAAGTTAGGAAAAAAAAAAAAAGAATGAGACTCTTGAATCCCATGAAAATTTTTGTTTACACTGAAATAGTGAATCTATTGCCCAAGACTCATTTTTCACAGAACATATTTTGTGACTCTTGTATTTCTAGAATGACTCCTTTGTGCAGGTATAGATAAGTGCTGGTGAAATCAGTTGAACCTATCCTGTGATCTTATTCAGTTTGAGTTTCATGTATTAGTTTGCTCTTGTTTTTCCTGAAAAATAATTTGCATTCTTCTCTTGATTTTATAACTATATTGAATTCCTGTTTAGAAATGATCTGTGGTCAACAGCACAAGGATTTTAGTTTCCAGAATAACAGACTCATAAAACAGGTATAGCCAAACACCTGACTACCTTAGATTAAAAAAAAATACAGACAAAGAGAAGGTGGTTAAGTTAAAGCTGCCTTGAGGCGTTAGAAAGTTATGGGTTGGTGGGTTTTATAAGACTACTTACCAGGCTATTCAATTAAAAAAGGAGAGAGAGAACAGTTACCATAGCAACACCACATCTAATGGTGTTTATGCTACCTCTGAGATACAAAACACCTTCTTCAAGGGACACATTGACCAACACAACCCCTTATGGGAAATCTTAATCCTGACATTAGGCTTGCAGGGAGAAAAATTTATTTCAATAATATGTGAACATACATGCACAAATACTGATAATCTTAATTTCAAATATTTATTATAACACAGATTGAACTCATTTTCTTTCTCTTCCAATTTTTTTAAACAAATTGCCGACTTTCAGTGATAAAAATTCATCAAAGAATAACAAGTATCACTAGAACTCTGCCAATATGGAAGTATTTTTAAGGCTCATCATATAACCCTTTTTGACTGGGGTGCTTGACGCTCTTGGGTAGTGAGTGACCTTGTTTTCTAAGTTTGCACTGGTGCCGCACAGTGGCACCAGCACTTTTGGGCTTCAGGGTGTGAGCTGGTGGCTTCCAAGTTGACTTTTCCCAGGGCCCGAAAAAAAACTCAGTCCACACCTAGCCTGAACAGCCAAGGCCCATTCAGTGGCAAATAGCAGCCCCACCCTATCTCCCAGGAGCATTACCTTGACAACTGGGAGTAGACTCTGGGTGCTGGCTGGAAGCCTCAACTGAGTGAGCTCCCCCAGCTGCTGGAGTGGCTGCTAGTCTCCACCAAGTTGGATTTCCCTGGGTCAGAAGAACTCAGGCTGTCACCCCTTAGCCTGGTGTGAGCTGGTGGCCTTCAGAATGGGTAATCAAAGAAATTAAAGAAGAAATTAAAACCTACTTCAAAACAAGTGACAAAGAAGACACAACATTCCAAAATCTCTGGGATGCAGCAAAAGTATATTTAAGAGGAAGGTTCATAGCTATACAGGCCCATTCAAAAACCAAGAAAATAACCAAAAATCAATGTAATCTACAAACTCAAAAAATTAGAAAAAGAGTAACAAAAAAACCTAAAGCCCAGCAAAAGACAAGAAATAACAAAATAAAAGAAAAAATAAATAACCTAGAAGCCAAAAAGATAATCTAAAGATCAACAAAACCAAAAGCTGGTTCTTTGAAAAAATAAATAAAATTGATAAACCCCATGCAAAGCTCACAAAGCAATGTAGAGAAAATTCTAATAAACAGAATCACAAATGAAAAAGGAGAAATTACAACAGACACAAAAGAAATCCACAGGATAATAAGAGATTGCTATGAACAACTATATGGAAATAAATACAACAACCTGGATGAGATGGATAGATTCTTAGAAAGATACAACTCCCCAAAATTAAACAAGGAAGATATACAGAACTTAAATTAAACCAACCAGAGGCAGTGAAATTAAAGCAATCATCAAAGCTCTAGCTAAAAACACGAGCCCAGGACTCACTGATGGCTTTACAAATGAATTCTACCAGACATTCAGAAATGAAGTAATGCCTGAGCTACTAAAGCATTTCCAAAAAATTAAGAACGAAGGAAAACTGCCAAATACATTCTATGAAGCAAACATCTCACTCATACAAAAACCAAATAAGGACAGCTCCAAGAAAGAAAACTATAAACCAATTTCCTTAATGAACATGGATGCAAAAATTTTAAACAAAATCCTGGCAAACTGGATCCAATGATGCATAGTAAGCATTATTCACCATGATTAAGTGGGATTTATCCCAGGGGCACAAGGTTCAACATCCATCACATCAACAAAGAGAAAAACAAAAACTACATAATATCAATTGATGCAGAGAAAACATTCAACAAAGCCCAGCATCCATTCATGATAAAAACCCTTGAAAAATTAGGGATTAAAGGAACTTACCTCAAAATAATAAAAGTCATCTATGACAAATATCAACCTAAATGGGGAAAAACTAAAATCATTCCAATTAAGATCAGGAACCCGGCAAGTATACCCACTCTCCCCACTACTCCTTACTATTGTACTGGAAGTTCTAGCTAGGGCAATAGGGCAAGAGAAAGAAAAAAAAAAAAGGGGATACAAGTAGGGAAAGAGGAACTGAAGTTATCATTATATGGTGATGACATGATTCTCTATTTAGATAACCCCAATAAATCCACAGAAAGATTGCTTGAAATAAATCAGTTCAGTAAGGTAGCTGAATACTAAATCAACACACAAAAGTTGGTAGCTTTCCTATATGCAAAAAGTCAATTAGAAGAAGAAATCAGAAAAACCATCCCATTTACCATTGCACCCAAAAAAAAAAATTAAATACCTGGGAATAAACCTAGCAAAAAATGTGAAAGAACTACACAAAGAAAAGTTTAGAATGCTGCTAAAAGAGATAGAAGAAGACATAAGGAAATGAAAAAGCATTCCCTGTTCAAGGATTGAAAGAAATCATCAAAATGGCCATCCTACCAAAGGCAATCTACAGATAGAATGCAATCCCAATAAAAATCCCAATGACATTTTTAAAAGAGATAGAACAAAAATTGCTGAAATTGATATGGAATAACAAAAGACCTCAAATATCAAAAAGCCTCCTGACCAGAAAAAAAAGAGAACAGAGGTATTACAATTCCAAACTTCAAACTTACTACAAAGTCATAATAATTAAAACAGCTTGGTACGGTACAAAAACAGACCATCAGACCAATGGAACAGAATTGAGTGCCTGAAATAAAACCACAAATATATAGTCAACAAATCTTTGTCAAAGGACTGAAAAACTTACCTTGGAACAAAAATAGCCTATTCAATAAATGGTACTGGGAAAATTGGATTAAGACATCCAAAAAAAATGGACCAAGACAACACCCTCACACCATGTACAAAAATCAACTCCAAATGGATAAAAGACTTAGAGATCAGACACAAAACCATAACATACATAGAGGAAAACTTGGGCAAAACCTTCCATGAATTGCAATTCAGAAACCCCTTTCTGTAAACATCTACAGACAGCAAAAACATGAAGGAAAACAAACAGATGGGACTACATCAAACTAAAAAGTTTCTGTACAGCAAAAGAGACAACAGAAAAAACTAAAAGAAGCCCAACTGAATGGGAAAAAATTTTGCCGTCCACAAGAGTGATAAGGGTTTAATAACACAAGGAACTCACACAACTAAACAAATGCAAAACAAAAGGCCCAATCAAAAACTAGGTAGAACTAAAAAGACACTTCTACAAAGAGGAACTACAAATGGCCAACAGGCACATGGAAAATTGCCCAACATCACTAGCAATAAGGGAAATGTAAATGCAAATCAAAACCACAATGAGATACCACCTTACACCAGTAAGAATGGCCCACATCCAAAGAACAGGCAACAAGAATTGCTGGCGAGGGTGTGGAGAGAAAGGAACACTCCTACACTGCTGGTGAGAATGTAAACTGCCCCAACCACTATAGAAAGCTGTGTGGAGGACCCTCAAATTAATGAAAATGGAACTACCATTTGACCCTGCAATTGCTCTCTGGGAATCACCCAAAAGAGACCTCAATGTGGGTACAGAGGGACACCTATGTTTGGATGTTTACTGCAGCACTATTTATAGTTGCAAGGACATGGAAGCAACCTAGATGCCCCAAAACAGATGAATGGGTGAAAAAAAATGTACATATACACGATGGAATAGTACTCATCAATTAAAAATGACAAATTTGATGATTTTATGACAATATGGAAGGACTTAGAAGAAATCTTATTAGCAGAAACAATTCAAAAAGAAAAAAACAAATGGTTTCACTAATATATGGGATATAGTGAAAAAATAAACAAAAGCCTTGAGGAAAAGTCAAAACAAGCTAAGCACCAAACTGAAGCACACAACTTTGGGCAGTAAGGAAAGGGGGGAAATGGAGGGGAGAGTGGTTGGGAGGTAAATCCCTGGGATTACAATGATGTGAAATTTATTTATGAATAATTTTTTTAAAAGAAAGTAGTTTTAACCTTTCAGAGTCCTGGAGTTGCTCAAGACCTCCAAGGACACCCGGACTGCACTGGGCAGTGAACTCCACTAGAGATGTTTGATGAATGGTTTCCTTGCCAGATCTTCAATCCCCCAGTGTCAGTTTCTGTGTATCCCCCATCACCCCTTCTTGGTCTCCATTCCCTGGTTTTCTTCCTGCTGCTCCTTCAGGTTCCAGCTCAGGTTTCAAGTCTTGCAAAATCTCTTCCCTGAACTTCACCAGTCTTGACCCCTTGCTTGCCCCATCTGTGTAGAATTGTGTGCCCACTCTACTGCAAAATAAAATGTACATTGTAATGTGTTTTAAATTTCTATTTTGCCTTTGGGGTTCTCTATGAAACTGGAACAATGGAGGGCCCATAATGCAGCTGAATAAGTGGATGAATGAATGAGTAACAAAAATGTGTACCCACCTCCATTAGCATCTCAAATATATGGTCTTCACAATAAATGTCAAATTAAAAAAAAAAGAAACTAAGGGAAGATAATGAAAAATATAGAGAAAGTTTTAAAAAATAAACTTAAAATATTTTACAGGAGTTTCTGGGTGTAAGTCTGTATCAGAAAAAAAAAATAGGTCCTGAAAAATAATAAATGAAAACAGAAATAATAAATAAATATATAGTATATATTCAACAAGGCAGCTACTTGAAGAGATTAATGCCACCAGATTCCATGAACAAGGTCTTTGAGAGAAGGAAAAGTCATTCAACAAAAAAGTTTTATTTTTTTCACTTGTCCAAAACCTAGATAGCTCTAGCTCTTACAGCAGACTTACTAGAGAGGTAAAAACTCTCTTCAAGACAAAATGACCCCAGAGAAAGGAGAACTACAAATGAGTTAGTCCTACTTTTTCTGCATTTAGTTTTCTTCCAGGAAATTCACCAGTTCCCAAGATTCCTAAGCTTAAGTGCAGGAAGTCAGAATGTTGAACAGAACACTAAGAGGCTAACAAAGAGAATGGAGATTTATGTGATTTAAGCTTTAAAGTCACATAACTTGGAATTGAAGTTGCTTCATAAAGAAGAGACATAGTAATACCAGCGTTCTATTGAAATCCTTGTGAGGCTACTCTAAAACAATGATACAAGCAGACTTTGAAATTTCTATGTTTTGTTAAGATAGTCAATGAAAGGGTATTTTTAAATATCATAAATATAACAAGATAATTAGGAGATATAATAAAGGATCAAACACAAATTCAAAAATGGAAAAAAAAAGACACTAACTTAACACTGATATCATGGTTTCAACAGAAAAGATAGAGGAGAGGAAGAGTTAAGAACAGCAAATATCCAGATTGCAATACGGAGGGGCAAAAATGAAAATACAGAAAATGATGAGACATATGGAAATTGGTGGATAAGACTAACATAATATGTATTAGGCATCTCATATGGAGATGAGAAATGTGGAAAAGTATTATAAGGAAAGATATTTCAAAGATAGTTGCTCAGCTTATGAAATACATCAATTCACAGATCTAAGAAATAAGGACCCCAAGAAAAAAACACGTGGCATGTTAGAGTCAAACTGTTGAAAACCAAAGAGAGGAAACTTAAAACAGTAAAAAAGATGTAACACCCTGGAACTATTAACACACTCTTAGAAAGAATTGAGAGAAGTTAAAAGACAACTTTGAGTTTGCTAAGGTTACTATAAACAAAGTGCCAAACTCTGGCTGACTCAAAGAAACAGAAATTAATTGTCTCACATTTCCAGAAGTTAGAAGTCTTAAATCAAGGTTATAGAAGGGCTGTGTTCCCACCAGATGTTTTACCTGAATCCTTCATCAACTCTCCCCATTTTCTGATGGTTTGCCCACAATATTGATTAAACTGAGGAATAAAAACATATTCTGAAACAGGGTATAAGGAAGACTTTTTTACTTTAACTGAACACATGTAGGCCTGCTTCCCTCTCCGAAGCGGCTACAAACAGGCCATTCATCTTTAACCTTTACCTTAACCTTGAGCACCTTTGCCTGCTTCTCTCTATAAAGCAGGCTGCAAACTGTTCATTAGCATATACACTGATCACCTTTACCATCGATATGTAAAAGCCAACCAGCTGCTCTCTGCTTTCAGCTCCAAAAACTGCAGAAGAAAAAAAACTTAAAAAAACACAGTTTAAACTCTTGTGGGTTCTTTCCACCATCCCCAGCCTTCTCAAAATTCCAAACCAATGCAAGACTATCAGTGCAGACTAATTTATTTCTAACAAAGTGATTTTCTAAGTATCCTAATAACTACACAAGAAACATGTGAGGAAAACTCCAATTACGTTAACATTGTCCAAAACCTTTCTCAGCATTGTCCAAAGTCCTTTCCCCAGATTGCCAAAAAAAAATCCTCAGTCTCTCAGTCCTGATCATCTCACCAATGTCCAGTCAGGGTTCATCTCCAGACGCTGGAAGACATGTTCCTTTGGCTTGCTCCTCCTTGGCTGCTCCCGTGGCTTGCTCCTCCTTGTCTTCCACGCTGTGTTCTCCTTGTCTTCCAGGTGGCAGGAACTCCATGGTGCCAAACCAGCAAAGTTCACTTTCTTCTCAGGCCTAACTTTTGCACGGCCTCTTTCAGACACAAGTCAAACTCAGCAAAACAAACTCCAACACGGAGTTCAAATCTGCAAACTTCTTAACTGCCTTTAGCACACATGCGGCTAGCCCAGGCCAGCCAAGGGTTGTGGTCCCCAGTGGCCACATGGCCAAGCTCACATGAATCACATCTCCATCTTACAAAATGGCCAAAACCAAACTCTCCTCCATGAATCTTTCTATCTGATCTTCATATTGCATCCAATCCTTCTCTTTGTTTTCACACCCTTTATATACCCTGATTTCCCGCCTTCCAGGAAACACATCTGGACCATTCCACTTCTTCCTCCCTCCTGCATCTCCCTGAAGGGATATTCCAATTAAGGTCATTCTCACATTTTAGCATATCTGTCCTTGAAATATGCAATCTTAAACAAGAGACAATGGGGGGAGGGGTAGTACACCCTATCAGTTCCAATCTTTGTCATCATATACCATTCTCTCTATGTCACTTCATGTCATTTTCCCTATGTGTGTGTGTGTCTGTGTCTGTGTCTGTCTGTCTCTACATTCAAATTTCTCCATTTTATGAGAACATTAGCATCATGGGGGGGGCACAATTCAACCTATAAAAAAGATCCTATGTTCAGAAAGTTAAAAAAAAAATTCTCTTGAAGTATATAACCAGTGAAAATATACAAAAATTAAAGACAAGTGTAAACATTCAGAAAAAGAAGAGAGAATTCACTGAACACAAATATAAAGCAAAATAAAACCTAATAGAAATGTGCTACATAGGGAAAAAATGTCCCAAATGAAAGGTATATTGTATGTGATGTCTGAAGAGCAACAAAAGGGTGACTATATAGATACTTGAAAATTAATATTAATTAAATAAAACAATAACAAAATAATAATAAAACAAGATGCCCAATCAAAAAATGGGGAGAAGAACTAAAAAGACACTTCTCCAAAGAGGAAATACAAATGGCCAACAGGCACATGAAAATTGCTCAACATCACTAGCAATCAGAGAAATGCAAATCAAAACCACAATGAGATACCACTTTACATCAGTAAGAATGGCCCACATCAAAAAAACAGGCAACAACAAGTGCTGGTGTGGATGTGGAGAGAAAGGAACACTCCTACACTGCTGGTGGGAATGTAAACTCGTCCAGCCACTATGGAAAGCAGTATTGAGGACCCTAAAACTCATGAAAATGGAATTACCATTTGACCCAGCAGTCGCACTTCTGGGAATCTACCCAAAGGAAACCTCAATGTGGGTACAAAAAGACACCTGTGCGCGAATGTTTATTGCAGCACTATTTATAATTGCAAGGACATGGAAACAACCCAAATGTGTCAGAACAGATGAGTGGATGAAAAAGATGTGGTACATATACACAATGGAGTATTACTCATCAATTAAAAATGACAAATTTGATGAATTTATAGACACCTGGATGTACCTAGAAGAAATCGTTCTAGCAGAAACGAGTCAGATAGAAAGGGACAGAAACCAAATGGTTTCACTACTATATGGTCAACCAAATGAAACTACACAAGGGGAGAGAGGGGACCAGCTGGAGCGGGCGGGGAGGGGAGGTGATGGTGATGGGTGACCCCCAGGGACTGAAATGATGTAAAAAAAATAATAAAGAAGATATTGCTTAAAAAATAATAAAAATAATATCACAAAGCAATACCTATTACTAGAAATAAAAACGTTTAATCTTGAATCAAAGAAATGATAGCTTAATTCATATACCCTAGTAATGAAATCTCTAATCATACAAAGAAAAAATACTTAAAGCAACTAAAGGAGATCTAGACAAACATAAGAAGATGTAATGGACAACTCTCACTAACCAATCAAAAACACAGACAAATATTAACAAAGATATAGTAATATAATTAAATATGTGACCTAATGGAAAAACATAGGAAATTATGCAGCATACTACATAGTACACACCCTTTTCAACTGACTAGGAAACATCAATAAAAATAGGCTAGTATTCAACCACTGAATAATTCTTCCTGATTTGTATAGTATTGGAGTCCTTCCTAGTATGTTCTCTATACTAGATGGAATCAAAATAGAAATAAATTAAAGGATATAAATATAATGTAGCAACATATTTAGGAAACTAAACAACATGCCTCTAAATAGCTCATAAATCAAAGAAGAAAGCACAATGATAATTAGAAATGATTTTGAAATTGAGAGTTGCAAGAGAAAGACTCATCACACAGATGATTCACAAAGCAATACCTATTACTAGAAACTAACAGCAAATTCTTACTAGAAACCATACAGAAATTAAAAAGCATGACATAATAAAATGCTTTAGGTGTGGGAGAGCTGTAAGAAGTCTATATCCAGTAAAGTAAATCTTTGCACACAAAGGGGAAATTAAAACACACTGATAAGTAAAAATGGAGAGTTCAATAATGACAAACCTATCCCCTAAAACATGAATATTAGCACACCAAGATAAAATAAGAGGGTGCCAGACAGTAAATTAAATGCATATGAAAAATGAAGAACAGCAATAGAGGTATCAAAGTAGATGCATATACAGGAAAGTCAAATATATTTTCTACAACTCTTTTGTTCTTGCATCTGATTTAAAAGGCAACTACATAAACCAGTAATTATAAATTTAAATTGATGGATGCACAATGTATAAGATATACATTACAAATATTACAGAATACAAGAGAGAAATAGAGCTTTATAGAAGAAAATATTTGTATACTATTGAAATTAAGTTGATTTTAAAGATTCAGGTTGCAGAATTGAGGATAACAGAAGGGAAGAGTGAGGAGAGTAGTGTTCAGTGGGGGTCCAATGGACAATGATGGAGGACTAGGAGTGCTTGGGTGGTGGGTGTGGTATGGTGACATACATCTGAAGGTTATGATCCTATACCTCCAAATCATATTCAGTGTTATAAGCCAATGTTACCTCAGAAATTAAGTTTGTTTTAATCCAAATTATGTTATCAATTAATATATTAATGATCATTTTTGGGTACCCTGAAAATTAACTTAAAAGTTAGATATTTAAAAAAGGAAAATAAAAGAAATTTTAAAACTTTTATGCTTCAAAGAACACTACTGGGAAAACTAAAATATAAAACTGGAATATGTGTTATAAATTATACATCTAATATGACTCTAGTGTCCAGAATATAAAAAAGAGGTCTTATAGACCAATAGTAAAACAAAAAATAACCACATTTTTAACATGGATAAAGGGAATGGTTAGATATTAGATGTTAAGTAAATTGTACAAATGACCAAAAAGTACATGAAAATATGCTCAATATCATTAGACATTAGAAAAATACAAATCAAAACCAAAATTCAAAGCAATGTTCCATGTCCTCATATGGCAATAGTTAAAAATAAAACCAGAAAAATATTAGTGAGAATAGGAAATATTATAACATATATCTATATCAATATATCTCTAGTTATCTCTCTCTCTCTCTCTATATATATATATATATATATATATGTAAACCTTATATATTGTTAGAGGGAATGCAAAATGATTCAGCCACTGTGGGAAATTGTTTGCCAGTCTTTAAGAATTTAATCACAGAATAACCATATAACACAGAAACTTGAACCCTATGTAAGTACCCATTAAACTTAACAATAGACCTTCACACCTAAGTATACATACCTAGTCAGTAACATTATTCATTCTAGTCAAAATTGGAGCAACCCAAATTTGCATCAGTTGATGAAGAGACAGAATGTTCTCTGTTCTCTGATAAAAGAGAAACTCATTCAAAAATTGGTAATGAAATATTACTCAACCCTAAAAATGAGTGAAATACTGATGTATGTTATAACATGGATGAACCTTAAAAGCATAAGTGAAAGAAATCAGATATGTAAAACCACATATTTCATTATTCCATTACATGAAAAATGTAGCTTCTGCTATTTTCCAAAAATAGTAATTCTTTTTTTTTTTTTTTTTTTTTGAGACTAGGTCTTGCTATTTTTGCCCGTGGAACTGTAGGCTCTCATTGCCCGGGGTACCACAGACTCAAGCGATCCCCAACCTCAGCCTTCCAGGTAGCTGGGATGACAGGCATGCGCCACCACGCCCAGCTATTTGTTGGAACGAGGTCTCGCTACGAGCCTCAGGCGGGACTCAAACAGCGATCCCTAGCCCCAGCCGCTTCATAGGCTGAAGCTTACAGGCACGAGCCACCATGCCCGGCTCAAAAATAGTAATTCAATGCACACATTTTCATAACCAAATTTGCCCCCACTTTAATGATAAATCATAAGATGACCCTATCCTTGTGTGAAATATGGCGTAGAGAGAAAATATCTTTGGTTCACCAGAGAAGAGTTATTTTATAGAGAAGTTTTAGATCAGGTACTTTCCAGGATGCATTCCAGACTAAGTTGCTTCAAGCAAACTTGATGGAATAAAGGACTGGGTCAAAGACAGTAAAAAACAACACACCCCAAAACAAAATAAAACAATACATCAACAAAAACAAGCAGAGATTAAGTTTTTGGTGAAGTGATAAGTCATTTTCCACAACGACAGTATCATTTCACAGTCCTTCTTGAAGTCTTTGAAGGTTCTAGTGGCTTCCTACCACTAGAATTTTACCAACAGTAAAATTCTCTTCATCTATAAAGGATAATTTAAACATGTGATTATCATCTCAGAAGTTCCCAAGAAGTGAAATTTTCCATATAATGCTTTTTCAAATCTTTTATTGAAAAAAGAAAATGTATTTTACACCAATGATAAAAATAGAAGTGGTTAGTATATGTTGATTGTTGTTCTTCAAGAATCATTCTGCTTCTCTTTATTATTTGTAATTAGATGCTTTAAAGAATCTTTCTCTAAATGAATATTCCACTTCTAAAACCAGAAATTACTGAAAATAAACTGGTTTGTAGGGACTTTGAAAAAATTCCTATGCTTTTTCAGGTACTTTAGAAAATAAAACACATTTCCTATCATTTCTGTTTCAATAGATTTTTATTTTCCTAAATGCACTATTCATTTTAAATAAAATAAAATAGGAGTAATTTCTTAATTCAATATTACTAAACAAAGCAAATTGGACATATTTCCCTCCATAAAACTGAACATGTGTCTGAAACGACCAATGTTATTTGAGAAAATCAATGAAATAAAATTTTCATGTCTTCTCTATTTAAAAAATTGATGGCAATTTAAACATATCATTTGCATTCATGTATTCTAAAATATGAAATAACAAATAAATTATATTGATGTAACAAAAGCCAATCTGAAGTATTTGTTTTAGATTTAAGTATTCTGAAAAATTTTTTATCTTATTTTGAACTCTCTAAAATATGTGAAGGAAAATCTAAATGGAATAATATATGCACTACACTTACTTTGTTAAGACTGCATTTTTTCACTTTTTCCTATATCACCAACATTGGATAAATGTAATTCAAAAATGTAGGATTTTAAAACAGTATGCCACTTTGTAAACTATTGCCAAGGTGAGCACTATAGAATTTGAAAAGCCAGGAAAGAGAAAGAGAATAGGATTAAATGTCTTTGCTGATGTTCAGAGAAAATTTATCTAGTAGGAAGCCTGTATCAAAGAACAACAAAATTGTTCTCCTGACTTCAAGACTAACTATTCAAAGCTGGTAATCAAGATAATATGATGCTGATGATATGGGTAAAATAACAGACAGCTGTATCAATGGGGAAAAAAAGAGTCCAGAATTTGACCTTTAAAACTGTAGTTTTGACAAAAATGCAATGAGAAAAGAATCTTTTCAGTAAATGATTCTGGAACAAGTAGGTATCCATCTGCTAAATACATACATACATACATACATACATACATACATACATACATACATGCATATATATAGATAAGTGAATGAATGAATGGATAACATCTATCTAGACACAAAGCTTACACTGTTTACAGCAATTAGCTTGAAGTAAACATAGGTCTAAATTCAATGTAGAAAGCTATACAATTCCTAGAACATAGGAAAATATCTAGATGATCTTGAATTTGGTGGTGTCTTTTAATATACAACACCAAGCGATAAAATAAGGAAGAAATAATTATCAAGTTTGACTTCATTAAAACAGAAAAAATTTTGCACTGTGAAAGACACTCAAATGAATGAGAAGACAAGCTGTGGACTGGGAGGAAATATTGGCCAAACATAACTGATAAAGACCTGTTACCAAAAATAAAGAAATACACACTACTGTAAGAAAACAAGTGACTAGAAATTTTTTAAAACATAAAAAAAAATTAAACAGATATCACGCCCACAAAGACATACAGATGCCAAATTAACATCTGACATGAAGCTGTATGTCATAGGCCATTAGTGAATTGTGAAATAAAGAGTTACTAAAACACTCTTATTACAACTGCAAAAATGTAAGATGCTGATAACACTAAGTATTAGCAAGGATGTATCATAATAAAATTTTCACTGATTGCTGATGAGAATGCAATGTGACACAGATACTTGGAGTATAGTCTGGCAATTTCTTACAACATGATCTTGGTATTGTGTTCTTTAGAATTTACCTCAATGAGTTGAAAACATGTTCACACAACACACACCCCCACCGCACCCCCTATACAGTTGTGTATAGCTTCTTATTCATCATGGCTAAAGCCTGGGAGCAGCCACAATGTTCTTTAGAATGTGAAGGCTACTTTCAGATCACAGAATATTATCAAATGTTAAAGAGAAATGATATTAAAATGACTGACAATTGCATTTCCAGTCACCTAGGCCTTGCATATAAATAATGGAACATACAGTGAGCACATCTAGCTGATGATAAATACATCTTTTTTTCCCCTCCCCAATGCATTCAAAAAAATGGGAAAACTGATAATCTTTATGTATAAACTTAATATGGAAAATGTTAAAGAAATAACGCTTTGTAGCTTTGTAAGTACTTGTAACATGATGTATCTTTTTGTTCATGAATATTCTGTACCATAACCATTTTTTCTGTAGTTCAATAGAAACTGGTTTTTGGTATTAAAAAAAGAGAAGAAAAAGAAAAGATATCCAGCCATCGAAAGATAAAAAGGGAATGTTATATATATGATATAATATATATCATATATATGATATAATATATATCATATATAATATGTTATATCATATATATAATATGTCATATATATTACATATATTTTTCTATGTGAGAGAAAGTAAACTGTTTAACTTCAACTATTACTACATTCTGGAAAAGTCATAACTATGGCAGAAGCAAATAGATCTTGATTGACAAGGGTTAAAGGGTAGGCAGGGCTAAACAAGCAGAGAGAGCACTGTGGATTTTTAGGGGAATGAAACTATTCTGTATGAAACTATGGTAGTGGATACATCTCATGATGTATTTGTCAAAAAGAAGCGTATAAAGTTTGACATTATATTGCATTTACATTAGCCAACTGTGGGCTTTACTTGATGATGATGTGTCACTGAGCAGGTTCAGACATTGTGACAGACATATCACTGTGACGTACTGCGACTTTGATAGTGAGGGAGGGTAAGGAGAAGATGGAAGATGTGGTAGGTATGTGGGAATTCTTTGTGTTTTCTATACATAATTTTTCTGTGACACTAAGCATGCACAAGAAGTAGTATCTATTTTTAAGAGTGGGGGAGGAGAGGAGAGCCTCTGGCTTTCCCTGTAAATGGAGCTTCACCTAATGGTCAAAATAAGGAAGACTGGCATTGTTTCTGAAGCCCACGCACTGGAGAAAGGAAGTGGCTTCATGTTGCCTGTCACAGGGCCTCAGGTAGCCTGTCAATCAATGTCAACCTGGCCTTCTATTTGGAAACAGCAACACTGCTACTTGCACCAGGTTTGGTGAAATCTGAAATTACATTGGCGCTTCTCTTAGCTCCACCAAACTGACTCTTCATATTAATAGGTTTCATTTGCACTGCTTCCTAAGTCACTTTCCAGATCCCTTCTGGTTTATTTTGGTCTGTAGCCTTTACTCTCATTATAAAATGGACTGACTGAATGCAGAAATCAATGAAATGAAAAAAAACAAAAAACAAAAAACATGGAGAGGGCTCCTTAGAATTATTGTTTGAAACATAAAGTTTCAAAAACATGGCTTTGTGGCATGCTCAAGAAGATCAAGTCGTTTCCCAGGGGATATGGGCTAACAGAGCTGACCTAACTATGCACACATGCTGCAATGGAACATAAATGACATGAATGGACTGCAGGAAGGAGAAGCCAGGTGTTTTATTTTGGGATAGGCAGTTTATAGATGAGCAAGGAAAAGAAGGAAAAGAGAATAATTCATACAAGAATGGATGACAGTTGGAGACATGATTATGTATGAACTCATGTTTAACTTGATGCAAATATATTTGATTAGAAGCAGAAATATTTATAGTTATGCATACATGTAGACATAGTATACATACAATATTTCTCATGCTTGGTCAGGTGATGGTGCTTAAAAGCCTTAAGAGTGACACAAGCAGAGTTAGGACCCATATCTTGAGTGCTAATACTGTTGTCCAATAAAAAGAATCAGAGATCATTAGAAAAGTGGTTGTTTCTAGCCCTGGAGACAGAGTCCCCAGAACCTGATGAGAAGTTGAGCCTGGAGCATGTTATAGTGCCAGAAAGTAGAGAAGTGCTAAATGCACAATAAACAATTGAGCCACCTCATGGTGATGTGGGTATGTCATTGGAGCCACCTAAAAAAGCTCTCAGTGGCCAAAGCTGGGACACATTGTATAACAAGCTAAATAAATAATATTGGGTTGTAACCCAAAGTATAAAATAAATATCCGTGAATCCTTATAAATACATGAAAATGAGCAATAAATAAGCAAATGGAGGAGACACATTTTCTATGAATAAATTATTTAAATATTCCATCCTTGATGAGGAGAAGCATAACTCCCAAGTTCCTTAAATGTGTGGATTGCAGATGACTTTTATCAAAGAACAGAGTAGAAAATGAGAGAAAATGAAGAACTTTATAGAAAAGAAACATGGCAAACCCTTCTAAACCAGGTGATGAAGCTCAGTGTCAATAATTATGATTCAATGGTGTTGCAGTTTGCCTGGGGGTGTTGGAAATAGCACTCTACCTTTCTGGTCTCTGAACTCCATTGTTTTAGGTTGGGCACAAGAAAAATATCAACAACTCCCAACACGTCTTTGACCTGTGCTCCCCAAACTCTGAAGGACATTGAATACAAGGGACATTTGAGAAGCTGTTGCAACCAAGAGGAACCCAAGAGTTAAGACAATAAAATGTCATATGTTATCCTGGATAGGATCTTGAAAAGAAAACTAACATTAGGGTCAAACAATGCCTTATGAATAAACTTGGATTTTAATTAATAATAATGTATTAATACTGACTCATTACTCAGGAACAAAATAATGATGACTAGAAGCCCAGCAGATCATCCTATATGGTCAAATCATCATTGTTTTAGGAAAAGTCATTTAAAAACTCACCTTGTCTCTAATCTGCACACATTGTCTTATGTCGTTTCATTATATGCTCTTGTTCCTACCCTTCAGGCATCCCTAATACAACTGGAATAATTGCAGTGGTTCTTTGTTTAATGTGAGCCAAGCATGATTTTAAACATTTTAGAACACACTTATTTATATTTATATTATCTATTTCTATAAAGTTATTTATTTTTTAAGTTGAGGTAACTGTAGGATTTCCCCATCAGGTGTCACCACTGTAGGGCACCCAAACCATGTTACTGTTACATATTGGATGTGAAGTTATCTGAGATTTTTCTGCACCATCTTCCCAAGTTTCCCACAAAGACACCTGTTTTAAAGTGAAAGGTTCGTTTAAAAACATGGCATTTTGTTGTTCTAGGAAAACTAGCCCATCAAAGAAGCATGTATTCATGTGTCTCTATAATAAACTTACATAAAGATGAGTATCCTTGGACAAGTGACAAGTGCAATAGAGACGGTCTTAAGTAAAAGCACCAAGCATGCCCAAATGTAAAGTTCAAGAATGGTTTCTTGTAAACAATGATTTTTTTTTGTATTTGAGATTATTTATGATACATCACAACACAAATCATCAATGTTTAGTATCTCTCTTCTTGCCGGAATGTCAAAAACGGAGTGAGTTTTGTTTCTTTATAAGCTCCCAATCTTAGTTCACATGTGAACTGCAGGTACTTTCACATAAAGATTAGTGTTGGTGTTCTTTATTCATGAATATAAATCGACCCATAGAGAAAATAAAAGCAAAACTATTAAATAACAAAATAAACAATGTCACCTGTTTCTTTCCAAACCTGTACATAAAGCTACAATCTATTTATTTCCCACAGAATCAGCTTTGCTACACAACTTTAAAGAGCAACGTACACCAATCTCTTAAATGCTTATAAATTTTCTAAATGATTATTTAATCAAGGAAAGAAATCATAAAAACTAGTATGTTATAAAGTAGTCATAAAAATTAAACCAGTGCCAAATGAGTACATTATCATGGTAGATAAAAATGTAAAAGAGAAATGAGAGAATCCTATATACTGCCCCTAATCCTAAAATCCAGCTCCCAAGACCCAGAGGTAACCATCTGTAAGAGATTGAATGTGCAAATTTATGTCCGCCATATGCTCTTTATAAGGAAGAAATTCAGAAACAAAATATGTAAAATATTTAATCTTCTGCCACAATTATTAGGTTTTGATGTTTAAGAGGGGAAAATGCCCAAACACTTAAAATTGAAAAAAATTCCCAAACAATTCGGTAAAATAGGCATTATAGCTTTCTTCTTTCTGGAAAGTCCTCCAAAGGAATATCCAGGGTTTGTTTGTTTTTTGTTTGTTTGTTTGTTTTGTTTTTTATAAAATTCTATTTCCTGGCATAATGGATATCAAAGAAATAATAAAAAGAGAGCATGATGGTCTTTGCAGTGTTTTCAGTCTCTAAAGATGGAACATCTTCAACCTAGAAAGCTAACGTGCAAAGATTTGCACATACACCTAACCTTATACTGACGTGGTGTTTTAGTTGGGTTTGCTTAAAAGCATGACCGAGATTGTGTCTTTTGTGAGATGGTTAAGGCAGTTTATTAGAAATTGTGATGGAAAAGAGTAGGTTTGCAGGGTAAAGGAAATGAAACAGGAAGCATGGAAAAGACATAAAAAGGAAGTATCAAAAAATAAAGCTAAAAATTAAAAAAGTAAAAAAAAAAAGACAGCAGAAAGGGTGACTAGAATTCCATCTCACTAGACCTTCATGGGAGTATTTTAAAATGGGTCTCATACTGTCCAGTCATGTACAGAAAAGGGAAGTCTTTCCCTGCATGCACTTAAAATCCATAATTGCTCTCTCCCCTGCAGTTTTGACTTGTGCATGCATAAGTGCTAATTGGGTTCCCATGAATGCTTAGATATTGACATCAATGAGGTCCCAGAACAGTATACGAAAGATGCAGTCCGTCCCTAAGGTAGGGTTTTGCTTATTTTACTGATGCAAATTTGGAAAAAACAGCATGAAGGTGATCTTTGAAAAAATAGATGAGCAAAAGTGGTAGGTGTCAAATATATTGCATAAATTAACTCTGTCAAGGCTCATCCAGCCTTACTGGCAACCTCATGCACTTTCACATGCACCTGTCCCATCCTGCTTTAGTGGTTGGTGAGAGGGGGCTGGAGCCCACCCAGGCAGTGCTGGGTTGAACCGGCACTTGGACACTGCTGTGCCTAAGTACTTCCAAAAGACAGGCTGGGCTGTGTGGCAGGGAGAGGGGGTGAGGGAAAGGAGGAGGTGGGAAGATACCTTTAACCCCCTCTAGTTTGCCTCCAGTCCAGAAGCTCTCAACAGGAATAAGGAAAACTTCATCGCTTAACACAACCACAAATATAGAAGAGATGAGGGAAAAGAGCAAAGACCCTGAAAGACATACCACCTAGGCAGGACTCAAATAGAACTTGGAGAGAACTACTGAATCCTGAACTGTGATACCGAGCAGAGTCTATCTAAGACAAAATGATGACTACATCACCGAGTATTCGGGATCCAAAATCCTGGTTCAAAGATGCCTTCCACAATGGCAAAAGCACACACACACCCTTTTTACAGGTGAGGAAGACTGCAAAAATAACATAGCGGCCCCACAGCAGAGCTTCAAACAAACAAACAAACAAACAAAAACAAAAAACAGAGGAGACCTGTTAGATCTACCATCCACGAATGGCTGTCCCTGTCATTGAACCTCTCTACAAAGGCTGGGACAGGTGCTGGGAGTCGGGTTCCCTAGGCCAATGATTTTAAATACAACTCAAAGAAGCAATAAAATAGACAGAAAACAGAATGAAGGTGACAGCAGCCAACAGTAAGGAGGTACAGAAATAAGTCAAATGAGCTCGGACTGCGCAAAATTAGGGCTGGGAACCTAAGTAGAGCGGGATACCATATGCTAAGAAACCACATCTTCGCCCAGGATAAGGACATAACTCCAGAAAAGAAAAAGACCAAAGGGCCAAACATGGGCAAACAGCAATAAGAACGGAGATGGAGAGATGAAGCCATCAGAGATCAGAGTAGGGAGTGGCAAGGGTGGGGGTGAAAGTTCCCACGGGAATCAACAATCATACATTGTAAGAAATCAAAGAAAACAAAAGACACTATCATTTAATTTCCTTAGCTTGCCTTCTCATCAACCAATGCAACTTAATTTAAGCCAGCAACTAAATGTTAGCCCTTTATTCAACAAGCACTATTTTATATAATTGAACAAGACCTTGTTTTTCCAGTATAGATTCCATTTTAGCCACATGAAGTCTTATGCAATCCACTTTTTAAAAAGATGAAAATGGTAAGAGTTTATCTTTTTGATGGATGAGTGGTATTTAATTGTATGTGTATATATTATATAGTTGCATGTATATCCCTCACAACTTCCATACTTCTAAAATACAATGTTGTAAAACAGTGTTACCTTAATTTAAAAAAGGAATTAGAGTTTAAAACTAAAATCACAAAATGAAAGATGAAAGTGGAATCACACAGATTATGTACCAAAACATAAATCACCATTTTTAGCATTTATCTTTTCTACCACTGGGTATTCCATTAGCCTCTGAAGTCAATCTCTCTTCTTAGCTCCTCGCCTTACATATAAAGAGTTCTAGAACTCAGGGAGGCCCAGTTTAGACACAGTGAGCCAAATGCCTACTCATTACACTTCTTACTCTGTCATGTGATTCATGTGACCCAGAGCAACTGGTTTCCAAAATGTATGAGAGCAAACTATTCTGAAATATTTGCCAGCTGCTGTGGAGATTAACATAGCTTCTGATCAACTAACACATCGCAAATAGGTTGCCTATGATTCCAGTTATAGTGTGTCAAATTCAAAAACATTTCCTGAGTCATAGTTGAAAAGTATGGACTTTGAAACAGAAGATCAAGAGTATCAAGCCATAGAGTATTAGATGATATTTGCAATGTATGAACTTAGTATCACAAGATGTAAGGCCTTAATATCACAAGATGTTATGAGTTCTGACAAGTCAATAAAAAGAAGATAAATAAACTAAATAAACTCATGAGTAAAACTCTTGAATGACCAAAATAAAATATGCAAATGGTCAATAATAAAAGTTGTTCAACTTGATTGTTCATCAATGAAATTCAGATTAAAACTAATGTGAAGCCACATTATACCAGGAATAAAACAAATAAAAATATTGACAATGCCAAAGTTGATGAGATCGAAGAAATACTGGAATATTTAGACACTTCGTGAATGTAAAAACTGACACTAACATTCTTGAACACCACTTGCAAGTATCTTCTAGAGTTTAATATATACATGCCTTAGGACTTGTACAAT
Source organism: Uropsilus gracilis (assembly GCA_004024945.1). NCBI lineage: Eukaryota > Metazoa > Chordata > Mammalia > Eulipotyphla > Talpidae > Uropsilus > Uropsilus gracilis. The sequence goes on along the minus strand of PVHY01000469.1, from coordinate 176,834 downwards.
TTTTCTCATAGATAAGTCAATAGGTCGAAAGATAGATCAAGATTGACAGATATAGGTATCTATCTATCTAGCTAGCTAGCTAGCTAGCTATAGATTATTGAAACATGTAAATGTGTTTAGCAAAGGAATGTGAATTTTCTGATGTTCATAGCAATGTTACTCACTTGTAGCATCAAACTAGAAACAACCAAATGTCCATCTACTATGGAATACAGAGGCTGTCTATGGACTTGTAATACACAGATTCTTTGCATCAGTTATGAAGGAGCAAACTATAGCTATAAACATCAATGTGAATGAGTCCCACAAATGAAATATTGGTCAGACATAAAGGCATATATTTAAATATTCCATTTAGATGAAGTTTTAAAACAGAAATAAGTAAGCCATAATTTTAGGAGTCAAGATAAGAGTTACATTTAGGGAACTAATGATTGGAAGGGATCATGAGAGGGTTTCTATATTACTGGTAATTTTCTGTTTCAGCTCAGTACATGTTATACATATATAACTCCAAAAAATTCATCAAACTAACACCTGTGATTTTTGAACCTTTAGCTTGCAATTTATAACAATACAATTTTTATATGCACGTGTTCACACATGTGCACACAGAGATCAACTTCCCTAGTAGCAGAGCATTACTAAAGAATTAAGCACAAACCTTAAAATCAGTGAGAGACAGAAGCTCACTCACAAATTAAAGACCTATCTGAACAAAATTTTATAAGAATGTTGAGAAATACAATGTAATTAAGAATCATATGTGGACGTAATTAGTTCATCTAGTCATTGTATGAAACGAATGCTTCTCTATTAACATTCATTTCCTTAAAAGATTATACCTTTAAGCTTTCTTACAGCATTATACTAGGTACTTAGAGTGATTAAAAATGAAGCAAAGTTTCTGTTATCTAAGAGGTATGTGGAGTTATCAGGACATTAAGAAATACATGTGTAAAGTTAATTTCACAGGTTTTATTCAAACACAGGCAGGGAGATGATATATAATCTTTACTATAACCACTATATATATACATGCATACATCTATGAATATGCATGTCAAATCATGCCTAAATATATACAATCTTAATTTAAGAAAATACAATTAAATGCATTCAGTATCATAAAATAGGTACAAAGAAAATATTGCCAAAGCTTAGAAGAGGGCACTTAAATCTGTGAGACTCAAGGAACATTTCATGGTAAAAGGGAGATTTTGTGTTATGAGTCTTAAAACAAGCTAAGGATCAAGACAAGAAAGTGACTAAACTGCAGATAATAAGTAACTCTGACCAGAGCTACATGGTCTTAAAGTAGATTCATTCATTTGTTTAATGTGAATGGATTCATTAATTTCTTAGTTAATTTGACAAAAGTTTACTAAATTCTTCTTGTGGGTCAGGACTGGGACTATAACTATAAATATGCTTTCCATTCTCTCTGCCCTTGTGGACTTTGTAAAGACTAAGGGAAGATAAATAAGTGAATTCATTTTTAAAATGAAATGGAAATTGGGCTATAATGGGGCACCAGTGCTACCAAAGCACAGAAAGGACTAGACAATCCCATTGGGGACCCATAGGAAGACTCCCAGAAGACATGTCAACCAAGCAAGAAGTGAATATTGATATAGGGTCACATCAGATTGGATTCTGGATGCCAGGTTAAGAAATGTGAACAAAGTAATTATGATCCAGTTTTTTTGAGAATATAATCTTGTTGCTGTGTGAGTAAGGCAGAAGTTAAGAATAAAGGACACCAGTTATCATATTTTAGCATTGGCTAAGAAAAATTAAAGAAATGACATAGTAGAAGATTACTGGGATACTGATGGTGGGGAGGATATGAAATGTACATTTTAGAAGTCTAACGCTTAAACCCCAAAGCAGATATAAATGTGATTTGTTCATAAATGAAATAGTAAATAATAGGTATCAGGTAAGAATTTACATTATGTACATCTAATTCCTTACAATTGATTGAGACAAGTTAAAGCATCATACCATTTTCCTTCTATTAATGAGTAATAAAACTTTATGCATAACTAAAACTAGAATCTGTTTACATGGAGCATGACAAAGATATGCCATTCCTTTAGTTATCATTTATGCTAAAAACTGGTCTAAATTTGGTTTCTGAAAATAATTAAGTAAAAATGAGAAAAAAGTCCATTAACATTTAAGATACAAGATTAGATTTCCTGTGTATTTAATGAACGAGAAGAGTACACAGCACTCTAGACTACTTTTGCAGTTGGTGTGATGTCTCTTGTTAGTGGGTGACAGAAAATATTAAATATTTTATGGCTTGAGATTTGATGATTGAAATTGAAAATAGACATCCGGCCAATGGAATAGAAGAGTCCAGAAATAAATCCACATATATGTGGACACCTAATCTATAACAAAGGAATGAAGATTATATATTGAAATAAGGGAAACCTCTTCAATATAGGATTGGAAAAATTGGGCTGCTAACACACACACACACACACACAAATAAAACTAGACCAATATCTCATACTATCTACAAAAATCAACTCCAAATGGATAAAGACCTGAAATCATAAAATATGTAGGTGAAAATAGACAAAATATTCCATTACATAAATTTCAGGTATTTTTGCAAATTCATGCTAGAAACATAAGTATACAGGTTTCTTTTCAAGGAAGGAAACAGGAAAACAAAAGACACTATAAACAGAACATCAGACTAAAAAGCTGTTGTGCAGCAAAAGGTATCATAAAAAAAAAGCGGAGAGATACTTATGTAATGGGATAAAATAGTTACACTCCATATATCTGATAGGAGAGTAATAACAAAGATCTCATACAACTCAACAAAAAGAAACTAAATCAAATTAAGACATGGGCAGAGTAGTTAAATAAGCACTTCTCCAAGAACACATGCAGATTGCCAGCAGATACATTGAAAAATGCAAATTAAAGCCACATTGAGATGCCAGCTCATACCAGTGAAATGACCCACATCAAAAGACCAGAAACAACAAATGCTGGCAAGGGTGTGTAGAAAAAGAACTCTTATGTTTCAGGTAGGAGTGCAGACTGTTCAAAACCTTGTGAAAAGCAATTTGAAAGGTTCTCAAAAGAAACTAAAAATGGATCTGCCATATGATTCAGCAATTCTACTCTTAGGTATCTACCCCCCAAATACAAAATTTCTAATTTGAAAGGAAACCTGCATCCCTATGTTCATAGCAACACTATTTACAATTGTCAAGATATGTAAACAACCTAAAGATCCAAAACAGATGTGTAGAAAAAGATGTAGTGTATGTGTATATATAATGGAATATTACTCAGCAATCAAAAAGGATAAATGTATATCATTTGCAGTAACATGGATAGAATATGAGATAATGCTAAGTGAAATAAGTTAGAAGGAGAACAATAAATATGAGCTGGTGTCACAAATATGTGACCTATAGAGAAAGCAAATTAAGAACCAAAGAAAGGTAAACTTGAAAGCTCTCAAAAACTGACTATAGAACTAAACATCAAAAGAGGGGAAGAAAAAGATAAGCAGGAACAAAAAGAATAAGAAGTGCAAAGGACTATGGTTGCGGACAATGGTTATTGTAGTAATGTTGATGGTACCCTGTGGTGGAGAAGACTGGTGGGGAGAATTCTAACACCCCTATAACTAAAACAATAGAGCATTATTACTTTTTAAAAAATGATCACAATTACAATTAATAACTCATGACATGATTTCATAAAAATGGATCTTAACTATAAAAGAAAGATTTCATAAATGAGAGGATACGAGATCTATTCAAACAGAAGAAAATTTATCAACCAATTTTATTTTAGATGCAAAGAAAGGGCATGCAAAGATTTTGAGCTTGATAACTTTTGTCATTGGAAAAGGGGAGACTGGAGGAGGAGCATATGCTGGAGCCTTAGGAAAAGTGTGTGTGTATGTGTGTGCATGTGTGCACATGCATGCTTTGAAGAGAGAACAGATGAGATTAGCTCTGGAGTTATTAAATTTGAGGTTCCAGAAGGGTACTGTGATAGGGAGTTTTATTTTATTTTATTTTTTAAACTTATTTATATACAAATTTCACATTATTGTAATACCAGGGATTTACCCCCTCCCCTAACCCACCCCTCTAATCCCCCCTTTCCCTCCTGCCCAAAATTGTGTGCTTCAGTTTGCTTAGCTTGTTTTGACTTTTCTTCAAGGCTTTTATTTTTCACTATATCCCATATACTAGTGAAACCATTTTGTTTCTGTCTTTTTCTTTTTGCTTGTTTCTAATATGATTTCTTCTAAGTCCATCCATGTTGCCATAAAATCATCAAATTTGTCATTTTTAATTGATGAGTACTCTTCCATTGTGTATATATACAACATTTTTTTTTCCATTCAGTCATCTGTTTTAGGGCATCTAGGTTGCTTCCACGTCCTTGCAATTATAAATAGTGCTGCAGTAAACATTTGAGGACAGGAGTGCTTTGTACCCACATTGAGGTCTCTTTTGGGTAGATTTCCCAAAGAGAGCAATTGCTGGATCAAATGGTAGTTCCTTTTTTCATTAATTTGAGGGTCCTCCACACAGCTTTCTGTAGTGGTTGAACATTCCTACCAGCAGTGTAGGACTGTTCCTTTCTCTTCACATCCTTGCCAGCAATTCTTGTTGCCTGTTCTTTGGATGTGGGCCATTCTTACTGGTGTAAGGTGGTATCTCATTGTGGTTTTGATTTGCATTTCTCTTATTGCTAGTGACAATGAGCAATTTTTCATGTGCCTGTTGATCATTTGTATTTCCTCTTTGGTGAAGTGTCTTTTTAGTTCTTCTCCCCAGTTGTTGATGGGGCTTTTGGTTTTGCTTTTTTTAGTTGTGTGAGTTTCTTGTGGATCTTCGTTATTAAACCCTTATCACTCTGGTAATAAGGGCCAAATTTTGTCTCATTCAGTTGGGTTTTTTTTTTTTTTTTTTTCTGTCTGTAGATGTTTCCAGGGATTTCTGAGTTGTGATTCAAGGAGGGTTTTGCCCAAGTTTTCCTCTATGTACGTTATGGTTTTGTGTCTGACCTCTAAATCTTTTATCCATTTGGAGCTGATTTTTGTACATGGTGTGAGGGAGTTGTTTTGGTCCTTTTTTTTTTGCATGTCTTAGTCCAATTTTCCCAGTATCATTTATTGAAGAGGCTGTCTTTGTTCCATGGTAAGTTTTTCAGTCCTTTGTCAAAGATTTGTTGACTATATATTTGTGGTTTTATTTCAGGGCACTCAATTCTGTTCCATTGGTCTGATTGTCTGTTTTTGTACCAGTACCAAACTGTTTTAATTAGTATGAGTTTGTAGTATAGTTTGAAGTTTGGAATTGTAATACCTACATTCTCTTTTTTTTCTGGTCAGGAGACCTTTGATATTTGAGGTCTATTGCTATTCCATATAAGTTTCAGTAATTTTTGCTCTATCCCTTTTAAAAATGTCATTGGGATTTTTATTGGGATTGCACTGAATCTGTAGATTCCCTTTGGTAAGATGGCCACTTCGGTGATATTAATTTTTCAAATCCATGAACAGGGAATGTCTTTCCATTTCCTTATGTCTTCTATCTCTTTTAACAGTGTTCTAAAATTTTCTTTGTATAGTCCTTAAACATTTTTTGTTAGGTTTATTCCCAGGCATGCATTTATTTATTTATTTATTTATTTATTTATTTATTTATTTATTTATTTATTTATTTATTTATTTATTTATTTATTTATTTATTTATTTATTTATTTATTTTTGGTCCAATGGTAATGGGATGGTTTTTCTGATTTCTTCTTCTTCTATTTGACTTTTTGCATATAGGAAAGCTACCAACTTCTGTGTGGTTATTTTGTATCCAGCTACTTTATTGAACTGGTTTATTATTTCAAGCAATCTTTCTGTGAATTTTTGGGGGTTATCTAAATAGAGAATCATGTCATCAGCATATAATGATAGCTTCAGCTATCTTTACCTATTTGTATCCCTTCTATGTCTTTCTCTTGTCTTATTGCCCTAGCTAGAACTTCCAGTATGATGTTAGAGAGTAGTGGGGAGAGTAGGGATCCTTGCCTGGCTCCAGATCTTAACTGGATTGATTTTAGTTTTTCCTCCATTTAGGATGATGTTTTCCATAGGTTTGTCATAGATGATTTTATTATGTTGAGGTAAATTCCTTTAATCCCTAATTTTTCAAGGGCTTCTAACATGAATGGATGCTGGACTTTGTCAAATGCTTTTTCTTCATCTATTGATATTATCATGTAGTTTTTGTTTTTCTCCTTGCTGATGTGGTGTATTATGTTAAGTGATTTCTGGATGGTGAACCATCCTTGTGCCCGTGGGATAAATCCCATTTGGTCATGGTGAATAATGCTTACTATGCATCATTGGATTCTGTTTGCCAGAATTTTGTTTAAAATTTTTGCATCCTTTTTCATTAAGGAAATTGGTCTATGGTTTTCTTTCTTGGAGCTGTCCTTATTTGGTTTTGGTATGAGTGTGATGTTTGCTTCATAGAATGTGTTTGACAATTTTCCTTCTTTCTCAATATTTTGGAAATGCTTTAGTAGGTCAGGCATTATTTCATCTCTGAATGTTTCGTAAAATTCATTTGTAAAGTCATCAGGTCCTGGGTTCTTGTTTTTAGGTAGAGTTTTGATGATTGCTTCAATTTCACTGCCTGTGATTGATTTATTTAAGTTCTCTATATCTTCCTTGTTTAATTTTTGGGAGTTGTATCTTTCTAAGAATCTATCCATCTCATTCAGGCTGTTGTATTTATTTCCCTATAGTTGTTCATAGTAATCTCTTATTATCCTGTGGATTTCTTTTGTGTCTGTTGTAATTTCTCTTCTTTCATTTGTAATTCTGTTTATTAGAATTTTCTCTCTTCTTTGCTTTGTGAGCTTATCAATTTTCTTTATTTTTTCAAATAACCAGCTTTTGGTTTTGTTGATCTTCTGGATAGTCTTTTTGATTTCTAGGTTATTTATTTCTTCTTTTATTTTTGTAATTTCTTGTCTTCTGCTGGGTTTTGGGTTTTTTGTTGCTCTTTTTCTAATTATTTAAGTTGATAGATTAGGGTTTTTTTTTTTGTTTATTTTCTTGGTTTTTGATATGGGTTTGTATAGATATGAACCTTCCTCTTAAATATGATTTTGCTGCATCCCAGACATTTTGGAATGCTGTGTCTTTGTCATTTGTTTCAAAATAGGTTTTGATTTCTTCTTTAATTTCATCAGTTAGCCATTCTTCCTTTAGTAGTATGTTGTTCAGTTTCCAAGTGTTGGATGTTTTTTTTGGTTTCTTTTTATTGTTGATTTCTAGTGATACCCTTATGGTCTAAAAAAAAAGTTGGTATTATTTTAATCTTTTGTATTTATTCATGTTTTCCTTGTGGCCTAGTATTGGTCAATTTTAGAGAATTATCCATGTGCATTTGAGAAGAAGGTGTATTCTTTTCCTTGTGGGTTTAGCATCCTGTAGATGTCTATTAGTTCCATTTTGTCTAGGTCTTCTTCTCAGGCTTTTGTGTCCTTGTGTAGTTTTTGGTTTTTTTTTTTTTGTCTGTATTTTGTTGAGAGTGGGGTGCTAAAGTCTCCTACTACATATGTGTTTTCATCTCTATTTGTTTTCAATTCTCTTAGTCTTATGACTCTTGGTGCACCCTCATTTAGTGAGTATATGTTGATAATTGTTATGTATTTTTGGTTGGTTTACCTTTGAGCCATTAGGTTGTGACCTTCTTTATCCTTTGTTACTTTTTTATTTTGAAATCTGCTTTGTCTGCTATAAGAATGGCTACCCGTGCCTCTTTCGGGGGATCATTTGCTGATAGAATTGTTTTCCATCCTTTTACCTTCAATCTATGCTTGTCTTTTGGAATCAGATGTGTTTCTTGGAGGCAGCAGAATGTTGGGTTCTATCTTTTAATCCAGTGTGCAACTCTGTGTCTTTTGATTGATGAAGTTGGCCCATGACATTTAGAATAATTATTGATGTTTGAGGTTCTAACATTGGGTTCCTGATGGTCATTTGGGGTTCTGTTTTTGTTTGTTCTTTCTTTTCTTTTTATTATTCATTCTTTTTATTCTTCTGCAGGTTTTGATCTTAGGGCTTCTTGCAGGAGTTCTTGGAGAAGGGGGTTGGTGGTAGTCTTTGTCTGAAGTCTTTGTCTGAGAAGATTCTAATTTTTCCTTCATAAAGGAAGGACTGCTTTGCTGTGTAGAATATTTTTGGTTGGCACTTTTTGTCTTGGAGTGTTTTGAAGATGTGACCCCATTCTCGCCTTACTTGGAGTGTCTTTTCTGAGAAATCTGAGGTCAGTCTTAATCAGTTTTCCTTTGTAGGCTACCTGTTTCCTCTCTCTTGTTATTCTTATATCTTTGGCTTTTGAAAGTTTTACTCTGATGTGTCTTGCTGTGTTTCTTTCATTAAAGTAGTTTGGTGTCCTTTTTGCTTCGTGTATGTCTATTTTAATTTCTTTCTTCAGATTTGGGAATTTTTCCTCCATTATTTCATTGAAGAGCCTTTCAGAGCATATGTCTTTCTCTTCACCTTCTGGGATTCCAATTACTTTTATATTTGTTTTCTGACAGATCTCTGATTTTTTATTCTTTTTTCTTACTTTGTTTTTCTATCTCTTTCTCTTTCTTCATTATCTCCACTTCTGTATACGCTAGTGTGCTGATCCTTTCTTCTATTTCTTCTAATCTGCTTTCCTGGCTCTTCCCTGCATTTTTGAGCTCTTCTATTGCTCCTCTTATGCACTGCATCTCCTGCAGCTTCTTATTTAGGGTTTCAATTTCATTTTTCTGTATGTCAATGATACTGCTCATTTTGCTGCATTCTTTTTTAGATTTTTTTACTACTTCTTTTAGTTCATTGAAAACTTCTACCCACTTGTTTTCCTTTTTTTCTCTATTCCTTAGCCTTTTTGAATGCTTTCAGCACATTGATTCTGAATTCTTTGTCTGACATATGAAGCATTTCTTCCATGTCATCCATGTTGGTTTCTGCAGATTGTTTATCCTTCGGTGGTGAGTTATTTTTCTTAGGGCTCTCTTGAGTATTTGTATTTTTCCTCCTTTCTGTGTTTTCCTTTTGGACTTGCTCTACGTATTGAGTGACTACTGCTCTAGTACTCTAGTACTAGGCATGTTGAAGCCTATCTACTTGTGATCAATTCTGCCTTTATGCTTTTGCTGCTGTGGTGATTATATCTTGTTTCAGTTGGCTATTGTGGGGGACAATTCCTTTTCAGAGAGTGGATGTGTGAATAGATGTGGTTTCTATTGTATTGTCCTTCTTCTTTTTCATTGTTTCTCCTCTTTCTGCTTGATGGACCTTATTTTTTCAGTGCTTCCGAGTGCTTAGGCTTGTCATATAACCCTTTTTGACTGGGGTGTCTTGAGCTCTTGGGTAGTGAGTGTCCTTGTTTTCTAAGTTTGCACCGGTGCTGCGCAGCGGCGCCGGTACTTTTGGGCTTCAGGGTGCAAGCTGGTGGTCTACAAGTTGACTTTCCCAGGACCCAATAAACTCAGTCCATGCCTAGCCTGAATGGCCAATGCCCATTCAGCTGCAAATTGCAACCCCACCTTATCAGGAGTGTTACATTGACAACCAGGAGTAGACTCTGGGTGCTGGTTGAAAGCCTCACCTAAGTGAACCCCACCCCCCCCAGCTGCTGGAGTGGTGGCTCATCTCCACCAAGTTGGATTTCCCTGGGCTGGTAAAATGGTCTGTGTGTGCCTCAGCCTGAGCCACTCTGGGTTTCAGGGTGTGAGCTGGTGGCCTTAAAGTTGACTTCCCGGGGCCCAAAAAACTCAGTTCATGCCTAGCCTGAATGTCCAAGGCCCATTCCTTGATAGGGAGTTTTAGCAAGGGTTTTAATTTTTAAGAGAATATAATGTGAAGAATATAGATTTGGAATCTTGTATCATGTGGAAATATTTATTGCAGCTTTGAAACCAGATTAAAAAAGAAACAAAAACAATACAATGGTGAGATCCACATGAGGGGCAACACTATAAGCAGGTAGGAGAGAAGACAGAAAAGATAGTGGAAGACTAGGCAAAAAGAAGGAAGAAAGTGTCAAAGAAGCATTTCAAACTGAAAGGGTGTGGATCCAGTGTTACATGTGATCAGAAGTTCATGGTATTAGATTTCTGCATCAACAACATGACATTGCTACATGTATTTTGTCTTGGGGCAAGCAACATGTGAAAAGAGAAGAGCTAGAATTGATATTACTTTACTTGATATATACCCAAAATCAGCTTCCTATGTATTGAGACAACTGAGATTCCAAGGCAGTGCTGCTAGTACATTTTCATTGAAGAAGAATTTAAAAAGCAAACTTTTAAAAGTGGTCATTTGGGTACAAATATTTTGCAGTTCTTCCTTGGTGTCTCTATCAAAAACAATTCACTATAATAATAACCTCAACTAGAAAGACAATGAATACTTCAAAAACCAAATGTGCTTGGTTTTACAAAAGAAATGCTTGTGACAGCACAAAATGAAGGTGTTAAAAACTAGGCAAAGGCAAACAGATGCTAACCTTTGAAGCAGGTATTCATTTCAAACACATGAGAGGAAGTTGCCTATCGGAGGGGAGTGGTCTATATTTTATAACTTTTCCTATTAAAATCTGGGATGTGTTGACATGTATTAACAGGCAAGTGGATCCACATTTAATATCTCAGGCAGGTGTACATCCCATGCCTGGTCTATTCCTAAGTAGGAAGTTCCTATATCCTAGCTGAGGTTGTTTTCCTTGTGTGATAACCAATAGCCCCTCCTTTCACTTTCAAATGCAACCTAGACTGGACTGGATGGTGGGTTCATTCTGGTCCAAGGTCCTTCATATGCTCAAAAGTGATAGTGAGATAAAAATAATAGTGAAATCTAATGTCTCTAGCATTCAGATGTACTGGGATCTGAGTCCATACTCCATCATCTACAGGGTTTGTTTTATTTTATTTTATTGCACATGGATATATTTTTATAGCATTGTATACCCCGAGGTCCTCCCACCACCTTGTCACCTGTGAACCATCAGAACCTCTTGTGCTCATCCTTCACCCATTTTCATTCTCCATCCTCCTCCCTTGCTGTATGTCTTAGTTCTGCAGGGTTAGTTTTAACACCATTTGTTCTTAGGCAACAGTTAAACTCTCTGGGTCACTTCATCAAGTGATAAGTAGAATAATTATTAAAACTAGTGAAGAGGGTTGTTTTAATGAACTGATTTCTATATAAAGTTAAACATATATCCAGGAAAATTCAGAAATTCTCACTAAATGTTTATTATTATTATTATTATTATTATTATTATTATTGCCACTTCCATTAGAGCTCTTTCAAAGACAAGGACAAGGGTGCACTTGAAGCACTATATTTTTTACAGTTAGTGACCTCTTTGTATTCCAAAGCTAGAACTGCTCCCCCAAGGCCCAGAGTCCACTGCCAACAGCATTTCTGTGATGGTAGGAGCAGTAAGAAGTACCCTTAACAATGTTGTACCCACATAATAAAGTCACTGTAGGCTCCATGGTAATCAGCAGTACCTCTTGAACCAATGAGAAACATAGAAATAGAAGCAACAATTACAGCTATTACCAACAAGCTACATAACCAGCTTTCTAAGTTGACAGCAGATAAATGATTAAGGCATTTCTTCATCTTCACATAATGTATAGCAATATGATTTGAGGGCAATCTTATAGATCTGAAATTATGTTCTGTGACCTTAAATACACATCTGCTAATTTTTGTCTATGGCCTTTCCAGTAGACCAATAGAGCTGCAAATATCTACAAATGGAACTAAATTACTCTATTTTTCACACTGCCTTCAAGGTCAAAAACCATAGACTATATACTTTCCTATACATAGATTGAACTAGAGTGCAGGTCACAAGGCTCTGTCTCAAAAATTATATAATATACATAATGTGCAAATATTATCACTAGTATTAAGAGTCTTTTCCTTTTGATATTTTTCCCAAAGAAGATCCTATTAACAGATCTCTGCTGAAAGAATTAAATTGTTATAGTTACGTTCAACTTGTGTGGCTTCAATCTCACCAGTCATTAGTGTTTCATCTGATTTTAAGATCTATAGGATAATAGCCTATACAGCCTTGAGTTGGAGGCACTTCTCAGCCTTCTACATTTGTTTTATTTCTCCTACTGCTCATCTTCATGCATGATTCTGATGTGAATATACATGATTGCCTATGAGAAGGAGGTAGTGAACCTGGGTGTGCTTCCTTCCTGGATTCATCCTTTTTCCTTCTGGTTCTAAGCAAGCATGGGAATGCCAGGAGCAGGCCAGAGCTTACAACTGTACTGTCACAAGCTGGCAAGTCCCCTGGAAGATCACCTCTTTCTACTGATCTTCCAAGAAACCTCATCTACTGCATTACATCCCCTCTTCCCTCTATGCTTAAGAGACCTACTGGAAAAGAAGCAGATCATAGCCAGAAGTGAACATCTTAAATTTCAGATTCAGCTGTATTTGTCAAACAATATGTTATTCGCAATTTGAGATACTGCCACAATCCCCAGCTCTCCCAGTACATCTCAGCTTCTCATTGTCTGACTTGTCCACCTGAAAAAAATGCATATCATCTTCCCAAAATATTTATAAGCAGTGTGGGTAAGTGATGAAGTACCAATTTTTTTACCCAGGCCTGCCTGAGTAAGAGTGTTAAGTTTATCACTGCCTAATTGGGTAGTTACTAGTTCAAACATGGACTACCTCATCTTTAAAACTGAGGTCATGCGAAATTAGCATTCAGTACCCTGCCTAGCATGCAAGTGTTCAGTAAAATGCTCATCATAACATTACATTCACTCAGTTTCTAAGCAGAGGGTTTTGATTCCTGAAACAGTAAGCCCCAGCCTGGACTGAGCATCCACCTCGTGTGCACTGTTCTTGCCCAGCCCCTCACAGGAGACTCAGGACAGATATAACACAGAGCCTCTGCAGGCCTCTGTCTTCAGAAATATCATAACTCTCAAGATAGGAGGAGAGAATGAGCTGATGACAAGTTACTGAGCTGGAAATAAAGGGGTAAAAAGAATGCATTTGTGAACGCATGAGTTTTCAAAACCCTCTCAGCCCATCTATGGGACTTTATTTGGAACCAGGGCCATCTGTTTGCCGGATGTCTCTGACAGAAATGTGTCCGTGAATTTGGACCCTTCTTTTTTTTCCCCTTCAGCTGTGCAGTGCAGCCAGATGTTCTTGTGTTTCTGAAGCAACCACATCCATCAAGCTCTTTGCAGGGTTGGATCATTCATGCTTGTGTAACTTCATTTCTCCAGCAGTGAGACTAGGGGGCTTGTTTATCCACTTTTTCCTCCCTGATTTTTTTTCTCCTGTTGCTTCAAATTAAATTAAAAGCCAGCACTGTCACTAATTAACCAAGGGTGGCATATTTGTAAACCTGGATTTGCCAGATTGCCAGTTGAGAAAAATCCTCCTAAGCTCTTTGCCAGAACCATGTTTACCAGGCACCATTGGTGTCTTGGCAACACTGCTTGGGTTTTGTCAGAACATAATGTAGCTGTGTAAAAGATGTCCTTTGGAGATGTTAGCTGACTTGTGTTGTTCCCAGACTTAAATATGCTGTGAACTAATTAACACCAGCATGAGCATAAACACTCAAATATCGTTACCTTGCAAATAACAGCACACAAATTTCTGTGCATGGGTTTCTGTCTCCTAAAACAAGAATGATGAGGGTTGTTATCACAGGAAGAGGAAAGACTGGGAGAATAAAGCATTGGCATCTGCTAACAGGCTTTCTCTCATCTGAGTTTCTAACAAGCTTGCAAACTCCAATGAAGACCCATGGTATCAGAAACATGTGTTTAAAATACTGTTGACCTGTGCTTTGAAGAGGTTACTGGATGAGGAGAATGGTGGGAGGACACAAGGGTCTGGTGTAAGGGATTGTTGGTGCTTGAATGGTGGGGGGGGGGTGAGGTACACACCTGGGGTGTGAACTTATTCCTCCTGAATCATATGCAGTTTTGTAAAATAATGTTGACTTCATAAAAAGGAAATAAAAAAGATCAATTGAGGGAATAGCTTACTTCATACAGGAAAGAAATGTTTTCTTGCTTTTTCTTTTCTTGTCTGCACTAGACCTCCAGTAGGAGTAGATCCACACACATGAAGCCATGACTCCTGACCTTAGCAGACTGTCTTCCTTGGACACTCTGAACTCAGTATTTCTGGACTGTGGAGTGAAAAGTTAAAGTGTATACTCTCTGTAATCCTTAATCTGAAGTGCCCCCGACTGTGGAGGCACCTCAGGTGCTTAGAGTGAAGTTGAACAGAACAGCTTTATTGAAATAATGCTGAATTTTATACATTCCAATTGATATACGATTTTCCCCCTTAAAATTTGCTTTCTATGCAGGAATATATAGGCCAAAAAGCTAAATTCTGTGACAAAGTTGACCGATAGAACTTTCTGGGACAATGAAAAGGTATTCTGTACAATTTAGGTGGCTTCTAGCAACAACATGCTCACTGAGCACTTAATGGGAGTCTAGTGAAAGTGAAAAACTGTTAGTTTACTTTAATTTAAATTGATTTGGTGGCTATGGTCTCTGTGTAGCTATACAGTCTATGAATTGTTACTTGATCACATACTTTTGCAAACCTTTTTATGTCTGGCTTCTCATGGTTCTCATGACTGTTTCTGCATTGTGATAGATTTGGTTGAAGTTTACAGTGATATCTAGCCATTCTCAAATATATATTCAGAACAGGAGATGTGGTGTCAAAAGTTAGGAGTTAATAAAGGTGTCAAAAGTTAGGAGTTAATAAAATTAGCAATTTTACTGCCCCATCAAAGACATTCTTCAATAAAGTTAGCATAAAACATGTTTTGTGTCTCTACCAAATAGGCAAAGATATTTGTACAGTGATACAGCTGACAAAGTCCTTAAATACATGATCTACAAATAATGTATATGACTCAAGAAAAGAAAAGAAATAATTCAATCAGAAATCAGAAAAATGGACAGAAGAGCTAAGTAGATATTTTTTTGCAATGAAGACAAACAGGTGGCCAATGGGCACATGAAAAAGTTACTCATTATCCCTTGTTATCAGGAAATGCAGGTCAAAACCACAATGTGATATATCGCACCTCACAACTGTGACAATGGCCCACATGAAAAAGAGCAGAAACAACAAGCGTTGAAAAAGGCATGGAAAAAAAGAACCCTATTACACTGCTGTGGGACAGTAGATTGACTCAGCCCCAATAAAAAGCAGAGCAGAGCTTTCTTAAAAGATTGAAAATAAGGCTACCCTGGTATCCAGCAATTCAATTCCTAGGCATATACCCAGAAAACACAAAAAAACTAATATGAAGGTATATATATGCACTTCTATATCCATCATTGCCCGACTTACAGTAGCCAAGCTATGGAAGCTAAGTGGATGATCAAGATGTGGTATATGTATGTTGATAGGTGGAACACAGAAAATAAAAGAACAGATAAAATCAAACCAAAACAAATGCTTGAAATCAGACAACAAAATGAAGCTACTAAAAGTGAAAGGTGGGATGAGTAGGGAGAGGAGGAAGGAAGGTTGGTCAATGGATTATGATGGAAAACTTTTGGTATTTTGGTGGCAGGCATTGTGTGAGAACCTGGATTCGCTGAGATGTGAACTTGCAACCCCAGAAGCATTGATAAAGCATTGTAAAGCAATGTTACCCAACAAATATAATAATAAAAACAATGCTTTGTGTCACTGCTTAGGTTTGGTTAAGGCACCAGTGATTTTACCCATCACGTTTTTTTTTTTTATTTTAACCAATGGTATACATGACAATGCAATGAGTAAAAATAAAAATAGCACATACTACATAGCAAATAGTTTAGACTTTTCTGGCCCTCTGAATCTGTTTCAGAGACCCTTAGAATTCTTTGGAAAAGCTCTGGAATTTTAGTTTTCTCCATCATGCATGTTCTTCCCCGGTGGTGAAACACACATGCACACCATCACATGCACACATACACACACCACTACCTTCTATTATTTAACCCAGCAAATTAACCCCATTTTGGACATCTTGAAACCAGTCAATAAGAAGAATGCCACCTTCTCTCCCAAACATTTCAATTATATTTTCCAATAAACAAGCGTCACTATAAGAATTGTTACATTCTATGTTCATTCTCTCTGTCACAAACAGATCTGAACATCTGTCTCAACTTATATCTCAGCCTTTTCAACCTCTCTGTGCATATCCACTCGGATTCCCACTTGTAACTAGCTGCTTCTTTGTCTCCTCAATTACTCAATTATCTCTCTCTGCTTTTAGCCTGCCAGCTCCTGCAACAAAGTATTATTTACTTAATAAATACCAGTCCGATGAGCAAGTATCATCAGGGACCATCCATACCTCTCTCACACCCACCTGCTTCTCTTCTCATTTTTCTTAATGATCCTCACTTCTATACAGTCACTGCAAATAGTCATTTGAGACAAGCATCCTTTCAGAGCACTTCTTCGTCTCTCTGGCCTATGTGGAAATAATGAGCTATCTTTTGTCTTTTAGTGAATAAATGCATAGTGACCTGCCCTTGGGTAGGTACCTAACTGGCAACTGTGAGCACAGCTCCATCCTACTCCATACAGTTAACCAGGAGGAAAACCAGTATTAGATAAAGAGATTTGTTATATTCTAATCTAGTTCTTGTACTGTTACACAATTCGATGTGTCAAGTTATTCTTTTTAATTGGAAAAAAAAGTGTAGCCTCCTTGAGGTTTATGTTTCTCAGTATCAAGACTTAACAGAAATCTTAACAGAAATGATTTTCCCTCTTATCATCTAACAATGTGAATAAAGTCTTAAGACCTCTTCAACAACATTGAAGGATTCTCTGCAGTTCAGTGTATTTAAAATTCCATGAAGCTTTCAGATATCCTCCCTGCCCTGGATTTCATCATGTTAAACTTATAGAGCTAAAATATCACAGACCGTTCTTGGCAGAGAATCCATAGCCTCACATCACGTGGAGATTCAATGTCCCACCTTTAGCTGGCAAGTTTATTTTGAACTCACACTAGCTGTCTCAATTCTTTAAGGCCCCTCAGCCAAATGATCTCCAGGGGATGGTAACATATTGTGATTATGAGTTGCTTAGGAATCTGGAGACTACTCCTTCTGGTTGATGCTCAGAACAACTGCAGTGAAATGTTACTTTCTCACATACATATTTTCCTTAACAATCACATAAAAAAGATGCCATAACAAAATCAATGCATGTTAAACTAACTATAGGAAAATCTAATATTCTAAAGGAAGCCTACCTGGTATAGTGGCATAAAACTAGTAATTAAGAAATCTCTTTTCATCTTGGTTTTGTCCCTGGTTCACTGTATGAACTTAGACAAGTAACTGAGCCTTTTTTGAGATTCCATCATCTAACCTTTTCTGGTACATGTAAAAAAAAACATCATCTCCTTTTCTACCTGTAAAGTCTCTAGTTTTCTAAGTTCATGTAATTTTTTGCTATTTTACTCCAGTGACCCAATTCACACACTTGTAAGGTTGCCTTTTCCAAAGACATAAATTAAAAAACTTAAATAAAATACATTTTGTTGGCATTCAAGTATGGACTATGAAATTCAAGTGTGACTATTAAAGTATATATGCTTTATCTGCATGACTAGTAAGTCAGAAAGCTAGGCTCAGAAGTGCCTCATTTTCTCTTCAGTGGGATAACTCATTTTGCCTAGCCCCTTAGTACAATCCAGATTCAGCAACCCCTATGTGCAAAACATAAAAATGAAAGTTAATTCTATACATTCTGGCTTATTAGTAGCAGCAATTATTTTTTTTACTTAAGATTCATAGGTATAAAGCCATGCACTTGATTAAAACCTTATATAGCAGACACAAAACATAACAAAATTCACTTTTTCTGAATCCTTTATTTCATTGACCAGTATATAATAAATTTCTATTTATCTTGATTAACATTCACCACAAAGGTACTCAGGTCCTAAATATGCATGTTGGAAAGTTCTAGCATTAAGAAGATCTGTCCACTAGGAACTTCACAATGTTACCAGATGAGGTTGAGGGAAATATGCATATGAACTTCAGCACATTTGCTTTTCTCCTCCATTGAGAAAGATGCACCACCCATTCTGCCACATGAAATATGGACTGAGTCAATATAACCATACTATTTGCAGCAAAGATCTGTTTCATGTCAATGGCATAACACACATGAACTTCTCGTCACATCATTATTGATCACTGTGTCATGTGATCAAGAACTTACTCACTGTGTCACATGATCAAGTGCTGCCAGCATGAAAGAAGGACTATTACCAATCTTTGGCAGTGCTGTGATTTATGGAGTAAATGAATATACTGAGTTTGTCTGATAAGACAGGAGATAGTGAAAGGCTCTGAATTCCAAATATGAATTCCAATATTTCTCTAGGAAATATGAGACTGATTGGGGAGGGCAGACTCTTTCTAGGAAGCAAGCAGATCAACAGACTCAGGAGCTGTCTCTTGAGAGGTAGCAGAAACTGCTTTGTCAGTAGCAGGTTAAGTTGGTAGTGTGAGTTTTCTACTGAGACTGTCCATTGTTTAAAAAAAAATTAGAATTTGCCAAGCAATTCTAAGAAGATAAATTCAGGCTTTCTGTGAAGTCTCCTTGCACTAAATAGATATCATTTTTGTCCTTTTCAGGTCACTCCAGTTTCTCACATGCTAAATTAGGGGAATATAATTCCAGATTCACTGGCAGTGAGCAATTCAGCCAATCACAATGATTTAACAAGTCCCCATCAATATCTAATCCTATCTCTAGGAAATTAAAGTTTTCTTCTTCTTCATCCACTATATGAAACTATAGTGAAAAACATAACCTTAAGTTTAATAGCTGATGACAACCCATTTATTCACCCTCTATCACATCTACAAGACTCCAATTATAATAAGATGCCATCATTCTACCCCTGAAGACCAGTTCAACCAAGGTTCTCCTCCCTCCCATCTCTCACTCTCATCGGTTTTGTATTTCCTTAGCCAGAAGTTCAAGATGACATTAAAAATGTTCCCAATGACTTTATTTCAAGTCTTTTTTGGGAAATATTGCTTTAAAGTGACCCTGTCTATATGTTGATAACCAAGTCCAGAGTACAAACAACTAGACAACAGAGACTCAAATGTAATACAGGCAATATTAACTTATGATTGTAGGTGTGATATATCAGCCTGCATTGAAATTTGCCTAGTGGTTAAATGAATGAGAGAGTATCACTTGAAATAAAGGACAAGCACTTTGAATCTGGCAGTGACCACAAAGTAAAACTTTTATGTTAAAACATAGGCTTTTGTTTGCCTGCTGAGAGATACCTGTGTCTTTTCTCTCTCATCAACCCTCCCATGAGACTATGCTTTGTTTAATTTATGTGACTGCCTGGCAAGTCAAATCTGACTGAGAAAGTGCTGTTTCTAAGGATAGTAAATCAAAAGAACATCAGAGCCACTTCAAACAATGTTTTTGAAATTCAAGTTTAGTACAAGCAGTTCAGACTACAAACACTTTTGGCTTCACACCTGCTTTCCTTCTCAACGAGGTCTTCAGTGATATGGTGCAAAGCACTCACAGAGAAATTCCATTGCCATAGGTTACACTGACCTTGCCGAACTGAGGAAGCAAAGAAAAATGAGAAAAAAAGAAAGAACAGAAAAGAAAGAAGACAGAAAAAACAAAACAAAACAAAAAACAGCTCTTCTTGGTTTGGACCTAAGAACTAAATAAGCACAAGATAAAAATCACAGTGAAAGTGAGTGTCATTGAAATAAAGTGACTTGTTTTTATCGCAAGGCTATTTTCAGTTAAGTCCACTCTAATTCTTATCTTTATTCATCCTACAGGTTATAGATAATGCATGACCATATTAAAATTCTCTTCTAGGTCTGAATCTCCCTATCTCTGGTAGACAAGCTGGATCCTTGACAGTTTGATTGTATGTGTGTTGATTTTTAAAAGACAACAACATGAAACTTTTAAAATTGGAATTTCCTGATTATTTCAGCCAATGTTCACCATACTGCACAGATTGAGCACTGCAATTTCAGAGAACAGTGATTGAGTGAAACAATTTGAAATGAATAGTAGAAGTAAGGAACTAGAATCTGGACTGTTTTTATAGAACTTTGTCTTTGTGATTTTAATATACATACAAAAAATAGAAAACTGTAAACCTTCTCAGTCTGATAAATTTATACAAAGTGAACACATTCCTCTGATAATCAAATCACAGAACCAGCATCCAAGGAAGTCCCCAAGCTCTGTGCATACACATAATCCCCCCAAAAGTAATCACTTTTGATTAATATCAAGCAGTTTTTGATGAGAGACAGTGTTTAAAATTGAATAGAGTTTTCTTTACTGTCTGGTTTCATTCATTCTATACTGTGTTTGCAGAAACTCATCCATGCTGTTACACATCTTAGTGGCTTATTTCTTCTCACTGCTATATATATCCTATTATAAACACCCTGCACTCTGTTAAATGTACTATTTGAGCTTTTATAGATTGTGCCATGATCATGTTGTTTAGGCACATATATAGTATAGAGATTTCTGTTTAAGATCATAAATATGCATATTGTACACTACCAAACCATTTCTCAAAGCAGCTGTATCTACCCATACATACATCAGAAATGTGAGAGATTCTAGTTGCCCCTGTACCTTCACCATGTTTTGGGCTTCTGTCTTGTCAGTCTGCTATTTTAACCAACTTGATGAGTGTTCAGGGGTTTCATATTTTAGTTTTAATTAGAATTTCCTTGACAACTAATGAAGATGGACACATCTAATATGTCCATAAGCCATTTGGATATGTTATTAGGCAATGTTGTCAAAATTCTAAGCTCATTTTACTGCTGATGTGTGCTTCCATTGCTGACATGGAGTTCTTTATGTATTTCTGTTGTGAGTTTTTAGTTATATGTATGTATCACCCAGGTCTTCCTCTTCTCTGTAGCTTCCTTTGTCACTCATTTTATAATGAACATGTTTTAGTTTTGGTTGATTGATCAAAATTTTCCTTATGACTAGTGCATTTGGGTCCTCTTAAGAAATTATTTCCTATTCTAATATTATGAAAGTATTTCATGTAACCTTGTAGGAGTCCTACAGATTTTGCTTTCTTCGGTTAGATTTATAAGCTACCGTGAATTATGAATTACATTGATTTTTTTCCTCTATCAATATACATCTCATTCAACATCATTTATTAAAAATCCAATCCTTTCCCTCACTGCATTGCAATGACTCTTCTGTTACAGAACACTGTATATTTGTGTGTCTATTTCTGGAATCCATATCTCCTATTGGTCTGTTTGTTTTTCATGGAACCAACACCACAGTATTTTAAAGTTTTAGAATAAGTCTCGATATGTGGTAGCATAAGTCTTCCCAATTAATCCTCAAAATACCTTTTCCTTTACAGGTATATTTGTGAATAAGTTTGATACTGTCACTTATGGGCACATGCATTACAACAACATAGCAACAATGACAATTCTGGTTTTGTAGAAACTGTGGTAACTGTAGACCAGTTTTTTTTTAAATTATCATATTCAATCTATGAACATGAACTAGGCTTTAATTTATTGTCTTTAACTTCTTTCAGCTGTTTCTAATGTTTAGTACAAAGGTCTTATCTGTTCCCGTGTGTCTGATATTTTAGAATCATTGTAAATGACATGTACAATTTTTTAATTTATATTTATTATTTGTTGAATTTGATCCACATTTCATATCACTGAAAAGTTTGATCCATTATGACACTCTATCTTAACTGGAAGTGAAAATTGAGATTGGTGTATAAGTGACTATTATATTTGCATTGTATTTGTATACATGAAAAGAAAAATGTCATTCTGCAGGGACAGTGATTTTATTTGTTCCCAGTGTGATCCAAATGGAAGCTAACGGAATATTACCTAGTTCTGAGGATGTGTTTTAACAGGAGACATTTGTGAGTATCCTCAGCAAAACTCTGAGAATATATAGTTAAGTGGACTAAATAAGATCCATCTTGGCTACAATGAAGGTCCAATCAATGGGCATGTAACTACCCTACCATGCAAAACTCCTTCAGTGTAAATGAGCCAAAGTGCTAGTTATTTGTCTACTGCTCTATCATTATCCTCTGTGCACCACCTCTAATAGATTGAGCTGTCAAATTCATATGTGGCTTGTGTGTTGTAGCTCCTCAAAGCAGTTTCTGTCAGTTTTAGAACTCTCTAGTTAAGGGTTAAGAACAAGGAATAAATGGAATCATGATTGACAGCCATCAGAGTAGGGTGATGGGATGTGGGGGTGGAGAGAAATTAAGAAAAGGCAACTGAGATGCACACAGAATAAAAACCTATAGCTAATTCTGTCATTCATAACAGACATCTTACTATTATATTGCTTTCTTAGCTAATATATTTGGAAAAATCTGTATAATAAGAGATGACCGGTAAAATGAACCTCAGTCCAGAAAACCATCCTTCTTCTTTACATTTACAAAAATTTAATGCAATATGTAAATGAATTTTCCACACACTTGTATATACTTCTAGCAAAAAATAATAATAAATAAATACATGAGTTTTACAGAACAGATGCAGTTTTCATCTGATGGAGAAACAAAGCTCAAAGAGGTTAATAGCCAAAGATTTGCTAAAGAGTTTGTTTCCAATTCACTTTGAATCTTGCTTTAGAATTCCTTCCCTAAAACCATACTGATAATTTGATGTTATTCCTTCTAGCAATGCTGCTGAGCATCCCAAAGCATAAAAGTGAGCTTAGGTTATTTCTGAAATGCATCAAATGTCTAGTCTTCATCATGAATTGTAAGCATTTATCTATGTTTAAATATTTCATCAACCTTTTCATAGGCACTCCCCTGAGGGAGTTATCCTCTGGGTTGGTGTGGAATCCTGTGTGGTCCTGTCTGCTCTATCTCAGGTACAATGTCAAAGAGTATCACAACGACATGGAGAGGAAAATGCAGCCCATCCTGAAAGTGGGGCATAATTAGTTCTATAAGCATAGTGGCTAGTTAGATCCAAAACAGCTTCCAAAATGTCAAAAAGGAAGGACCAAAATGGAATAAAAGGGAAAGCAAACCAATCATAATTGACAAGTATGAGGTAGACTCTTGATGCATTGGAAATGTAAATAAAAGCTGAGAACTTGTCCAGGCAAATCCTCAATTTTATTTTCTCTCTCTTACTACTTTAGTTCCTTTTTGTTTGTTTTCTTTACTGAAATAAAATTCATTTTTGTTGGCCCAGCAAAATATAAGAAGGCTAAGGCTAGGTTAAGTTAGGGAAGAATGGACTGAGTTCTGAATTAGAGGGGTGGTTTCTCAGTCCCTGTTCCAGACAAGAATGTCTAGGTGACCTGTGACCTTGATCAAGTTGTATGACATCTCAGACAAATCACATATTCATCTCTCGAATGAGAGATGAATTTTGCTTTGATGTCATTTTAGTATGCTAAGTATGTCCAATGATTCATCCCATCTCTTGACCTAGTGAAAACAGAAAATGGAGTTATCACAGTATTTGATGATGACTCTATATGACTTTCCATTTAGTTTGTCTTGTTTAGACTCAGTTCCCTAATGTCTGGCAATGAGATTTAAAGACCAGATGCTGAAGGATTTGGGGAAATATTTGAATATTTATAGGAACTGTTTGAGATACTATGTGCAATATGAAAATGTCTAGGACACAGTCCATTTCACAGAGGAGATTTCACTCTCCATGGGGAAGACATTCTCTACAAATGCACAATAATGCTGTAAAAATCTCAATAAGCCTGATTGAAGTGCTAGAATTACAAAAAGTATAAACACGCTGCTCTAGGAATTTAAAAATACATGAACTACATCTGGAGAAAGGTTTTGAAGGAGATGCTTGGAGAGTGAGACCAATCTGGATAGACAGATTTATAGAAAAATTAGTATCCACTTTTGAAGGGAACAAGATTAAAAGCCATTGAACACTTAGAAATGAAGGTGGCAACTTCCAGTAAGAGTTAGAAGAAAGTCATCTTGAGTCAGGAGGACTAATAACAGCATTAGTAAGAGGCAGGTATTGAGTGAGGGTGCATTCATGGTTTAGTGATGTTCAAGCAAGAGATGAGGAACTTACTCAGACAGCAAATGTGGCGCTAGCAATGATAAAAAACTGCAGTTGCCAGTTAGAAACAAAGACACATTTGAAGAACTGATTAAAAGAGAGAGGAAATCAGTGCCCAGGAAACAAGTTTAAATTGACAGTTATGAGTGGTACCTCATGAGGTATGAGAGGTATAAGAGCAAGATCATTAGGAAAGGGGAAAGGCAATAGAGGATAAAACAAAGAAAGAAATTATTGGCCCTTCACTTCTCCTTTGCCTGCCTGATCTCAATGAACCTCTGGGCAATGAGGTCATGCAGATTGTCTAAGAAATCACTCCTTGTCTAAAAGTTATCCCTGCTACCCGTGGTGGTCTTTGGTTGAATGACATAGAGTTAACTTGCTCAGTGGGGTCTCTGGGGAAAATCATTCATTGAAACAACATTTTGTTTTCACAAAATTAAGAAGTTATAACTCAATCACCACCCTCGTCTAAAAAAAAAAAAAAAGAAGAAGGAAAGAAAAAGAAAACCCTTGCTTTGTTGATATTCCTTACATTTTGATCTTGACCAATCTTTTCTTTCTTCCTTCTTCCTCCCACAATAAAATTCTTAGAAATTTTGTTCCCTTGGATCCAAAAACACATTTTATATGGTGAAAAAGTAAACCTGCCTATGTCACTCTGGATTAGCTGTCCACAGCCCAATGATAACATTTCCACTATCAGAAAGAAAAATGTGATTTCACCACAAACACTCCTGGGATGATTCAACCCTAACTCTTGCCAGGGGTCGGAGTGGGTGAGGGGGAGAGGGGCGGGATGCACCATTTCCCCTCTCCCCAGCACGCAGGCTGCTGTGAAGAAGCATCTGCTGTCTAGTTCTTTTCTATATTAGGATAAAATGTGTTTTTGGCTTGCTGATTTTAGGGCCTTAGGAAAAGAGGGGAAAAAGATTTCTCATAAAGTCCTCATTGCACAATCAATCGGTCTGTGTCCTGGGAACACCAGGCACGTATTCAGGGACCAAACCGCCAGAGCAGGAGCTCGGAGATGATGGGGTCAGAGGCTGAACAGAATGTCCTTGCTTTAGGGGTACAGATGGTATCTGTTGAGTCAGAATGCTTCCACTCTGGTTTCTTTCCCATCCAGATGATTTTCACTGGCTACTTATCCATGGAAGAGAGCTAGCGCTCTTTTCCTAAATATTATTTAGACATCACTTTTGATTTTCAAATTTCAAATTCAGAGATTGGGGAGCCAGCTGAAAAAGAATAGGGTCCAGGAATAAAAAGACTCATTCAATGCTGAATGTGTCTTTGAGAATATTTTGCAAAACACCTGAAGGAAAGGAAGTGTTCAGGTGGTATTTTCCTGTTATTACTTCTGAGACAATCCCCTCCTCTCGCAACCCAGTGATTCCTTTGATCAAGACAAAGGTACCTCATTCCTTTTCAGATTCCTGGCCATGATCCAGAGTCACAAACCAAGGGAGGAGGGGTTGCTGAATGTAGTACCTACCTGTTGAAGGCTCTGAGTTTACTTATCTCGAGAAGACTAGAGAAAAAAAAAAGATTGGATTATTTTCTCTCCCTCTCTTCCTTCAGTTCTCTGTGAGCCAGAGACCTAGCTCACACTCAAAAGTGCTGCCAAGCCATCCTGGGGCACCATCCAGAAGTAAACAGAGACCAAGCTACCTTTCGGGAAACATCTGTAAGGTTGTGAGGTGTGTTATTTGTTTTGCTTTTATAATGCAATAGTAATAATAATAAAATAATAATAATAATAATACTTGCCATTAATATGATTTTGTCAAACGTGTCCATTTCATATTTTTCCCATCACTCTTGGAATGTCCTCATAAATATGAGGAGACAACTGTTGAACTTACCTTAAAAAAACAAATCTCACAGGTCTTCCTACTCACAATTACTACTTAAGGACCAGAAAGAAATTACCCTCCTTTTTTACCTCAATAAGATGGAATTTAGAGTCAAAGCAAAGCATGTCACAATCAAAAAACTTTTATTTTTAAGTCAAGGGGATGGACAAGTAGTGTTATTAAGAAATAAACAGGCTTCCACACCAAACTCCGACTTCGTAACTGCCTCTGGTTATGACACACAGGCTCTCAGAGTTTTAACAATGCAGCCCTCAAAAGACTTCCCTTTCGGTTGTGAGCAATTCGCCGATTTCCACTCCAAGCTCCCTGACTAGGGTTGATGAACCAGGGAACAACTTTTATTGGGTTTCAATGATTCTGTAGTGCTTAAATAAGAGACTGAAACAGGCATTTATTCCATGCTGTAGAATGATAAGTTGCATTAATTTTTATTTTCAGCTGTCTCCAAACATGGCTTTTATAGACTAATAAAAAAGCAATTTTTATAAGTTCATTCCCCCCCCCAAAAAAAAAAAAAAGTAGAGCATAAATAACTTACAACCAGGACCAGAGAAAAATTAGAAACTGAAAAATCTGCTGAAAGTAGCACAAAAGCATTCTACCAAGAAGGCTGCCTTCTCAAGGTAAATTAAACTCTCACCTAAAAGCAACATTCTAAGTGTACATTTCCACTAACGATTTCTCCTTCTCATCCCACTGCAGTTGGCATCTGTATTTATTTCTCTACCCTTCACTAACTTGTGTCCATCATAATCTTTAATTTCAACCTCAGGAACTCCACTCCTAGAGGCTAAAATCACCCATTAATACTAGTCCTCACAGCTACATTATGCTTGTTCAGAAGATACCAGGCAATGGTGAAACCACAATGGAAAAGCTTTCAGCAAAATTACTACATTGTCATAGCTCTGGAGAGATATTTATAAATGTGTTGGCAGATTCTCTCAGACAATAGAAAAATGCAAAGCGTATTTTGAATAACCCTCTTAGCAAAGGTACTTCTGATGATATTTTATTAGTAGTAGCTACCACGAGGTTATGCAATTATAGTGTGCATGAAATACATGATCTCAATTAATGTTTGACATTATGTACGAAAATAATTTTCCCAAAAGTTGAAAAAAGTCAGTGACTCTTTCACATCTTCTGTTTATTTAGTAGCAAATATCACAATATTTGGAAACTTACAGATGACTGGCTGTGATTTTGATGTTTGATTCTGCCAGTGTCAGCGCACAGGGTTACCTTTGAAGATTTTGAGCATGAATCATTGCTTTCACTATTTTCATGAATTTCATCTCTCAGCCACAGGATTAGCCTGACATGAAGATTTCTATTGCTTTATAGTTTTTTGTTTAATTTGGGGGCCCCACTTTTGCTCTTCTGTATATGCACATGTTCTATTCATTGTCTACCACTGTGCCAGTCACCTGACTGCCTCTCCCGCTCATCCCTTCCTCCTTTTCCCATTAGTCTGTCTGGTACTATTAAACTTTTTTCACTGAATTCAAGATTTATTCCTATTATATTTTGCCTTTGTATTTTTTTATAATTTAAATTTAAATTTGTTTATTTTTATAATTTATATTTATATTCCACAGATGAGAAAAACTAATCACCTTGAGATCTATTCATTTTGTCTTCAGTCACTATTTCATCTTTTCCACAGGTATGTAGTATTCCAATGACTATATAGTCCACTGTTTCTTTTTTCAATTTATTTGTTGAAGGGCATTCAGGAAGTTTCCATGACTAAGCAATTGTGGACTATGTTACTATATACATAAACACACACATATATGTATATATATATGGACTAAAAGATATATTTCTAGATCATATGGGATTTCCATTTTAATTGTATTTAAAAAATCTCCACACACTTTTCTAAAGAGGCAGTACAAACTTGCATTCTCATCAAAAGTAGATCTTTCTATTGCTTTAATCCTCCATGCAAAAAGGAAAAGACATGTGCAAACGAACAATAAAATATCCAAGAATTTTAATATATAACTGAGAAAAGTATCACCTTAAATAAAGTATCAACTTCCTTAGGTTTAAAGTTGGTTAAACTTTACTAAGATGGTGCTCCTTATTGAGCTATTTTGTTTACTTTTAGAAAAATAAAAACAATTGTCAGTTGAAGATCTAATCACAAAACAAGCTATATATAGGATACTGTAGTATTTATCATCCCTACAGCTCCCATATATCCCCCAGTGGAAGGGAGGTGAGAGAATAGGAGGCTATCCCACAATTTTTGTATGGGAGGAATTTGGGGACAAGAGCACTTGTCTAAAATCTGGCTTTACCTAACATTTTATTGAGTTGCATGTTCATTTTGAGACACTTTGCAGAGATTTTTGGAGATTACAAGGAATACTATTTTAGGGGTCTCTAGCAGCTGAAACTAACAAATTCCAAAATCTCAATGATTGCCCACTTAAGAATTTGCTTGTTACTCATATAACAGCCTAATGTATATTGCTGGCTAAGTGATTTATCTCCAAGTACAAATTCCTGATCCAGGTTCATTCCATCCTGGGGTTCCAGCACATTCATCAAGTGATTTCTAAAGACACAATTTTCAATATCAAGTTGTAAAAAGGGAAAGCAAGGAGGAATTTCCTTTTTCAATAGATGAAGCCTAGAAGTACTATGTTCTCTTGGTTGGAATCAATCATATGTATCCACTTCACTGTATAGGAAACTGAGAAATGTTTTCTAGTTATGTGCCTAAGAAAATTAGAAAAGGGTTTAGCAATTATCTAAGCATCTCAACTACAGACCTCAATTCCAGCTTCTAGATCTTCCCTTGGTGATCCCATGGGAAGGAATGTGAGACACAAGCATTAATGCCAAGTGTTCATTTTCTATGTACCCACCTTGGAGCTATGAGATTCCAAAATCCCAGCAGCCATGAGGAGGCGCTCTCCTGAGTATTCTGTGAATCAAGCTCTCCTGCACTTCCTGATTCAGAAGTCCACACCTCTGTAGGGATAACCAACTAACAGGGATGGCATTTAAAAGATAAGACTCATTGTACACAGGAGTTATATTTCAAGCCTTCAGAATTGAGTCTTCTCATTTCCTTTTTTCTCCTAACTTGGTATTGATTTTCTTCATGCTTGAATGAGCTTTTTAATTCTGCTAAGGTGGAAGTTCATAGTTGCAACTTCTTTTTCAGTTCAGAAGAAAATGAAAGCTAAAAATGCCTGATTAATTTGCAAGAGCCAGAAAAGGTTAGTTTTTTCCCACCCCCATATAACATAAAAATGGATGTGCTAATTTAGCTGAAATGTTATGAAATATGTACTATTGGGTTGAAACCAAGTATGGAAATTCCATGAACATTTCCCACTGTGATATCGCTTCAGAGACACCTGTTCACATCTTACCAAACAGATTTCTATTCCAATAATTAAAATGTAAACACACTCAGCATCTGAAAAAGAATTGCACCTACCAATTTGGGCATCCCTTAGCTCTCTGAGCAAGTTCAATCTTTTACAACATCACAGATGACTTGAGTAACGAAGTCACACACTATACCTTCACACACGAAAATTACCAATAACTGTCATGGTTCTATCCTTGCTGCCTTCAACTGAAAATTCTAATCTACAGTATCAATTTCACTCTAGCTTTAATTTCTTCCCATACTTTTTAACACTGACTGACCTTCGGATCACTTTGAATCTTAATGAAATGACCAGTGGGAGGACAGTTGCATGTCAAATGTTGTATAACTCCTTGGAAGCCAGTTTCCCACAGCATTTTAAGTTCTTGGAATTCCACTGATGATGTTCTCACACTCTTCAGGCACAAAAATTTACTGGCACCACACATCTGTGTTTACCCTCTTAATCATGACAGTATCCACAATACTTTTCATATTCCAAAAGGATTGAGTAATATCTTTAGAATCTTAGAAGGTACACAAGACATATGCAGGACATGAAATCATCTTGCCATCCCTAATAAGAGCCTAAAATTGGAAATCACAGACCAGAAGCAGAAGATTGTCAGAACTACATATTTTGGGCTTAAGGACAAATTAATACAATAAAAGAATATGGTAACCAATGAAATAAAAAAAAAATCATAGCTCTGAATACATGGCCTTTTGGGATTCCTTCTCTCACTTTTCATATACATTCCTAATCAACTCTCTTAGATTTAGGGTTTTTGTGGGTTTTTTTCTTCAATATACAGGATATAGTTTCACGCATTTTGTCTCTTTTTTGACAACAACAAAAACACATGGTAGTGATCACAGGAGGGGGTAAAATAAAAAATCAGTTCTTCCACAATGTAGAAAGAAAAACAATGCTTGATTCTTGATAATCCTTTTTAAGGGGATTTGGGAAACAGATAAAGAATTAGTGCCATAATGTTAATGTCTTAAAACTCTAGGTATAATCAGAATTAAAGGACCAGAAAGCACTTGAATTCAATATGCTCAATATACTCGTCACCACTCTTAGCAGACATCATTAATTGTATTAAACTTTGCATTTGGGCCCAGATATGGGGGAAGAATGTTCCTGGACATAATGTGTGATGTATTTACTATAATTGACAATTGATACAAACTGTAACAGTTTAACAATCTATTTGTTTTTCTTGACACTTAAGGATCCTGAGAGAGAATCAGAAGCAAAGACAAGTCATGGATAGTCAATCTTGAAATGAAAGAGAAAGAAGATGAAGTATAATAGACAGGCAGTTTACAGGAAGTTGGTAAAGTATTTTTTAAATTAAAAAATTATTTAAAATTTTTAAAGGAATGTTAACTTTCAATGTTTACGAACATACATTTTTTTCTTTGTTGAAATCTCACCAGTGACCAAACTGTGGGACATGAAGGTTGTCAGATACTGTAACCTCAACAGAAAGACAGTGACAACACACCACCATTATGGCAGGTTGGAGATGGTTCCCAAGGGTAACCTCTGAAAAGGTTCTCCCTTCTCAGTTTTAGAAAAGCAAAATACAATAGCTTGTGGTCAACTGAACTGTAGCTAAAATTATATAACTAGCAGTTTTTATGCTAAGTCTGATATAAATTAGCTTTCCTACTCTTAAATATCCTGTGATGTTCACTGCGTTTGTTTTATTTTAACAAATGAAAATTTGTGTTGTTTTAAAATATCAAATACTTTCAGTGATAAGGCAAGATATAAATGAAATAATATGCAAATACCTTACAGTTACTATCATTAGTCTCTTATATTTCAGAGTTCACAAATCTTCCACAGTTTGCTAAAATTTCTAGAAATTATTTAATTATTTTAGCCCTGTGTCTATTAGCCAGAAGGCTGCTTTTTTCCCCAAATTATCCAAGAGAAATATGTAGAACATGCTAATATGGCAGAACTATTATAAACCCACTGAGAACATCAGGCTTCTGGTTGTAGTTATCAATCAGTGTGGTGGCCTTCATTTGCATCTTTAAAATATTGTTGCAACTCTTTTCCACACAGAGAAGCTAAAGCTATTAAAGGTTATTACATGATATAGGTGACATCTCAGAAAACACCAGAGACGAGAGAAACTATAAGAAGTTGGCTTATGTATCCAAGGGGTTAAAATTCTCTCCAGAGGAGACCATATTCCTTCCCTTTATTTATATCTGAAATCTTGCTTTTGACTTGACCAGGCTGAGGAAAATAATGTCTCTCAGGTAACTGATAGACTGTGAAATTAAGTACAAGACATCAGATCACTTTGAAGGCACATTCCTTATCCCTGAAGCCACCCTGCCATCACAGTTTCAAAGAAATCTGGCTTTGAACTCTTGCATCACTTTCTTTTCCTCTATTCATTTTTGTACTTGGTGGAAGAAACTGGTGGTTTTGAGATTGGCAGGAAAAAGTTCAAGGGAAATCAAAGCTTTCTTTCAGGCATTTTTACAAGCAATAGTGTCCTTTACTCTTGAGTCCTCAATGCATCTCTCAGTTTTGCAAATGCTACCTTTGTGAAACCTTCTTACCAAAGTTGTCAGTAGGATTTATGACAAGTACAACTTGTAGCAGACAAAAGCTGTTCCCTTATTCTACACCTGCTATACATATTGCTCTGTATTTTGGCATTTGTAACAAGTGGTGGTTTTTAAGGTAGCAGCCTACTATTTATTATTGACAGAGGTGGCTTCTAATAATCCCATACAATAAAATAAATGTGGTATTTTTTGTGCAAGCTATTTACAAGTCATGTTCTCAGTATATGTTCTTGCCAAGTCAAACAAAAATTGTAGTTATTATTATTTATATTAAGTAAAGAGTATTATTTGTATTAAGTAAAGAGTGATTAAAACACAATCAAATAGATAGCTGAAAACCATATAGAAAATTACAATTTAAACTCAGGGAAATCTGAATTCAAATCTTGTGTTCTGTATGTAGCTTTCACCTTTCACCATAAATGCTCTCTAAATTTACTTCACTCAAGTTTTAAATTTTAAAATATAAAGTTTACACTAATTGTATTTTGCAGGTCTCTTGATGAGAACCCTTTTTATTGTTCATATATAGTCTTTACATTTACCTTTCAAGGAACACTGAAAATGCCAAAATTCATGCAGCTGTACTCGGTGTTATATTTCATATTATTAGTTTTGCAATGAGCTACATTCTGGATCTTTAGTCATTTAAAGTGTTCAAATTTGATGCTGTAATTCAGGAAGCAGTGAAAATAAATCAATGAGTCTTATAGCAGGGCAGGCATGCATTCTTTTACAATATACAAATAAAAACCATTGCCTCATGTGATTGGCATATTAATGTGATCAGACACCTTATTTATACCTAAGAAATTCTAAAAACTATCTTTTTAATATTTTGTGGAATTTCTATAGATGACTAGGGAAAGTTTGTCTTCATGCTTCATTTTCATTTAAATAACTTTTGCCAAGTATACCTCCATCTCTTATTACTTCCCATTTTCTTCTCACTTCAATTTTTTATTACATTTGTGAAATATGGTTTGATCCAATAAGAATGACTGACACTTATAGAAGAATATATGTGTCTGCTGGGAGTAACATCTTCCCAAAGTAGTTTTCATTTCATTTTTCATAGAATTCCTGAAACTGAAATGTTTAGACAAGCTAATATGTGCTGTTTTAGAAGTACATTTTCTATTAATTTTTCTAGTTCTTTTGTGGGTATAACAACAAATAGATCGATCAATCTAATTTTCTGCATTTTAAGGCTTGCAACCTTTCAGTCTAGCTTGTAATTATTCATTAATGAAGAGTCTTTTTTGAATGTCCTGTATGTGTTGCAAGTGTCATAATAGATGTCAGGTCCATAGCAGTGAAATAGACAAAACTGAAAATCACAGCTAAAGGAAGACAGAGAGAAGATAAAGTCACCAACATAGTGAGAGTTACAAAGGGGGGAAGATGAAGCAATTATAGAAAATTTTATCTAGAGGGTTGGAGGATCAGCACCAACTTCCCTGATGGCATAGCATTTGTCTAGAAAAATAAAGGAATTGGGATGGGAAACCACTTGGAAGGTATTCTCAGGCTTTCTGACTACCAAACACCACGTTTGTGAGGAATATAAGGTAAACTAGAAGGTTGGCTTCATACCTAGACTTCATTGCCAATATTCAGGGTATACATTAGAAGATTTTTTTTTTTTTTTTTTTTTTTTTTGCTAAAATCTAAGATCAAACTCTAAGGAAAACATGTTTGCTTCTGTAATCATTTCCCAGTTTGGTTATTTATTTCCAACTTTTGACAAAGGTAAAGATAAGGTGGAGATTAAATATCAGAAGAGGTTTTCACAGTATCAATAAAAAGAAATTTCAAGGGAATAGGAGTTTTTTATTCCTTACTACAATGTGATTTATTCTTCATTTACATTGATACTTAGTATAACTCTGAGATCAGTATTATTCCTATGTTAAGAGTGGAAGCAGCTGAAGTGTGGGGAGGGAAAGTTACTCATTTTGTATGAAATGGAGCCAGAATTTGAAAGCTGGTATCTCTGAAAAGTCCATGTTTAATGCCTCCTACAAGGTAGCAAAGGTAAAGGTGGCTTATCAAGAACATGTTTGGCAACAGCGATCATCCAATTCAAGCAGAGATGAGGAAAGCATATATAAGATGATGCTGGTAGGTGCAGCGAGATAAGAGCTGTGTACAAATAGATGCAATCATTGACTGTCTGCTCAAAACCTAGGTCCTATCCAAATAGTACCTTCTCAGTACCTGATGCAAGGGAATCTTCCAGCCCCAGCAACGGGAGCTTTATGTTTATAAGGATAGTTTCAGTTCCCTGGTTAGTAATTTATTCAGAAACAAAGGGCAGTTGGCACTCATCATACCCCATCCATTAGAATGTTTTAAGGAATGCCATGTGAATAGCCTCAATGGGAATATGATTCAAGTGGGCCAATGTGAGATAGCAGAGGGAAGTTTAAGATGCCATCTGAGAAAAGGCTAAAAAATCTTCTTTATGCTGGATTGAAAAAATTACTGAAAAATATGTATGATCCAATTCTGCCATAGGGGATTTACCATCAGCTTAGAGGAGAACCCTACCCAACTTTTAAAGGGGCATAAAGTTGTGCCACATGTCACCTGGAATCACCTGGTGCTTTAAAATCATAAATCTGATAGGGAATCATTGGCAAGTTATTTGCTTTCTCTAAACCATTGTTGTCTGAAATGTTTTTAGGGCATATTGATAATATCAACTTAAGCATTTGGGGAAGTAATATATCTTAGCATGTGAAATTCAACACATGATAATTTTATTATTATTGTGTAAGTCATGGTAAAACTTGACTGTCTCTGAGGAATTCGTGGCTGTTTTTGATTTTAAGGATCTTAACTTTATCTAACATTTAACAGCAAGTTAAGTGTCAATGCAGATTGTCTACATTTTATTTAATCAACTACTGTTTCTAAGTCAGTAAATTGATTATTTTCGCTGATCTTATAGTTCAAAAGAGCAAATATAGTTTAATGGAGAAAGGGATAGTGTATGTGCAAAGACTTTTTTTAAAGATGTTATAATCAAAAAGACAATTTTCATCTGATTACACACACGCGCGCACACACACACACACACACACATGCACACACACACATCATTATATTCCCCAAGGGTCTCCTACTACCTTGTCACTTGTGAACCATCATCTTAATCTCTTGTGACCATTCCTCCCCTGGCCCATTCCTCCCCTGATCCACCCCTCTCCACCTCTTTTGCTTTATACTTCAGTTCTTCTTTTTAATTTTTTTAATTTTTAAGAGGCTAGGTCTCACTATGTTGCCCATGGTTGTCTTGAATCTGGGGACTCAAGTGATCCCCAGCTTCAGCCTCCGAGGTAATTGGAATTACAAATATCTGCCACCACACCAGGCTTATGCTTCAGTTCTGTTGACAGTTTTAAGTTTCACTTGTTCTTTTGTTTGTTTGTTTTCTCTATATCCTGTATATAGGTGAGATCATCCCATATTTCTGTTTTTCTTTCTGGCTTATTTCCACTACCATAATTCCTTTTAGGTCTATCCATGTTAGGTCTACACATGTCTCAAACTTGTCATTTTTAATTGCTGAATAGTATTTCAATGTTTGCGTATACTACAACTTTCTGATCCATTCATCTGTTCTGGGTCATTTGGGTTGCTTCCATATCCTGGCTATTCTACATTGGAGCAATAACCTCTTCAATAAATTGTGCTGGGAAAACTGAACCACTACATGTGAAGAAATGAACCTAGATTATTTCCACAAACCATGTACAAAAAACAACTCAAAATGGCTAAAAATGGATTTGGATGTAAGACCTGAAACCATAAAATACATAAAGAAAAATATGGACTAAAATCTCCAAGACTTACACTTTCAGGACACATCTGCGATGCTAAAAAAAAAAAAAAAAAAAAAAAAAAAAAAAAAAAAAAAAAAAAAAAAAAAAAAAAAAAAAAAAAAAAAAAAAAAAAAAAAAAAAAAAAAAAAAAAAAAAAAAAAAAAAAAAAAAAAAAAAAAAAAAAAAAAAAAAAAAAAAAAAAAGAAGGAAAACATAACCAGCTGGGACTACATCAAACTAAAAAGCTTCTGTACAGCAAAAGAGACAGCAGACAAAATGAAAAGAAACCCAACCAAGTGGGAGAAAATTTTTGCCCTCCACAAAGGTGAGAAGGGTTTGATAACAAAGATCCACAAGAGACTTACACAACTTAGCAAAAAACAAAACAAGAAGCCCAGTCAAAAAATGGGGAGAAGAACTGAAAAGACACTTATCCAAAGAGGAAATGCAAATGGTCAACAGGCACAAGAAAAAATGCTCAACACCAGTCACTAGCCATCAAGGAAATGCAAATCAAAACCACAATGAGATACCACCTTACACCAATAAGAATGGCCCATATCAAAGGGGCAAAAAAGACAAATTATGTGCATTTGTGTTAACATGGATGGACTTAGAAGGAATCATGCTAGCAGAAATAAGCCAGAAAGAAAAAGAAATGCTGGATGATCTCACCTATATGTGGGACATAGAGAAAACAAACACACAAAAAAGACAAGGAAAATTTTAAACTAATGAATTATCAGTAGAACTGAAATAGAGAGGAGAGGGAGTAAAATTAGAGAGGGATGGACATAAGAGGTTAAGAAGATGATTCACGTTCCAGTGTATGTTTTTTGCCCCTTTGTCAAAGACTAGTTGATCATATATGTGGTTTCATTTCTGGGTACTTGACAAAACTGAATGATAGAACAAGAGAGGAGGAGGAGGAAGATAAAAAGGAAGTCAGAGGGCACAAAATAATAAGATGGTTAACAGTGTTAAGGAAATAGGAAAACCCCAGGGTACACAATAATGCAATATATATATGTAATTAAAAATTAAATTAGTTTAAAAATATAAGTAAAAATGTGGGGAGGGTGGGAAATAAAGGGTACAATACAACCATGTGAACATGACCAATATTACAAGATAATTCCAAAATAAAAAATTAAAAAAGATGATGGTTCATGCGTGACAAAATAGTGGGAGAACCTCAGGGTAGATAATGGTGTAAATCTATCTATCTATCTATCTATCTATCTATCTATCTATCTATCTATCTATCTATCTATCTATCTGTCTGTCTGTCTGTCTGTCTGTCTGTCTGTCTGTCTGTCTGTCTGTCTGTCTGTCTGTCTGTCTGTCTGTCTGTCTGTCTGTCTGCCTGCCTGCCTGCCTGCCTGCCTGCCTGTCTTTCTGTTTGTCTGCTCTCTTTCTGGATGTGTGACTGTCTGACTGACTGTCTGTCTCATATATTTATATCAATTTGAAGTAATATATATGTATTTGAACTTTGGGTTTTAATCCCATATTATTTGGTGTTTTCTTTAGGTATGATCTATCTATCTATCTATCTATCTATCTATCTATCTATCTATCTATCATCTATCGATTGATCAATCTCTCTATTTCTCTCTATGAATAGAGATAGACACATATATATGTGCATTCAATAGTTAAAAAATTTATACTGTTCACAAAAATCTACTCAAAATACATCAGAGACCTAAATGTAAACGACAAAACTCAAGCATGGCCAGAAGCTAGGCTAGCATAGAAGAACATTTGATAACCTTGATATTAACTTTTCAATACAATAAATGTAAACTAATAAAGTTTACATTATTAAAATTAAAATTTTCTGTCTACAACAGATAGTATTAACAGAATGAACATAGAAGACACACATTGGGAGAATTTATTTGTGAAACTCCTTCTAAAACACATTAAGTGATAAATATAACAGTTAAATATAATTGCTAAAGGTCAGCAATAAGGAAACAAAAACCCAATTAAAATATGGGACAAGAACTGGATGGACCTCTCTAGAGAAGAAACAGAGTAAAGAACATAAAGAAATTAAATGCTGAGCAACATAATGTCATCAGGGTATTGCAAATTGAAAAGCAATTTCTACCAGGATTTCTAAAATCCTAAACCAACAACACCAAGCAATGGTGTGCTTGTGGAACACAGGACTTCTCACTCACTGCTGTTGGTAAGATGGTATAACTCTTTGAATTATAGTCTGGCAATTTCATACAAAGTGAAAAATAATATTAACATATGATCCAGCAACCCCACTTGTGGTTATTTACTCAACTGAATTGAAGCTTATGACCATAAACATTTGTAACAACTGCACACAAATTCATAAAATCCGGGAAGCAACCCAGATGACCTGGAGTAGGTGACGGGTTAAATAAATTATGGCATATCCAGACATTGGGATGTTGTCCAGTGCTAAAAAGAAATAAACTATCAATTCTTGAACTATATGAAGAATTCTTAAAGGTATTATCACTAAAAAGTCAATCTGAAAAAGCTGCATACTGTATGATTCCAATTCTATGGCATTCTAGAAAGTGAAAAACCACAGTGACTGTAAAAAGATCATTAGTTGCCAAGGGTCCATGTTGGTTGGGTTCATTAATTGTAACAAATGTGACACATTAATGCAAAATGTTAGTAGCAGGAGAAGTTATGCAAGAAAGGGGAGAGTAAACAGATACTCACTGTTGTCCGCTCATTTTTTCTGTAAATATAAACTGCTCTCCAAAGTAAAATCTATAAAGAAGTCTTGGTTATATTTAAGTTTGAATAAAAATAATACCATATATTTAATATGTCATTTTTCAATGTAGATTTTCTCTTTGCTTTTGTTTGCGAAGAATGAGAATCAGAATTTTCTAAGACAGAAAAACTTAGAATTTTTCAAGATTTGGACTATGGGAGGGATCCAGCTGTGAAACTGATGATAGTATAAAGTTACTAAACCTCATTTACTGGAATTGATAACAGCTCAGGTTTGATACTTTACAATACCTCACAACTGGAGGAAAAGAGGGTTTTCCATGAAATCAGATTAAATGAGATCTTTGGCATTGGCCACATTCTGATTCTGAAGGTCTGGTCTCTGTGGAACTGTGGCTCATATAGGTACAGTTTGTTCCTCTTGATTGTCAACTGGATCAAGGACAATTAACTCAATCCCCTGTCCAAAAATGGAAAGAGCAAGATGGATACATTTCATGCTTCTACCTACAAAAGAAGGCTCGCAAGCTTGAACATTTATGAGATGATTTGACAATGGTGTTTTTGTTTTAGTCTCGTTCATTTATTCATTCATTTCTTTGCTTACTTGCAAATTTATTTATTATGGGAGACAGATTTGGAGAAGAGGCATACTACCAGGGCAAACTATTCCTACTGTGTTATGAATTGACTAATGGTTCATCATCTTGGCCCTGAAGAATGCTGTTATGTCAATAAACCTATATATATATATATATATATATATATATATATATATATCTTTTTGTTTTTTTCATGGAGGTCACATAAGACAATAACAAAAATTCTTTACATTTAAAAATTGCTTTTGATTTTTTTAGCCTACATTTTCATTCTCTTTTTTGTATTCTTAGTAGTAACAAGAGTATGAACAAAGGAAGCAAACATAAGATTTTACCATTAATTTTTATCACTACTGGTAATCATTATAAAATTGGTTTTAAACTTACTGTTCATGTAAACTAGGCTGTGTAGGGGAGATCAGTGCTTTTCATAGACACTAGTCAATTTGAGTCATTGTACCACTCATCCTAGTGCACTTAGCACAATAGCATCACTGTAACTCCTTCAGGTAACCCTCATCCTATTTTTATTTACATAGAAATGAAATGAATTCAAAGAAAGGCATCTAGTTGTGCACCCAGTAGACTTATATAGAGAACCTGTAATCTGCATGTAAAAACCACTAACTACCTTCAAGCCCTCCTCCTGATGACTTACAGTGTCTTTAAGGCAATGATTTTCAAAGAGAATCGTGCTCTACATATTCAGAGTTTAGGGGCTTGCATACTGAATATGGAGATGTCTGAATTCCAATTTGCTGGACCTGATTCTTACTTGCCTGCACTTTTGATAAACACTTCAATTAATATGTAAAATAAACTTTTATTCAAATGCTCCTTATTCTACCCAAATACTCTTGTGTAA
Organism: Uropsilus gracilis; assembly: GCA_004024945.1. Taxonomy (NCBI): domain Eukaryota; kingdom Metazoa; phylum Chordata; class Mammalia; order Eulipotyphla; family Talpidae; genus Uropsilus; species Uropsilus gracilis. The sequence continues at coordinate 136,674 of PVHY01000469.1, read as the reverse complement.
TTGCACATGTTATCATCGATCTATCTTTGTTGAGGTCTTGATAATAATCATGTTGTCCAAAGATAATATTTAAGTGGTTTACTCACACCACACCCACCCAGAATATTTTTGAAGTAATTTCCAAGAAGGCACACACCTTTATTACTGAAGGAGATTGTAATAATTTAAAAAGCTAACTTGTCAATGTGTTATTTGGCAGATGGCCAAATAACAAATAATCATAATTATAACCAATAACTATGGAAACTGATTTACTATGTCAAGTCCATGATAAACACATGATTATTAATCTTTATTACAAACCATGTAAGAAATTCCCCCCTTTCACTGAGGAAGACTAAAGGTAATAATCATATGTCTTTGTTGTTAGATTATTGATTTAGCAGATATCTAGGCCAGAATTTTAATATTATGTTGCTTTAGTGATATAGCTCAGTCTCTTTCTAGTCGACTAGACTCCTTTTTAAACAGATTTTCACAGACGAAGTACATGTCACATACCATCCTTAGAGAACTCTTGTGACATCCATTTGGTTAAATTTGCTGAGAACCCTAATTATTTTTATGAACTATTAAAGCATTTTACATGTTTGTAGACATTTTTTAATAAGTCTTAGTGCTGCTGGCTGAAATGTTTCATTTTCATTATTGCCCTGAGACTCCCTGTACCCTGTTTTTATTTTTACTACTTGAGTTTCGTTTCAGTCAACTTTCAAAGAGCTGCCTGTGTATGTAATTATTTTTTTTTTAGGCTATTTGCAATATCATGAATTAACTCCTAAGAAATATCATAGGCTCAGAGATGTGTAGGAGTTGTGAACAAGTATTGAAATCCCAGGTTCATCATCTTGTTCTATCAGTTGGAAAGTATTTGCTACTCCAATTCTCAAGACCACAAACTCTTTTTATACCATCTCAGATGTTTGAGAGAAGACCTACAAAGTTTGAATAAAAAAGTTTTCCATGTAACAGTTGGAGACAAGAGCTAGGAATTACTTCCTCACCAGCTACTTCTAGATGAATGAGAAGGGCATGCCAAATCAACCTATAGGTTCTATGGGTAATGTAGTATATACACATGTTAATTAATAACGATGTGTCTCCTGAATCTTAAAATGTTGCAACGCAATGTTAGTTCAAAAAAAAAAAACAAAAAACTATTATGTGGTAAAAGTGATTTTGACCCTTTTTGCACTTTATGCAGATACACAAAGTATATTATTGACTTTGTTTTTGCATGTAGATATCGCAGGTTTATATATTCATTCAAATCTTACAAAGGTGATGATACCATGAAAATACTTTATAGATGTCTACATTTGTGCTGTCTTAGAAATTTAGGAGATTTTTATAGGAAATAGTACTTTGGAATGTATCTGGATGATAGCATTTTTAGTAGGTGATTTAATAAGCTTGACTATTACAAAAAAATAAAGCCAAAAACTGGTACATTATTTTTTTTCTTAAATATTTGCCTTAAATATAAATGATCACTGTGTAGTTAGTATGGCAATTAAAAAACTACTTTCTGCAAGATATATTTTCTTCCCATTCAAAAATACATTATAATAAATGTCCAGTAATTAATTATAGTGCAACATGCCGGTATCTATGCTTCTCTCATACTCTCTAGGCTGTCTTTACAATGAATCAAACTACCTCCAAATGTGTTAACATCGTGTTATTTTCATAGATGTTTTTAGGTCAGGGTTTCACCAGATAAACAAAAACCAGTCAGAAATTAGTTTTTTCAGCTGATGGAGGAGCTGAAAAATCAAGCAAGGGAATCCAAGAGAGTTCAACAGCAGTAAGTCACTGCCGCCCCTAGGCTGGAGCTGCTAAAGGGGAGAGGGCCTTTCCTGAAACCAGAGGTGAGGAGTACTGGGTGGAAGCTGGAACCAGAGCAGATATATCCAGCAGAATTTGAATGCATGAAGTCAAAGCTCAAGAGACTCATTGAGGTGAAAAAGAAATACTTGGCTTATTTTCTCTCCTCACAAACCACAAGATTCTGCCTGTGTTTACCACTGGCCAAACATAGTGGCAGATGGATAAATTGGAAATGCTCAACACCCTTTTATGCCCTGAAGATTTAGTGAAAGGGAGAATATGGAAGAACGCATCTGAGGGTAAGCAGGCTTGAGAACAGCAAGTGTACTGAAAGCACCAATGGAGTACATTGTCAATGACCTGTTCTTCGTTGGTATTTGATGATATTCTATCATGAGAGACTTGCTGGAACCATTTATCAAAATGAAGTATGTTACGGGACTCCATGTAAGTGCTTAGAACCAATGAAGAACTAGAAGACTTAACTCATGCTTATGTACATGGTAGTTGAGCAACCACCATATATGAAGGCTCACTACTCATGTCCTGAGACCAGCACAAACCTAATGGACAGTGGAAAAGCAGAGGATCCATTGTTCTCTGAGATGGATGATCAATGACAGTTAAAGTGAAATAAGAGCTTGTAGATACTCCAGTGCTTGATGGTTTTATGAAACTGTCTCTTAGGGATGGACATGTTACATCTTTATTGATTTCCAGTCTCCTATGTCTTTTAATCCATATAACCTTACATAGCTCATCCCAAGTAAAAGAAAAAAGTCAGAATAATAATTCAACTCCCATTCACATTCAACTTTCTGTTGAGCAAAAGTTTACTTTCTCCTGTATGTGGCTTCTTCAAGTAAGGTATGCTGACTTCAGGATGGTGTTCTGACAGATGAAAGAAATCATATTTGGAATAAAAAGAAAACTCTTTATTTGGCTATTGGCTATTAATCTATGTTCTTTCGATTTCTTACATCTTGCTACCTATGTCATGGAAGTGTGCCTCGGAAGACATAAGATAACATGTATAAATATTCCTAGGATGCTGTCTAGGATATTACTGGCAGGTGCTCAGTAAATCTGCAACTGCTATACAAGAATATCTTCTAAAAGTCAACAGACCTTGTGTTCCTGTATCCAGGGAGACCCAGCGAGAACATCTGTTGTTCCTAATACAGGTGTAGTCATGCTATTTTTCTCATGTCCACTCAAGCATTTAGCTTTCTTCTTTTCACAGCTCCTGTGGGTATGAAAACTCCAAAAGTAGGGGAGATACATAGAATATAGGAAGAAAGGTCATGAGGTTCTTGGTATACGTGTTACATGCTTCATGTCTTGTCCTGCAATTTCCTAAAATGTCCTAAAAGGACAATTTGATTTTCTCAACTCTCTACTTTTGTAGCAGAACAATTTCCAATAGAAGAGGAAGTTCCAGGGTCCCTGCCCCACTCACAGAAGGGTAGGGCTGAGCAGACAGGGGAGGTGAGAACAGACAGAGAGAAGGAAGGGAAGGAGAAGAAGAGAGCCTGGAGAAGGTGCATAGAACAGAGAGTAATGTGAAGGAGCTGTGCTTGCTTCTTGGCCTTGAACACTTGGAAGGAGATTCTTGAGGGAGACAGAGACTTGAGTGGGAAGCTTATGGGGAGACTGACAATGGCAGCCTTTATCTTGATGTGGATCTTGATTTTGTTCTTTTCCTTCCAGACTTGCCTGATCCCTTCTGCCCCTTTCCTATGTGCCACCAGAAGCGGGCCTTAGACTTACAACAAACTTTTGGGCCTCAGTGGCCCTGCTTAGAGCTAACCCTGGGTAACTATAGGTGTTTTGTGTGAAAACTGTCTTATCCATTATTTCTCTTCTCTCCTCTCTATTGCACACTAATTGCATAAAATCCTTTCCTTTAAAGGTCTTCTACATTAGAGTATGTTTTGTCTTGATGGGGCAGATGGCAGAACCCATATAGAACAGGTAAGTATGGAGGTTCTGGGTGCCCCTCACCTCATCTTGCCTTGCACATGATGAGGCGATGGGGAAGAGTTCCTGGAGGAAGGGCACTTTATTTTTATTTATTTTATTTTATTTTATTTTATTTTTTTTTTTTGAGAATAGGTCTCGCTATTTTTGCCCATGGAACCGCAGGCTCTCATTGCCCGGGGTACCACAGACTCAAGCTGTCCCCAGCCTCAGCTTCCCAGGTAGCTGGAATTACAGGCGCGCGCCACCATGCCCAGCTATTTTTTTGGAACTACGTCTCGCTATGAGCCCCAGGTGGGACTCGAACCCTAGCCCCGACCGCTTCATAGGCTGAAGCTTACAGTCACAAGCCTCCGTGCCCGGCCAGGAAGGGCACTTTAGAAGGTAATTAGAATTTGAAAACAGAAGCGCAGTTAAAGAACGATCTGGCCCTGGAAGGAGGTCATAATCAAAAGCACAAGGGGAAGTCATGCTACAAGGAATGATATAGAGATGATTAAGAAAATTAGCCTCAACATGAGAATCAATCTGGGCAGAAAGAAGTCAGTATAAATTTGAGTGTTAGAAAACAGAATGCAACAACTGGACTCCATCCAGGTGATGGTAGGGCAATCTCTGGGAGTCTCAAGTAAGAGGTCATTTTGAAAGGGATATTTAAGAAAGACTCCAAGTTTGAGGGGGTTTGGATGTTCAAGTCAGAAAAGTATATTGGAAATGATTTAGATTTTTCAGAAGGAGGTGTTGAATATCTAAAAGAGCAAAAAGAATGGAAGTGGTTAAAAACAACAACAACAACAAAAAACTGGGCCTATAGTCGTGGTCTCCAACCAGAACTTGATCAGAATCTTCTACAGGGTTTGTCAATGCTCGGATTTCTAGTTCTCAATTTCGAGTTCTTCCTTCTTACCCTAAGAATTGCACAGAAAGCAGGGTTATGTCTAGCACTTGAAATCAGGTAACCAACAAAAGATTCCATTGCTCTTCACTAGAATAGAAGTGTGGTCAAATCAGAGGATGTGTGCTGATCTGAAATGAATTCACATGTCATTTGAACATTTTAATACCATGAACACATTTTTCTCCCCAAACATCACTTGCCACACTTACTAACTGCCCTATGGCAAGAACAACTCTGTAATGCTCACATTGCCCAGTAGTGATATATTATGTATTTTCTAAAATTAATCAAAATGAGAACTTGCAGGGGAGGGGAGGGGGCATAACATAACTCAGTTCCTCTGTCCTGTGCATGCTTTCTTTCCTCACCTAGAATGGTCTTTGAGTCTCTAGCCATGCAAGTGACCCAAGTAAACAGCTGTATTCAGCAAACCAGATGGTCACATGTGGGAACAGAAATGAGATGGGGACAATAGAAATAATAGTCTAAAAAGTAGGTTAATGCTACCAAAATTCTCTTTCTATTAATACCAAGTGAAAGGTTAATTATTTCCATCCATGTTCACGTAATGGAGAAAATTAATCTCAAAGGCACAGTAAGAAATTTTCAGCAAAGTTCCATGACTGTTTTTTCCAAAGTAGGAGAGGTCAGTGATTGAATGTTTTCTGGAAAGTATGGTGGAAATAAAGAAGGGGCTTGAACAAAACTGTAGTATTTGAGATCTGTGTCTAAGTTTTTAAGTGGCTGGGAAGAGAATAAAGAGATAATATGTTCCATCTTTTTCTCAGTATTCAACCCTGAAGAAGCAAAAGATAGTCTTTGATTTCCAGATGCTGCTCTTTGACATCCTAGATATTTTAGTTAAGATACAAACTCCTTTCCTTTGTGCACTGAGTCATGCTTAACATCAATTGTATTTAAATGTCATCTCCACTGCTATATTTTGTAGACATAAGAATATTTACAATCTTTCTAAATCTTCCATAATCAAAATGTACTTTATTACGAAGTCTTTCATTATGGCACAATATATATGTATGTCTTCGTTGTTGAGATATTTAATGATATCTAAATATTAATGGCAAAAGGGAAATGTGTTCTCATCTTTATAGGAACTCCTGCATTGCAGCTTACAGAGTTACTCAAAAATGAACCAGAAAGTGCATAAAGGGCAGTTAAAACTTAGGATGATGATATTTTTCCTCCCTCTCCATTAATACAAAAACCAGTTTATCTACTACTTGACTTTATGTTCTTTACAGAAGCATCAAGTCCTCAAATACTTCTAGTTACATGAAATATAGGACGCCATACTCTTTTGTATATTAGTGCTTTAAAAAATAAGACACAGGAAGTAAACGGATCCAGAGTGCTTTCAGAGCAAAACAAACATGTGACTCCATTATTAGAAATAAAAAGAAAATGTCTTTAGTGAAATAAAAATATAAAATAAAAAGACAAAAAAGAGCAAGAACAAAATGTTTACCCTTGATTCTATTGTATAAAACATCTCAATCATGTTTTCTTTTCATAAAAGTTAAGCATGCTAATTTGTAAAAAGAAAAAAATGGAAGAGAACCAAGAAAATAAAGAGTAAAATAAAGATCACTCATTATTTTAAAGATAATTAATATTAACATTTTGTAGTTCTCTCCTAATCACTTCTGTGCACATTAATCATCTATATATATGTTATATATATATATATTTAAGATATCTTGTACTTAAAATAGTCCATGCTGATTTTAAGACATATAACATTATATATTATTCTTTGTCTTTTAATATTCAAGCTCTTTTTAAAGTATTTATTAATTATGGACCGATGTTGTTTAGTCAAAATATGATTAAGCATTTAATTCTTTCCCCACTGAAAGTCATATATACTAATAATAATTTATATTGTGTAGTATATATGACTAAAAGTCATATATGCTAAATATAATTTATATTGTGGCTATAAATCATGTGATAAATGTATTCTCTATTGCTGTATTTTTACCAAATTTTTGCACTTCGGGGAAGACTGAAATTTAATAGGCAAGTTATCAGAGCCAGAACTAAACAGCATTGTCATTGATTTTCTAGCAGATGAAGAAGTCAAGAATCCATTCAAGTCTTTTTAAAAAGCAACTACTCCCTTTTAGGCATGGATTTACCAGAGACACAAAACTCACAGACATCCCTGACTTTAAGGGGCTAGAGGTCAGCATTCTGATTTATTAAGACAGAGAAAAGAAGACTAACAATGGTGTTTTGTGAGGGGAGTGAGGGAAGAATTATATAAAAGTCACTTTTGAAGGGGTTGAATTTGAGTTGCCAGTGAGAATTCCAATTAGAGACAAACGGAAAGACTTGGGAGATGTGTCTCAAGTAGGACATGTAAGTAAAGGGTTAGATAATTATGCCATGGGACTTGATATAGTCAATCACCAAGAGGGAAGAGCTGGCTAGGAATTACTGAGAGTGCAGACTTATCCTTCATGAAAACCAGCATTTTCAAAAGGATATGAAAAGAGAAAAAAGTGTTACCTGGGAAAGTGTGGAAAACTGTCAACAGACCAGACTCCCTCACTGGTTCTGAGTTCAGTGACCCTCCACCACAAGTGCATACAAGAAAGCATGGGGGCAGCAAAAACCAGAAACAACTAATTCTAACCAGCAGGAGAGAGGGAGAAGATCCAGTTACCAGGAAAAGGTCCCGTTGCAGTTACAAACCTAGCAACTCACTCTTGTCCTTCACCCCATTACCTCTGCCTCTAAGAACAAACTGGCGCATTACACCTTAAACATAACCCTCAACTAGCAGGAACCCAGCAGGGGAAGAAGGGTAGAGATAGAAAACCTGAAGATGTAGACATTCATTGCAATGGGAAGGCAATCTCTGGCCCAGTTTGTTCTGATGCCTTCCTATCATAGGGTGGCATTGGCCCTAACATTTTTATCTCCAAGTCTGTATAATGTATGGACTTGTGTTTTGGGAAAGGGTTTGTTTATATGGACTTGTGTTTTGGGAAAGGGTTTGTTTAAAAACTGTTTGGATCTGCAGAGTCTAGATCAATTTTATTTATTCATTCATTCATTTAATCAATTGATTATATATATGTACATATATACATATATAAATGATATTATTGTATACACTGAGGTTCTTCTACCACCATGTCACCTGAGAACCATCATTTTAATCTCTTGTGCTCATCCCTCTCTTGATTTCACCCTCTTTCGCCCTCCCTTGCTGTATTCTTTAGTTCTGTTGTTTGTTGGTTGGTTTTAATGTTTTCTTGTTCTTTAGTTTGTTTTCCTTTATGCCACATGTGAGACCATCTGGTATTTCTCTTTGTCTTTCTGGCTTATTTCCACTAGCATGATTCCTTCTGAATCTAGATTATATTCAAGGTGCCCTTGTTTATGTTATTCAGGAAACACCTTTACTACTGAATATCATTGAAAAACAACCACAATGCATGGACTGTTGGCATTGTCTATTGGTAGAACCCAATGAAAACAGTTGGGCATTTGTAAGTGATTGAATAAAAGTTAACATGACTTGATTCAGTGATCGCACTTCTCCTTATTTGCCCCAAAAGACTAAAAGACCAATTCAAAGATATATATATATATACAAAGATATATATATATATACATACACACATGTTTATTGCAGAATTGTATGCAATAATCAAGAGCTTGAAACTGTCAATGAGCAACAGTTTTAATTTCCCTTAAGTGGTTTAATTTTTTGACAAGATAAGGACTCTCATCTAAATGGCCACTGCCCTGCCCTTTGGCAGAAGGCAGGGGTATTTCTCCATAATTCTAAGGGGGAGTGAGCAAAGTCAACACATCCTTCCTTGCAGCTGATTGATGCCAACTTGCTTTTTCTATCCCTGGTGGTCAGCAATTCAGAATGTTATCTTCCAAATGATGCCCTTTTGCTTGGAATGTAAAAAAAAAAAAATGTAAGGTTGTTAAATATAGAGGGCAAAGGAGACAGGAGACAGATGGGGCAGAAAGAAAGCCTCTTATCACTGTATCAAAACAACTAGTGCCCAGATGGACAGATGATGATATAAAGGAGATATATGTGTGTTTATATCTATCTATATGTATGTATGTGTGTATATGTATATATATATATATATATATATATATATATATAAATTGAACACTATTTAACCATATATGTTCAAGTCATACCATTTACCATTTACAACATGGATGGATAGAGAAGGTGCTATGTTTGGTGAAATAAGTCTGATGGAGAAAAACAAGCTATATAACTTCACTCCTGTATGCTATATAGAAAAAAACAAGCAAATTGATGAGCTAAATAAAATAAAAATAAACCACATACTGTAAGGCTTAGACTATCAGTGGTTGCTAGAAAGGAATAGGCAAGAGAGGTGAATAATTCTGGTAAAAGGAGTCAATTGTATGAAACTTGGATATAATTAGAATAGAATTAGACTTTTGGTGGTGAAACTAATATAATATATATGTGTGTATATGTTGGTTTGTTAAAGAATGAAAACCTGAAACTTATATAATATTATATCTGAAGCAATGTACTTGATAAAAGCATAATATAAATAATTTGATCTGGTTCTTTAATTTTGTGTTCTCTACTTGCTACATTAAAAAACATAAGATAGCCTTATTCCAGGATAGAAATTAACTCTCAAGTAACATGCCATAGGGATATTTCTCAGTCACACCATGTTCAGTACATCACCATGAAAATCTCTGTTCCACATAGCTATTCAAGGGTCCAAGCTGATAAAGTGGTGCATAATTTTATAGCTGTATTCTGTGCAAAAGGCAACTATTTTTATCACTGTAACATAGGAAACGAGTACAAAGGATACATAACTGAACATTCTTTGTCTGGACTTATAGTTAACAAACCATTGCAATGCCTAGCTGCAAGAGATTAAGGAATGTAGTAGGACACAGAGAATATAGGACAATCATTATTTCAGCCACAGTTACCAGGAGAAGACACCTTCAAGATGTACCATGCCAGGGGCTTTACAAGTATCCATTTAATGAACTCTACAGGATCCTTCAGAAGCTCGTGAAGGTGGAACCATTATTCTGTCTCCCTCACATGTTAACCAGAAAAAGATTTCTTCAGTATTTTCTACATATTGATGCTCCTGATAAGCTTTTGTTTGAAGAAAGGATTCTGTAGCTTATAAAAAGTTGGAGTGTGGCCCAATTTTTTCATTTTATAAAAGAGCAGTCAAGTTCGAGTGATAGAGCTTTTAAGGTCAAGCAGTTGGTTAGCAGACAACCTTGTTTCAGAACGTTGCTGTAACATGGTCCAGGTTTCCTTAGGCCCCTATGGAGTCTTCATTGCTGGGAAGACTTTTCCTCTAAGATATTTATAGGGAATATCTGAGAAAACGGAAAACTGAATTGATTTGATAAAAAAACAAAATAAAAGAAAATGAAAGAAAGCAAAAAGCCAGTAAAGAGAAAGGCTGATAGGAAACAAAACAAAACAAACAAAAAAAAAAACCCCAAACTTTGGCACAGTAAGAAAGGGGTAAACTAAGAGAGCCAGAGAGGTGTGGGAGGGGTAAAGGGCTGTGAGCCCAAATGAGAGCCACTCAGTCTAGACTCCAGATGTGTGTGCGTGGCTTCAGTGAGTTCCCTGCTGGACTCGGCAAATATTTTTGCCAGATGTCATGGCTGAACTACAAATCCTTGGATGGGTGACAGAATTGGCTGTTATTCTGTGGAGGTGTTTTGCTTCTTGGTGTGTGACTGGTCATCCTGCAGGCAACTCAAAGGTTATAACGCTAGAGAATGGGAATGTTGCCTTTTAGTCATGCAGCCAGCATGTCAGTTGACCCTGAAGGGACAAGACATGATGCCAAAGCCCTCTTGTGTGTTCAGAGGCAGGATAGTAGAAACTGACCACAAGAAAGGAAAAACTGTGGAGACACAATGTAAATTAAATAGAAACAAGCTACTGCTTGCTAGCAGTAGGACCTGGGGTAAACCGTCTTATCTTTCTGGAACTTTGTTTTCCTCTCTGGGATTTAACTTTATGGTCCATTTCAACATGTATACTCACTCCATAATCCTATAAAATGACAACATTGTGGAAGAATAAATAAGAAAGTCACATTCTTTCCAAGCTTATATGTTGGAATATAAGAAAGAAAAACATTTCGATATGTACCTGGATTTGCTCTCCAAAATTGAGCAACCTGTAGAATCTGGTGATGCATTTAACACAGGAGAAGTAAAATGGAACAGTTCTGAGGATAAGGAAGCATTCTAGGAAAAGGAATAGATTATAGGAACAGCTGTAGACAATAATTCAGAAATCAACAGAATTGGTGTTTCTTACTCTCCCATTATTCATTAATCTGATACACAGTATCTGCTACGTGTTGTGACCAGGGATTTGACACAAAGGGAAATAAATAGTTCAGTCTTCACCCTCACAAGGCTTACAACATAATTAAGCAATTAATTAAACAAAGCTATAATGCAGTGCAGTGAGGACCATCACCAAAAAGAGAGATGGGAGAAAGCAAAAGGGGAGACATCCAGAGCAGGCTTAGAAGAACAGAAATCATGGAGGAAGTGCATTTTAAATTGAATCCTCACATAAAGGGGATAAAGGGATAATCCTAGAGGTAAAGAAAAGTTCTAGGTAACCCCATGAGGCATATTCAAAGAAACTGAAAGTAACTCATTATGACTCTGCTACTTATTACTGTGTGACCATGAGCCTATTGCTTAACCCCCTTGAATCTCAGTTTCCTCAAGTGGAAAATGCAAAAGTAACAGGTTGCAAAGAGGGTTGTTCTTAACATGAAGCGATATAGTATGTACACACATATGTATTTGAGATGAAATACATTCATATATACATATGCCAGCTCTTATGACAGAGTCTGTCATAGGAGGTGTCCAATAAGTGATAGCAAACTCTAATATTACAGTGTGGGATTTAGAACGGACAATTTGAGTCAAAATACTGCCCAAGTTTCATACTTGAAGAATGCATTGTGCTTCATTTAAGGAATATGAAAAAGGGGCAGATGCGGAGAGATAGCAAGCATCTGGACATATTGATCTGGAGACATAGGTGCACCAAGCAAAAGGAGATTCTAGTATATGTATCTGAAGCAGAGTAACCTGGGATGAAGCTGTATCTTTGACTCAACACATATCACACACACACACACACACACACACACACACACATAATGACACCTCCATCTTTTCAATGACTTATTTAAAGATCATTTTCTTTGGGTGTCTACCACTATAGCTGTCAACTGCTAAAACATTAGATGATAAAAACTTGCATTGTGATAGTGGGAGATTAGAGAATTTAAGAAAACTAAAACTCAGGACCCTAAGAAAGAAATCCCAGGGGAGAATCTGTGAAATCCAACAATCAGCTACACTGGAAACATTGAGCCAGGTGGTCAGATCACACAGAGACAGGGACTCTGAAGATTATTACTCTACATGTATTTTCTGAAAGCAGTGGTGGGTTAGAAGGAGGCATCAGACATATGTGCTAAAATGGATACATAAAATTTTCCTGACCTATCTTCCTACCTAATAAAACAAAATTAAAGACAGTGTAATGTAGCAATTCTGCCCATCACCCTTACTCCTTTTATTTTTGGTATCATGCTATTATCAGAGAAACAATTAGTTCCTTTCAGAGCATTTTTCAGATGAAGAACACATACAAAATCACGTGGCCAAATTGGCATTTAAAAGGGGGGAACAACTTTATTTAACATGAAACTTATTGAAAAATTCAAAGGCTGCCAACTGGGCAGGAAATGAAGGTGAGGTCTCTGTTAAGTGTCTCTGTGCATCAACAGGAGGAAACAGCAGGAGAGCTGGCGACACTTCCCTGGAACTCTCCAACGTCAAATCCTTGTTTAGTGAGGCTATAAACTGTTCCAGATATTATCTTCTTCCCTCCCACTGAGATAAAACTATCAAGCCTCTACACCAGAATTAAGCTCTCATCCTGCTAAGCATTTCTTCTGCTGTTTTCCACATCTTCAGATGTCCTAGAACACCAAGAAATTTTATAATCCACTTTCACTTAGCTCTGAGTTCTGTCCTCAGTGGTTAAGAGAAAGCTCACACTTAGAGCAAATAAAAATATTATCTTTTCTCAAAAAGGGGTGGAGGTGAAGGGTGGAAGTCCCTTGGAAGAATATTGCATTAATAAGTGTTTATTTATCATCAAGCTGCTATGTAAACAGCACTCAATCTAAGTCAATTCTCCTATTGCTCACAGTATAACCCATATTGAAACTGTTGCTGTTATTGCCGTTTTATTTGTTTTACTTAATTAATATTCTTGCTGCTTTCAAAAGCACTAGATTTTATGTTAGGAAAGTAGAATATGTACCCTGCTTGTATTTTTAATAGCTGCTCAAAATTAACCAAGTCATTATCAGTACTTTCAAATTAATTATCTTTTCTAACAACATGGAGGCAGATTTTCTCGCTGTGTTCTAGCATCTTATTCTTGCCTCAGTTTAACAGATTCTCAACTGTAGACTTATGCTGGCTGAAATAAGCTAGAAAGAAAAAGGTAAATAGTGGATGGCTTCATTTATATGTGGGATATAAAGAAACCAAACAAAAGGACAAAAAAAATTAAAATTAGCAAACTGATAATAGACCTGAAGCATACAGCAAAGGAGAGGGAGGCAGAGAGGGCAAAATCAGAAAAGAGATGAGCCCAGGGGGTCATTATGGTGGTTCATGGGTGATATGGTGGTGAGAGAACTTTGAGTTATACAACAATATAAGATATATATATATATATGATATATATATATATATCATACAATCAATACAAAAAATCTCACCTAAAATGTTATGATTTGTAGGACAGTGAGACCATAGATTTCTTCTTACATATCTAAGAATTATAAACCCTTTACCAAGATTTATAATATTGCATGGTATAGATGATCTATGAGAATTTTAAAAGGGGCCACTAAAAACATCCCTGCATTCCAAGGTTGTCAAACGGTCACCTGGTGTTATGGTCACCTGGGCCAGCATGTGTACCACTTTCTTCCTTCATACACACAATATTTTTTTAAAAATGGGTCCTTTAGTACAGGGAGCTGAAAATAAAGGAAAATCTCAGGCTGTTTAAATAAATGAGGTGATTGAATCCAGGTTTGAAGAGACATTAGAGACATTAGATGAACACATACACAAAACAGTTCAGGATTATAATGTACATCTTGGAGAAAGATGTGGATGTGAGTCATAAAAAGTGAAGACCTATAATTGAAACTGCTGCATAAAACGAGCTCTTGAAAGAGAGTCCTTCGATGAAAACCAGAGTAGAAAATCTCTACCTTCAAACACAAGAAAAAAAAAGTGTGTCAGAATTTCCAATATCAACACAATTCCAGAACCACAAATGATAAATAATGCATACATTTATTTATGGGCCTGCAGGTTAACTAACTAACTGCTATTTATTTGCCTTGGGTAGCTGGAAGATGTATTTCCCAGATCCCATTAGGAAAGGAAGTAAAACTTCCTTAAGAAAGCCAAGTGAATGAGGCTATCACAGATAAACAAGCTCCATGGGAGATGAGTTCAGATTAAAAATAAATTAACAGTCACCCAAGGAAATACTCAGCTATGAAAAAAACTTGACAGAAACAAATAGGAAAATTTTAATTGTGATAATAAAATATCTAAAAGAAATGATATAGTTAGTATGTGGAACGTGAGGAATACAGGAACAAAGGAGAACATAAAAAACATAACAAAAGTATATGGTTCCTTGAGATTTATAAGATATCCAAGTAGAAATATTAGCCATTAAAAAGAGCTCATTGCGTAAGTTAAACAGCAGGGGAGAGGAATACAGATGTATAGAGAATTAGTAAATGATCAGAAAGAAAACTATAGCTAATAATGCTAATACCAGCAACACTAAATTATAATAATAATAAACAATAATAGATAAGCTAATAGTAAAGCATGTCAAAATTTATAGATGACAGAATGACTAAAGCATGAATAATGGGTTTTCCAGAAAAAGAAGTTGAGATGGATGAGACAAAAAGTATTATTTAAAATAATAATATCTGATATGTTTCTGTCTTGATTTCTCAGATTGAAGAATTATACCGACAGTTCAAAAAACAATGCTGTATCTAAATATGTGTGCTGAAACATTAACACATATTAAGAAACCAAAATCTAACGAAAATTTGAAAGCAACTAAAGAGACAAGGTAGGTTATGTACAGTAAATAAAAATCAGGAGCATGATGCAGAGACAAAAAGATAAGGTTTTTCAGTGGACTGAGGGAAAATAACTGTGAACTTAAAATTTCAACAGTGACCAAACTATTTCAATATGTAAAAGTGAGGTAATAATAATTTTAGATAAAATAAATGGGGATCATTTTCCATTCATAAACCCTTCCTGTATAAACTAGAAAAATGAATATCGGGAGAGGGATTTCATCCAAGGGAAGAAGCAAAAGTGATCATGAAGCAAAGAGAACAAAAAAATCTGCTGGATAAAACTAAGGGAACATAGGTTCTAAATAATCATAAAAATCAAATAATTTTGATAGGGTTTGTGAACAAGGTAGAACCAAAACATATAGTCCTAATAATAAAATATACAAGAAAGGCTTAAAGCATTTTCATGTCCTTATTGTTATAGTAGAGAAATTGCTCACTTTGACATTGTTGAATTAAGAATGCCAGAAGAAAAGAGAAATAAAATCAATAAATTTATGTCTTCTTCAGTCTCTGCTTCTCCTTCCTTCTTTCCTCCCTCCCTCCCTCCACCCCCTCCCTCTTTTCTCCCTCTGTCCTTATTTATTTTCTTCCTTTTATTTCTTTTGTCTTTTCTAACTTCTCCTTACTGCTCATCTCCATCCTTCCTTCGGAGGGACAAAGAACCTAAGAAATCCACTCCCCTGTCTATTGGGACCACCCTGTTACAGCATGCCACACTTAGGGATTCTTCAGAGACTCCCAATACTGTTAATACTCACCAGCACTGCCTTGGTGTGGTCACAGTGCATCTGATTGGGTACCGCATTTCTGACAGGTAGACAAATGCCCATTCCTTTTTTTTTTTTTTTTTTGGAAACTAGGTCTCGCTGTTTTTGTCCATGGGACCGCAGGCTCTCGTTGCCCGGGGTACCACAGCCTCAAGCAATCCCCAGCCTCAACTCCCCAGGTAACTGGGATTACAGGTGCATGCCCAGCTTTTTTTTTTTTTGGAACTAGGTCTCGCTACCGGTCCCAGGTGGGACTCGAACCTTGATCCCTAGCCCCGGCCGCTTCATAGGCTGAAGCTTGCAGGCACGAGCTACGGTGCCCGGCCCCAAATGCCCATTCTTCAGGTGAGCAGTAAGAAGGGAAAGAGGGAACCATAATTACCTGGGTAAAGATAGAATGTTTCAACAAAGTGTTAATATTTTACTTGTGTACTTTCAAAAGGTTCTTTATCAATGCCCCCAAATGTTAGTTTTAATTTTAACATGTGGGGGATTTGCATGGGGAAGTAGAGATGTGTTATTTTCCCTATGTTTGAAAATATGTAATACTAGGAAAATGAAAAATTTTAAAGGAGAAAAGGGACCAACTTTTATAGAGTCTCTTAGATAGGACCTGGCACCTAAGAATTTAGCACATTTCAGTGACTTCTTTTCTGCCCTAGCCCAGCCTCCACGGCTACCCTGGTGCTGCTTTCAGATAGCAGTCCATTCTGTCTTTTTACTTATCATCCTAATAATTTAACAAAATTCATTGAGCATCAGGCCTTGGTCAGCTATGAAAAAAGAAGGGGGCATTTTCCTGAGACAGATGGACTTAAGTAACTGGAGGGGCCATTTTAGTGCTCTCTCTGATGTCATTTTGATGAGATTTTGAGTTCTGTGAGCAAGGTCTTTGGATTACCTCTGAGGAAAGTTTCAGCAGAGATCCTCTTTCAGTGGCACATGATGAGTTTACCCAGGAGAGGGAAACATTTGCACAGACACAGGAAGGTAATGGTTACATTTTAAAAAGATAGATTTATTAGGAAAAGAAGAAAAAGAAAGGAGCCTGCATAGTCATGGGTGGGCAGGGAGCTTTATATGCTTTATAAAAGAAAAAAAGTTTTATAAGAACCTGTGCCCCTGTAGTCCCGGAGGGCAGGAGAACTGCATTTTGCAGAAATAGAGTGTTCTTCTTGGGGAAGGGATTTATTTCTTTGTTATCTATTGTTAGATTTATCACCTCTAGAATTCATTGGGGTGTTATAGCTCTCCTAACAACTTGACTTTATATCCTGCTTCTGGTCTCAATCTCCTCACAAGACTTCTTTCATTATTCTACTTTACAACTGGAAAAAAACCACTATGACTTCAATTTTCAAAGTACCTAGCCGTAGTATGTAGTAAATATTATTGAAGGTGTAGGTCTATATAAGTTTCACTGTGGAATTATCAAGAAAGTTATGTGCCCCCCCCCTTAGCCCATGGGATTAAGATGATATGGTATACTCAATGGAACATTACTCAGCAATCAAAAATGATTAACCTATGCCATTTACAATGACATAGATAGTTAAATAGGACAGAAGTAGAAAGCTAAGCATAGGATGGTGTCTCATGTAGTGGTAGAGAAACAAACAAAAAAAATGGATCAGATAAAGACAAACTTAAAAACTAACCTTTGACCTAGTCCCAAAAAAATAGCTGGGTGTGGTGACATGAGCCTGTAATCCCAGCTACCTGGGAAGCTGAGGTTGGGGATTGATTGAGTCCTTGGTACCTTGGACAACGTGAGCCTGCAGTTCCATGGGCAAAAATAGCGAGACCTAGTTTCAAAAAAAAGAAAAAACAACAACAAAAAAAAAAACGAAAAACACTAAACTTTGAATGTTGATAACAGAACTGAGTAAGAGGGGACAAGAAAAGGGATGAGAACAAAGTGGGGAAGAGCACAATGGACTATGATGGCAGACTTTGGGTACCATGGTGGCATGAGCACTATGGTAACTGCACCTACGATGGGATCCTTTACTTCCAAAATACCAACAGCAATGAAAACCAATGTTACCACAATTAACTACATACATACATATATGCATACATATATACCAAGGCCATCTAATAAAAAGAAACCTATATTATGCCCTTCATAATCCCTCACCATCCCTGTGTTCTTGCTTCTAAGAAGTGTGCCTTGTTTTCCTCATCCTGGGATTCAGTGTTCTTTCACAAATATAAACTCTTCTTTCCATCCTGTGAATTTGCACTCTTTCCTTTCTCTTTTTTGCTGGTGATTTTCCTGCTTACACAATGACAGAGAACCCTGACAGAACTCAGAAACACTTTTCAAGAATAGTGATACTGCTTGTCAGATAGCATATACAATGAAGACAGGACTCTTGAATTAAAGAGACAGCATAATCAGTAGGAAATAAACTATATTATTTAAGTTTAACTAAAATAGTTAAGAAATAATGCACTATGAATAATAAAGTGTTTGATAAAGATCACCCTCAAATGTAACATACATCAGTTAACATATTTTTAAAATGTAGCATATAATAAAATGTTTCCACTCAAAAAAAAAAAATCTGTTCCTGCAAAACTGGGGAGTATTTCAACATCATAGTACTTCTATTTTATATATGTGGGGCTTTGCATTGGAAGTGCACAAAAATGTGTTAACTAATAAATAAATTCTTTTTAGATACTATATCTCTCACTACAGGAAACATAAAAAGCACCTGATAAATGTGTGTTAAAATATGGATGTATGTACACACCAATGGCAATCAGCATACAAATGAATAGTCACATCTCTGGATAGCTGGAAAGTCAAACAAACATACACAGAGGCACTAATGTTACCTTCACATTGACAGCTAAGTCCATGGAACATTTGCCCTAAACTTTAGTAAAGAGACCAACCTGAGAATTGTTAAAGAGTACGGGCATAGCCTGGGAGGAGTGATGAACTGTGCATAATGAATTCTCAGACTGGAAAGTACATAGCAAAGACTGTCCCCACTGTATAACAAGTTCACCCAAGGGTTTTGGTAGACTTGACTTGATTAGAAATTTATTTTTGAAAAATAAAGCCTCAATACAGCATTTGAAATTTAATAGGACCAACAGTCACGTGAAATTTTTCCCCTTCCAAATGAAGTCCCTGCCTCATTTTTATTTTTCCTGCCACATTTATTTGTATTACAGTATTTTGTCACAAATAATTTTAAAATGTTTAATGGCAACATAATTCAGAGAAGAGTAGTTTTGTATGCATAAGCCATCCCCCTGGCATGTCCTTGGCATCAGCTGTAAAATTCCAAAGTACCTAATTTATTTGATTGATTTTTCACTGTTTTAAAGGGTACCAGGCCCAACTGTATGTCATTTTTCTCTTACCAAAAGGAATATGAATGAAGAAAAGATCATTGCGTTTTTGGTATTCAGTCTGTTTCTCTATGAAGAATTTTTCTCTCTCTCCTACAGCACTGAGGTGAATAAGAAAATATGCTTTTCTTTATATGGCTATAGCAGCTCATCCTATCACGCCTCAACAAGTTCCACATTCAGACTAGCAAAGATTCTGCCACTGTGAATGTTGCACACTAAAGAGGAATTGGGGCTTGTACTGACAGTCCCTGCTTCATGAGACGTGCCTTCCTCCATGGTTTCCTGGTAGGAAGATGTATTTCCTTTCTCAGAAAGGCCTAGGCGTAATGTAAAGATCATAGGTTTTACTTTTCCAAG
The DNA here is from genome assembly GCA_004024945.1 of Uropsilus gracilis. Lineage (NCBI taxonomy): Eukaryota > Metazoa > Chordata > Mammalia > Eulipotyphla > Talpidae > Uropsilus > Uropsilus gracilis. The sequence continues at coordinate 117,175 of PVHY01000469.1, read as the reverse complement.
GAGCCAGGTGAACAGGGCTTATAACATAGGTTAAGTCTGTATGGCTTCTGTCTTCACCTTGACAAACAGCCAGGCGCTGATCCGGAGAACTTCATTCACTTGTCTGACTGACTGTGTAGTCTCTTTTTAATCCCAGCAGCAAAGTGTCAGATGAATATGGAGGGGATAGAAGACTGAAGGACAGAAGATTTTTGCCACAAATCTTCAATAATAATAGCATCTCCACAGAGTACTGATCACTATGTGTAATGTCACACTTTCCACTGTCCTGGAAATCTTGTATCGACAAAGAATATTGGAAAGAGACTGAATTTTAAGAGCATGCTATAAAAGTGATTATACATTCCCCCTCCACCTTTGAAACTTAGAAAACATGTCAATCAATTACTTGCGATTTTCATTGTTTTTGCCTGTCTAAAAGGTAAAGGGTAATGGTGTCAGCAAAATAGTTCTCTCTGAAAAGCCATTTTAGGTTTCAGATCTGATTATAAGTACCTTTTGAAGTTATAGTTGTGCCAGGCATGGTGGCACATGCCTGTAAGTGGCAGCCTAGGAAACCGTGGCCATTGTCAGGGATTGCGAGTCCTGCCAGGGGCACATAGCGAGACCTAGTCCCAAAAAATAGCTGGGTATGGTAGCACACGCCTGTAATCCCAGCTACCTGGGAAGCTGAGGCTGGGGATTGCTTGAGTCTGTGGTACCCCGGACAATGTGAGCCTGTGGTTCCACAAGTAAAAATAGTGAGACCTAGTCTCTAATAATAATAATAATAATAATAATAATGATAATAATAATAATAATGTTTTACTTGTCACATATGCAAGATCAAACTAAAATATATGTTCTTCATTTCAAAGAATAAAGATTTGGTTTCTTTTCATTACTGAAAATCATACTATGGCGAAATTAAGCAGTGTTCTTATTATCATTATTTTCTTGGCAATAGACCAGAAGGAAAATCAGTGATGGAATAGACAATGTGTGTCCTTCACTCTATGATCGCAGACAAGCAAATTTTGGGGTCTGATTTCAGACCCCAAAATTTTAGGGACCACAATGTTCAAGGTTCAGCACTTTCCACAAGATCTTCATGCAGATCAACCAATGATCTTTAGATTTCTGACAAGACTATTTTTATGTGACCTTCTCAAAGTATATTGTATCACATGAGAAAATATATTTGCCAGAGAGAGTCTAGATTTATTAAGTTTGACCCAATACTGGAAATCAGATGTACTTCGTCAGAGGTGTTATTAAAACAGCAAAAGTGGAGTACATCTGAGAAAACATCTGGCTAATATGCTTTTGTAGTAAAATGGGCATAAGGTGAGGATAGCTTTACAGAGTGAAGAATTATCGCCAAATGCTTATTTTGGTATTGTTGGTATCAACAATGAATGATACTCCTCAGAGTCCCTCTCTAAATTTACCAGAAATCATTTATTAATTATATATTTTCCGTATCTTGTTGTATACCCGTAGATGCCCCACCACCATATCACCCAAGAACCATGATACCTTGTGCTCATGTGTGTCCTGACTTGCCCTCTCTCCCTCCCTCCTTGCTACATTGCTGTGTGCTTCAGTACTGTCATCAGCTTGCTAGTTTTAACTTTTTCTTGTCTTTTTGTTTCTTTTCTCTATATTGCACTGATAAGTGAGACCATCTGGTATTTATCTTTTTCTTTCTAATTAATTTCAGCTAGCATAATTCCTTCTAGCTCCATCCATGTTGCTTTGAATGACATGCGTTTATCTTTTTGATCACTGAGTAATATTCCTTCAGGTAAATGTACCACATCTTTTTGATCCATTTTTCTGTGTTGGGGCCATTTGGGTTATTTCATATTCTGGCTATTCCCTCATATCCACCACATACACACTTCATGTACTAGAGCAAATGAATAGATTCTTGACAGCAATTTCTATTGATAGGTTCAAATGTTTGCTGAATAAAGATAGCTTATAACTAGAATTCTTGGTTAGCACAGTTCATTTTAGCTATGTTTCCAGAATAAGCTATTCCAAGACTGAAGAGCAGCTAGTTCAATAATTCTGTCCTAGAAGGAACAAATCAAAACATTCTCACACTACCTCATTCTGTAAGGATCATCCCCTTTTATAAATACCAAGGAGCAAAAATCATGAAAACAAATTCAGGAACATGGCAGAGAAGCACAATGCAAAGGAGCTGGCTTCAGTAGTCTCAACTCTCACCCATAAACATTTATCCTCACCAAAACTCCTAGTTGGAGAGTGTCATTCTGAGGAGATACCCTTACCTGGGACTTACCTTTTCCCCTTAGGGATTGCTGGCAACAGTTGCTGGGGAGAAAGGAATGAAAAGAGTGCCCAGTGGATTTGAATCAAGATTCCAAGAGTCTTATATGAGCCTGAGGACATGCCTCTGCAGTATTGGGGTATACCTTGTCATTAGATGGAGTGAACACTGATCTTGGTTTAAAAGTGAGAGACCAAGTACTTTAAGACAGAGAGCAAATTAAGTTGGAGGATTTAATCCATTATTTGATTCTCTGTATGTCTTTTGTCCTACATGATAGATTGTTAGATAGATAGAGAGAGAGAGAGAGAGCTTTCAAGCAACACAAATTTAATAAATCCAGAAGGAAAAAGAGACATTACAGGCCTAAGCAAACAAATCAAGTAAAAAAAAAATATCATTCCATATAAGAAATAAATTGGAAACAAGAAACTCAGCATACATAATTAGGCATACAAAAAGAAGTTTGAGGTAAATATGCTGGAGAAAAATATAGGTATTAAAGCAACAGAGAAAAGTTAATAGAAATGGAAGACAGATAAAAACGGTCCTACATGTAGATATTGGACATGCATCTCTTTTTAAAATCCCCCCAAAATGAGAAATCATTTAAAGATATTGAGAGATTTTTTCCAACTCCCTTGGACTGAAAACAATAGCATTTTAAAGCAAATTTTCAATTTAACAGAAAACTATATAAGCAAGACACATCTTGGTAGACTGCACATCAAGGAAAAATAAGGAACTCAAAACTTGGACAGAGAACACAAATGACCTCCATGAGGCTGTAGCAGAATTAACTTCTCAGCAGTATGCAATAAGGGGAGTCAGATGTTTGGCAACAAAACCTGCCTGAAAGAAGTTATGAAGAAGAAAATTAAGTTCTACCATGATGTAAGGAAATTCTAAAGGCATATATTTAAAAATACAAAAGAAACACATGCGCTACAACTATACAACCTTACTTAATATACTAATATGCACATCATTAGTATGCCAAAATAGAAAAAAAGACATTTTTCCTTAACAAAAATTAAACACATTCTGAAATTTAAAGATTGAAAATTTTGAAGATTTTGAGGATGATTTGGAGATTAGATGTTCTTCTCTATATAGAATCCACACTGAATATTTGCAGGTTTTTTTTTTTGTTGTTGTTGTTGTTACAAAAGAATTGTAAACAGCACATTAAAAAATGGAACAAATATCTAAAAATTGGAAGGAAAATAGAGGAAGATGGAAGCAGCAGTGCAGGTATTAATGTTCTCAATCTGTACTGTGTCTATGAAGACAGGAGGAAAAGTCAAAACAAGCTAAGAACCAAACTAAAATATACAATGGGTAGAGGGCGTGAGATGGGAGGAAACGGTCAGGGAGGGAAGGAACCAGGTGATCCCCTGGGAATACAAAGATGTGAAATGAATGAATGAATGAATGAACGAACGAATGAATGAATGAATGGATGAATGAATGGATGAATGAATGAATGAATAAAAATAAAACAATCCCAATGCTAGCTTTACATTTCTCATAGGTTATTTAACTTAAAATAATATTTTAAGTGATAAGTATTTCATATAAGTCAGTAATTCAAATTTCCTTTACTTTAGTCTCTATTTTTTCCTCTAAAATGAAAATCCAGTGAGATTAAATGTAGCACTATATATTTTTAATAGTCCAAATAGTACTTCAATATCTTGTTTTCTTCGTTTCATCAGGCATAACTTGCACTATACAAAATTCACCTTTTTTGGTATTATACTTCCATAATCACAAAATTTCCCTTTGATACCTTGTAGTCAAATCTAGCTCTCACACCATCCTCTCTCTCAGCAAATGCCCCTGGACAGCCACTGTTAAGTTTTGGATCCCCATAGCTTAGTTTTTCTTTAATGTCCTACAGGTGGAATTACATATCTCAAATGAATTTAGCTTTTTTTTAATTAAATAATTTATTTATATATAAATTTCACATCATTATAATCCCCGAGGTTCACCCACCTCACCCTCCCTGAATGTTCCCACCCTCTCCCCACATCCCAGCCTAAGTTGTGTACTTCAGTTTGGTTGTTAGCTTGTTTTGACTTTTCCTCATGGCTTTTGTTTATTTTTTCCTGTATTCCATATATTAGTGAAACCATTTGGTTTCTTTTTCTTTTTCTTTTTGACTTGTTTCTGCTAATATTTCTTCTAAGTACATCCATGTTATGATAAAATCATGAAATTTGTCATTTTTAATTGATGAGCGATATTCCATTGTGTGTGTGTGTATATATATATATATCACATCTTTTTCATTCAGTCATATGTTTTGGGATACTTAGGTTGCTTCCATGTCCTTGCAATTAGAAACAATGTTGCAGTAAACATCTGAGCACAGTTGTCCCTTTGTTCAAGTATTGAGGTCTTCTTTGGGTAGATTCCCAAGAGAGCAATTGGTGGGTCAAATGGTAGTTCCATTTTCATTAATTTGAGGATCACATGAATTTAGCTTCTTTATTTAATAACATGCTTTTGAGATTTATACAAGTTGTTGTTTCATGTGTTTGTTCCTTTTTCATGCTAAATGTTACATTATTTGTGGACAAACTGCTATTAGAGGGACATCTGTTTTGTTTCCACTTTTTACAGTTGAATATTCACACATGTACACTTTGTAACTTTTATTTCCATTTTCTTTATATAAATATAAAATGCTTGGCTGTAACATACAGTTAGTTTCACTTCTTTTTCCCTTCATTAATGCAACAATGTTTAAAAAAAAAAGATATATGATTTAGGAGCACAGGTTCACACCTCTTCAGATAGGTGTTGCCATTCCACTGACACCATCCTGGTGTTTATTTCCAGGGTGTATTTTGATTGAGCTTTTTGGAGATACTACTGGACCATTTCACAAACAGTACCATTTTGTATCACAATCTGCAACCCTGAGAATTCTGATTATCTTACATCCTTATCAATACCAGTATTTTCAGATTTTATGAAGTCATTCCAGTTGTTTAGTTCCTTGTCCTTTATCTGTACACACACACACACACACACACACAAAGATACCTAAAATGTTGCTTTGCTTTAGCTAAGAATAAGTTGAAAAAACAAAAAGAATGATAGGTTGGTGGTGAAAAAGCACAAGGATAAGATTTTTATAGCCTGTGTTTCTTCCTAATTTTTTAAAATTATTCACAATGTGTATATAATATTAAAAACAGTGAGTTTGGCAAAATTTGAAAACTATTTTTATGTTGTATAAGATGCACATTGAGAGTATACTAAAAAACAACCATTTCCCTTTAGGGCATATTTAGATCATTTCCAGATTTTTACTAATATAAATAAAATTATTCATTTCTGTGTGTATCTTTGTTTCAATATTTTCATGCTATCATTTCAGCTACATAATTATTGGATTACAGAAAATAAGTAACTTTACACTTTTGATAGATACTCTCAAATTGCTTAGCAAAAATATTTCACCAATTTATATATTTTTAAAATTACTTAATTTTTTTAAAATAGTTTATTTATACATAAATTTCACATCTTTGTAATCCCCAGGGTTCACCCACCACCTTCCCTCCCTGACAGGTCTCACTCACCCTCTCCCGCTCCCACCCCCTGAGTTGTATACCTCAGTTTGGCTGTTAGCTTGCTTTGACTTTTCCTCCTGGCTTTTTGTTTATTTTTCCTATGTCCCATATATTAGTGAAGCCATTCGGTTTCTGTCTTTTTCTTTCTGACTTTTTCTTTCTTTTCTGACTCTGTTTCTGATAATATGATTTCTTCTAAGTACATTCATGTATCATAAAATCATCAAATTTGTCATTTTAATTGATATATTTAAATGTTATATATAAGAATGCATGTCTTCTCACATCCTTATTTTTGTTGAATACTCTCATTCTAAAACTCTGTTAATATGCTAAATTAAAGATATCAACAATATTGATTATAGTAAGATGAACTTTATATGTAAATGCTTTCCTCAAACAGAAGTCTACCACTTCAAACCATTTATTCTGTTTTTAAATTTTATAACTTTATGTGAAGCAAAATCTACTGATCTTTTCTTTGCAAATCATTTCAACTTAAAAATGGATTAGACTTTTAGAGACTATTCACTATATTCTTACATTGTTTAGCGATTTGACATCTCATTAATCTCAAGAGAAACAATATGAGGTAGATCTCTAAAAAGAAATTTTCCAAAACAAGTTAGCCAGTAATTCTGCTCTTTTCCAGTATATTGCTACATCATTAACATAGGATAAATCTTTTAATTGTAGTGAGACTTGTATTAGGGCAAGTATTATGTACCTCTGGCTTACTGAACACTGACTATTTCTCAGGCACTACAATATGCACTATGCATGCATTATTTTTTACTTAATGTTTACAAAAGTACCAAACAAACATTAATGTTATTCTTATTTTCCCGAAAGAAAATATGAGGCTTAGTGAGTTTTAAATAACATATAAGTGGAACATTCCTTTACTAGTGGAACCAAGATTTAAACATACAGTCAAAATTTTTTCATTAATAGACTACATATTTAGAGCAATTTTTGGCTTATCTAAAAACTGTAAAGATAGTACATAGTAGAGAGTTCCCATACACCTTCAATACAATATTCCTTATTACTAGTAATGTACATTTTTATGGTATATTTGTTGTAATTAATGGACCAATATTGATACATAATTATTGATTAAACACTATATTAATATTTTCTTCTTACCTAGTGCCCTTTTTTCCCCCAGGATTCTATCCAGGACTTAGATGTCAATTTATCTAAGGCTTTCTAAACTGCGATGGATTCTTTAGTGAATTATCTGTTCATCCCTTTTGCACATTATTTAATGTTGTTGACCATTAAATTCAATTTCTTTCATGAAGCAGAATTTTTTAATTTTAGTAATTCAAAAATCACTTTTTTCTTGTATCATGCTTTTGGTTTATAACTAAAATTCACCACTGGACTCAAAATCACTTATATTTTTCTCATTATATGCCAGAGCTTTTAGAATTTTACATTATCTATATATATATATATAGTCCTTTAATCCATTTTGCTATTTTTGAAAGGTGCTTGCCTACATTATTTTGCTGTTGCATATGTATGTCCAATTATTCTAGCAAAACTTATTGAAAAGACTCTTACCATTTTATTACCAAAAATCAGATGACTGTATTTGTGTGTTCTGTTTCTTATTTTGCAGTATATTCTGTTGTTCTAAGTATCTAGAACAGATACTATTGTTAGTTCCACACTCACTTGATCACTCTATCTTTAAGTGATTTAGATAATGCCAGTTCTCCAACTTCATTCTTCCATGACATAGTATAAAATACTATGCCAAATATTATGGGGGTTTGCATTTCCAGAATAATTTTGTTAATATACACAAAATGCTTTGAGATTTTGACTAGGATTATGTTAAATCTATAAACATATATTGGGAAAAATTGATATTTTAACAAAATTTAGTCTCTACTCATGAACTTGTAAAGTCACTCCATTCAATTATATCTGTGATTATTTTCATAAATATTTTATAGTTTTCTTCATGGAGAGACTACACAAGTTATTTCAAACTTATCTCTATTTAAATAGTTTGATGATGATATAAGTTATATTTTATCTTTAATTCATTTCTCACTCTACATTATTGGAATACAGGAAAGCAGTTGATATTTGTATATTACTGTTGTAACATGCGACCTTTCTGTAATCAATCACTTTATCTAGGAGCCTTTTTTTTGTAAATTATTTGAAATTTTCTACATAGATAGTGTCATTCTCCAAGGACTGTTTTATGTCTTCTTTTCCAATCTGTATAACTTTTTGTCCTTATTATTTTAATATACTACCTAGAACATTCAGCATAATGTTGAGTAGGAATGAGAGGATGCTAACCTCTTTCATATCTTGATGCAAATCATAAAATTTCTCATCATTCAGTATGATACTAGATGTAGAAATTTCATAAGATATTCATTGTAAAGTTCAGGCAGCTTTATTCTTATTTATCAAGAAGTTTAATCATGAATGGGCATTGCCTCTTTTTTTAATTTTTAAACCATCTTATATCATCTTTGTATACTTTACACAAACACTGGCATATTTGATTAAATAAAGTAATATTTTATCCACAACAATGGTGTCATATTAAGAAATAAACACAATTTGGGGAGGCACTATTGAATAAATCAACAAATATTTTTACACTAGAATATATACTGGTACTAAGAATATGTAAACATCAGTTAAGTACAAAGTTCATACTTCAAGAACAAGTATGTATTAAATACAGTTTTGATATCACATTCACTATGTAGATGAAAATTTGTGCAATGTGACTGGCCTTAATTATGTCAAAAACTTGTAAGGATAAAGTCCATGGATATGTTTAAAGATTTCTACTGGGAAGGAACTGATAAATTTACTTTTAAATAAAAAAATTTCCAAAGAACATTAGAAATATCATTTATGTTTAAGAGATAACCATTTGAATTAGATTATTTCCTAATGAGCAACTGTGGTAACAATATTTGGCAAAATCTTGGAGAGACACTGAGGAAATTTCAAATATGTAACATTTTTCCTTGAAGCAGAGCTATTTTTCTCTTATACACAAACAAACAAAAAAAAAATGAAGTCAGAACTCTTTAGCTCAAAGTAAAATAAAGTACTATAAGTTTTGATGAGCTTATCCTATAATTTCCACATGGCACAAAAGTGTATAGATCAATACCTGCATTACTAAAATTACTCTGAGAAATTAGGGGGTACATTATGGTTATATAAACCAAGATAAAATACAGAGAGTTACTTTCACTACTCAAAATCTAATAAAACTTATATTATGCATGAGCATATATTCAAATATGCATTTTTAAGGTGTCCCTTGGAGAGCTGTTAATTATTATGAAGAAGACTTTTGTTTCTAAATGTTTACCTTCCTACTCTGTATATTTCAGAATGGCAATTTACCATTCTGCAGGAGATCTAAGAAAAGTCACTGATTTTCTGTTTGGTGAGTTCTTTTATGTAACTTAACAAGCTTTTACATAATGGAGCTGAAAGCAGAGGTCTGTAAATCTAGATTTCTGGGAAATCCACACCCATACTCTCTATTTCCATTGGTCTTTGCACTCCATCAATTATACTATAGTATTATCTAACATCCTTCCTTATGTTTTCTCTAGTCATGCTTTAAGTTATGCAGAACTTTATTTTTCAAGAAAATTTTAATTCATTTAATCAAAATCTTAGAACTAAATGTTTCACTATTATTTGGAGTAATATGCAGACCTCATCTATAAAGATCAACCAGATTTATAATACTCCTTTTAAAAGAATGCATGATTCATCATTAACCCTTTCTCACATCATTCATGAATTCTTTGTTTTTATTTATATGATTTTTATATACTATCACATTGGATGCTATTAATTATATTATTTTCCACATTAATTATCACATATGAATATGTGGATCAATAGGAATAATGGCATTTTAATTATCAATTGCATTACACATTCAAATGTTCTATTCCCTTGGTCAATTTTTAGATAATGAGGCTGATAAAGCTTGAGAGTACTGTCAAATTTCCCTACTAGAGTTTTAAAATCTTAGTTTTCACTTTTTAAATTTGCTATTGTTTACTACAGTTTGAATTTTCTTGTAGGTTTTTCATAAAACCAACTCTTTTTTAATTATCACACTTATGCATGTTTATGACTATATTTTTCTGTTTCACAAAGAGCTACTCCCCTACCACATTTAGAATGTCAACGGAGATCGAATAATTTTCCACTCATTTTAGGGGGTACACATTTCCATAAATCCTTAGAATAACACCCCTTATCTTTTATGATTGATTTTCTTCTTGGTCTTTTAAAAAGTGTTTCACAAGCATGTGCTGAGACAATTAAATCACATTTTAACCTCTGAGTTATGTACTTGAGATACAAAGTCCATCAAAATTCATGTAACAGTCCTGTAGCAAGAGTTTGGAGTGAAGACATGGAAACTTTTAAGTGGATAATTGCAATGTGCTAAATACTGTGAATGAGGTATATCACTAATTAGCCTTTGAGTCTGGTTTATGTTATCATTAAACCTTACTCACTTGTTTGCTAGAATGAGGAAAAAAATAACACCTATTATTAGGATTAAGCGTTCAGGCACTTAAACTGCTTATCAGTTGACCTGGTCTATAGCAATTGCTTAAACATCATTAGTTATTATTTTTGTCATGAGTCATTCACCTTGAGCCTCCTATCTAAAATTCTACCATTATCTGTTTTTTTTCCTTTTGCCCCTGTTCTCTGTATTATTTTTTCAAAACACTTACTATTTTTTTCCAAGTACTTCTCAAGCAAACAAGAACTCTGTTTTTGTTGTCACTAGATCTGGAAAAAGCAGGTGTTCAGTCAATGATGAATAAACAACCTAAATATTTATTTCTCTAGCACTTTTATTTTCTCAATTCACTCTAGTTAGCGAAAAGATGTAGGCTACAGAGCTGTATATAAAATTAAATCTCATCTTTGAACATTTGAGAAAAAATTGTTTTGAGTAATTCAGTAAATTTTGCTTCTGAGATTTCCTCTGTATGTACCAATTAGGTTATATTTTATTTATAATGTAGGATTATAATTTTCTTAATAGACTTTACAATCTTATATTTCAAAGTTTTTCTTCATGAATTCATAATATACTTATAATATTATACTACAATTCATAATATTTGGTAACACTCATTTGCAAAATCTTTATTATATAAAAATACACAATTTTCCCAATAACCTACAAATATAAGAAGGTCATAAATATAATTTAATCACTTACTCAATACACACCCATTGAAACCCTAATTTATGTTGGATTACATAGGAGAATAAGTAAACATTGTTTTTGCTTGTCCATGAAACTAGAGTTTTAGAGGAGAAGACACATTTTATAACCATTCTCCTAATTTTTCTATATAATTCTGATGCTTCAGAAAGGATATGCATAAGGATAAGAATCCATGTCAAATACGGGTGGGAGGAAATAGCAAAGAAAAAAATGTGGAGAAGTGGCATTTATAGTGAGTTAGAATATTGATTAGAAATTGGTCATATAAAGGGAAAGGAAAAGAGTACTTGAATCTGTGGAAAAAGCATCAGTAAAGAACATGGAAATGAACCCTGGAAAAGGTAAAACAAAGAGCAGAACACAGAGAGCATTGGAGAATGAGAATATTATCCATGTACCTGTGGCAATTTGATGTAATGTGTATACCTACATAACACCCTGAATAGTACCAGGTAGAGATACTGAGAAATAAGGAATAAAGTAACAGACTATAGCTTCACCAAATGTGCAGTCACTGTCTGAGTGATTTTGCCAACTGTAATGATGTACTCTAACTCATCATCCAGTCCTGGTGATCAACAGTAGAGGAAGTATGTAGAGCTACTCATAAGCAGACAGGACCTACCAACCATTCTGTACGGTGGTTGATACCATTATATATCATCCTTAGGTTAAATCTTAGCTGTCCCAAGCACCAATTAACTGAACAAACCCATCTCAAAGGTATACATGGATTGATGAATTGTTAGATAACAGAATATCTAGATTGGATAGATGAGAGAGAGAGTGAGAGAGGAGAGAGACACACAGAGAGAGTCTTAATACTATTTCTTATAATAGTATCCGCTCTGGCTATTTCCTTTTAGATTTCAAAGCAATGTATAAATAGCTTCATTTTGTTTCTTACAGTTAAAAGAAAGATAAATGTGTTCTCCAAAGAGATGCAGTGATGCTAGTAAATAAAAAATAAATTTTACAGTACGTCATACATTAATGAATATCACTTAGAAATTAAGATCAGCAGGAAATATATATATATTAGAAATAGTAGTATTTGCATTTAAAGCTTAAAAATGGACAAAGTCTTCCAGAAAGACTGCCTTAAATATATTGAATTCATCTTTCCATCTATTCCTTGTGGGAATTATCCACATCAAAGCCATATGAAAAAATAGCTAAATCCAAATATTCCACCAATTAATTCAACAGTACAAATCTGCAGATAGTGTATAATGCCAGGTAGAATATTCCTTTAATTATATGAACTATCTAGAAAGACTTCAAAGAAATTATTAATGGGTTCATGAAGCATTTATTAGTGATCTTGTATATGAAGAAATTATGTAATTACTCATAGAACTACAAAGATGAAAAAGCCAGTTTTTTGCCTTCAAGGAATATATCAGATCTGCTGTGGAATAGGTGACTGTAGAAAAATAGTATGGGTTTCATGAAATTCAATTGAATGCAAGAAAAAATAAAAATAATCCATGTTATTGGCTAGTTGTGATACTAGAACTAGTTCTACTCAAAGTTTTTATAGCTAAATTTAAATTAGAAGCAAATCTCTAGACACTAGAATGAATGAACTTTTATGTCACCATATATAAACTTTCCTACCTGTCATGAAATTCCCGAACCAAGTTAGTAATAAATTAAACAATAAGTAATAGAATTAAGTAAAGGAACCAAGTTATATCTTATTTACAGAAGGACTATTTGATTTAAGTTGTTCACACTAAGGCTAACTACTGCTAGCACTACTTAATCTATCCAATTTTATTTACTTTTTACACTGTCAAGAAATTTATATTTTATTATTTATAATGTATTTGTATTATATTTTGTTTTACATATTTTAGTGATGGAAGTGCACCTGGGTCATTATTTTTGCCACAAATCAAAAAGCAGAACATTAAGGTTTCTGTGACAGATGCCAGATACAGATTTTTAAAACACATAATATCTTTATATAAATATATATAATATTCTTACTGAGAACATGCAATAAAGCTTTGACAGATTTTCTTAACCTTTATACCTGTACTTATATAGTATATACTGACTGCATTTGAAATGCCATTGTTCTTAACAAAGAACATAGAAATTGAAATCCAGTGCTATCCATCTGCATATTTGTAATATGTATTTGTATAGGATATATCTCTAGATTGAGATACAAATCTTTCAGCACATTGTGAAATTTGTTATAAATTCCCAGAAACATATATATTTTTATCAGAACTGTTTATATCAAGATAGATGGTCTATCCAATATAAACATTTAATAATCATAGACCTGCACTGCTACATGGATTATTTAATTTTATGTTCACTAGAGATAACATTTCATCATTGTGGTATCCCTGTGCTAGGAACAGATTGAGACTGAGACAAAGTAACAACTTATACCCCAGAAGTCCATAATCAGATAGCCAGGACCCCAGAGAGGTGGCTGGGCCAGCAGTGTTCCCCTTAAAGGCCTCAAAGAAGTTTATCATTATGAACTCTACTTTGATTCTGAATTACTGAATGGTAACAGACGGGAAGCAGTTTAAGAATATCATCTTTTGGAAAATTACACAAAAGTCTTTTACCAGAAATTTTGGCGATTGCAAGAGCCTCAGAAGCAAGATGATTACATTTCTGAACTTAATTTGAATTATTATCACAGGGAAATAAACTTAGCCTAATGAACATTTCATCTTACTGGGGCAAAGGGTAGAAGGGAAGCTTTCATCAATAAAATCTGGGACAGCTACAGCCCCTCAGAATAATCTCTCCTGTGAATTGTAAGACTTTTCTAACATGTGACCTTGTACTATTTATAAAAAAGAGAGTATTCCTCTAAGATCTTAGGCATAAAACACAATTGATGTTTCATAGAATTTGGAGAGAAAATAATGGGCCTCTGAAGATAGGAAATGATACAACTCTGACCTTTATAGCCCTGGAATGGAATCTGGTGGAGAAGATAGAAATTAAAAAAAAAAAAAAAAAAAAAGAATTGACCTCAACCTTCACTTTAATATAAATATTATGCTTTAATTCTGGGAATTTATCTTTGGATGTTAATTTTGCCTCTTTTTTCTGTGTATTAGATTCACAGAGATGGGTTATGATGACATAATAAAAGAAAAAATAATAATGGTACCTATTTAATCAACACCTGCTATTTATTTACCCACACTGTGAACATAGCATCTCATTATTCTTGCAACACTTACAACATGGCAAGAGTCTGGCATTAGACTGAGGAGACATGACATAGAGATATAAGTCATTTGTGAAGCTGAAACATAATCTTCGATTATTATTAAGTCATCTGATTTCAAGATTCATGATTTTAGTCATTGTACTGTACTAATTCAAAATTAGGAAACATTCATGGCAAAGTGGATGGAGCTGGAAGAGATTACGTTAAGAGAGATAAGTCAGAAAGGGAAAGACAAATACATAATGTTACCACTTTATTCCAACTAAAGCTGGGGTTTGGAGAGAGATCCAGGGAGGGAGGGAGCACAGTGGACTATGGTGAAGGACTGTGGGTGTATTGGGGGTGAGTGTGGTGTAATAATAATACTTGAGGGAGGAGATCCTATACTTCTATTACATGAACAGTGTTGTAAATCAACGTGAGCTAAAAAAAAAAAAAGATTCTCATTTCCCCCATAGCAAAATGATTTGATGATTGGTTTTTGCATTTGTCAAAAAAAAATCTGGGAAAATTATCATTTTTTGAACAAAGTACAAATAATTGCAAAAAATGGGAGGGGAAGGAAACATTCTGACACCTTAATATTTACTTTTAATTGTCCTTTGAAAAAGAATCAAATTGTCAAAAAATGTAATGTAGTGACTTAACTCTTAAATTTAACTTAACTTTTAAACTGTTTTTTAAGTTAAAAAGCAGCACTTCTCTAGGCAGAGTGAAATGCAAAGATCAATAGACATTAGGGCTTCTGGGTGTGTATGGACTAATAGAGGAAACACTGACAATGAGAAGAGTACCATTAACAAAAGCAAAAACAGTCATGGGTGCTGTGGTGGTGGGAGAATTATGGGAACTACACCTGAGAGGGAGAAATCAAGTACTGTACAAAAATAAACAACAATGTAAGAAATTGGAAAATAAATAAATATATCTCCTCAAAGTGGAAACAAAGAATTAAAGTGATTTAAGGAAAATGGAGAACATAGTGGGAATATATTTTTAATAGAACACTTTAAGTAATACTTAGCACTTTTCTAAATGACAGTTTCCTGTATGCTCTGTATGCTCTTGGGAGCACTCAGAGGTAATGTCATGATCTCGCTCTTCCTGGGGGAAAAGATGTCAATCTGAGGCAATGTAAGAAGTTCAGTGAGAATCCCTTTTTCGGTTGGATCCCCAAGTCTGGAATTTCCACAGCCTAAGTTCTTAATAGAATGATATCAACATTCAATCTAAAAGGATTGGTTCTAACCACTTTTAAAAGTCCAGACAGTTCCTGGAACCATCACAGCTGAGTGTGACCAAAAATCAGAGCAGATTGCTCCTTGAGCAGAGGCATGGGGGAAACTGTTGCAGAGGACTGGTCACTGGTCACCTTCCAGAAAGGTGATGCCCTGAGGGCCTCAAGTCTTCCTTTGCATCTGAAATCTGACACAACAGGTTTTCTCACCGATTCAAATAACTTGTCCTATTTCCCTCTTTTGGAAATAGATACCATGGCATTATTCTCATTGAATATTTTTGATATAGTAATACACTAACATTATTCAAACTCAATATTAATTTAAAAATGCAGAGATACATTCAATGAAATGCCTTGCTCCTACCTCTGATCCCTGCTTTCTAGTTTTCAACCCTCATCACTTGAACTCTGGAAAGTAGTGTCTACTTAATATCCTTCCAGAATTCTTTTATTTGTATACCAACACATATGAAATATTAGCTCTCTCTTTTTAGATAAATGTTAGTATACATTTTTCTGCATCTCCTTTCTTTTCAGATAATAATTGACTTGGAGATCTTTTAATATCAAGCACCCCCCTTTACCCCTCCCCCAACTTTGATGGACATTTGGGTTACTTACCATATACTGGTGTTACAATTACTGACAACACTGGGCCACTTAAATATATTTCATTGATAGTATCTGCAGCATATCTTCAAGGTTAATTCCTAGATTGGAAATGGGTCAAAAGTCATATACATTTAAAACTTTCATAGATATTATCCAATTACCTTCTGTGGTCACTGCACCATTTCAGGATTTCCCAAGCCTTCTCACCTCGTCGCACTCATAAGAAACAAAGTCACTGACACAGGAGAAACTAGAAAAGAATTGTAAAATGACTGGTAGTGAAAGAGAGCACGTCTGAGTTCTTACTCATCAGGATCTGGGCAGCTCCAGGGATTCGTGACCAGCATCACCCAGCACACTGACTGGAAAGCTCCAGCAATATTTATTTTAATCAGCAATACTTGAGAATAACTATTTGCCCTCAGTTTTACCAAGAAGAGTTATGAATTTTGGAAAATGAGTGAATCCAGTAAAAAAAATGGTATGTCTATGCAATTTTACTTTAAGTGAGGTTGATCATATTTCATTAAACTAAAACTAAAAAGATTTTTATAAACTTTTATGTTGCTAACTGTTTTCGATCTATTTCAGTTTTTTATTTCCCAATTCAACTGTGTCTTTTATCATTGACTTGAAAAAGCTATTCATCTAAGAAAGAAAAAATAGCCTTGCATCCATTCCCTAACTTATTTGTCTTTTTATATTACTCATGGTGTTCTGGGGGTTTTTGCTTGCAGAAGTTTCTGTTCTTTTTTGTTGTCTTTTACAATTTGAATTTTCAGTTGTTGGTTAAAAAGGAATCCCCCACTTCAGGTTTACAAATTAATTCTCTCCTACTATTTTTAAGATACTGCTTTTTGATGTTAAAAATATTTGCTATTTTGAATGATTTTTCCATTATGTGTTCCATCTGCTGTCTTTTGATACATAATAAATTTATTACTTTTTACTTACTAATGTTTATTTCCCATGACTTCCCTGAATTTCCTATTTTTGTAATGTTTTACCCAATTTTCAAATGTAGCATCATATCATCATCTCTGCACAGTTACAATTTATAACAACAACATTTCTACTTTTCCTTTATCTCATTGATTGTAATAAGAATGCCAGTGCTTTGTGGGGTAATAGAAGTGAGAACATTTTTGTCTTATTTTGATTTTTATAGGAATATATTTATCTTTCCCTTGAGCACGATTCTAACTTCTTGATTGAGAATAATATGTAGTTAGTGCATTTTAAAAGGTTCCCATTCATCCATATTTAGCTGAAAGTGTTTGTCAAGAAAAAAAATTATATTTTACCAAGTAACTTTTCAGCATGCATGAAAATGATCATAAGTTTCTCCATTGTGGTAAGGTATCTATATAGTTCCTAAAAACGAACCATCCTTCTACTTCTGTCAAATGTTTAATGTGTTTTGGATTGCATTTTCTAAACATTTCTTCAGAATTTTGGGGTTTGATCTTTTTTATTTGTATAAATTGCTTTTTTTTTTTTTTACAACAATATGATATAGAGATTTGGTTTACAGCTCTCCAGATGTATGACCCCAAACCATACTCACAAGTTAAGCACCCATAACATTCCACTATTGTCGACTGGGTCCTTCAAAGGTGTTGGTTACTAATTTGCATTATCTCTTTTCCTCATTGTATTTCCTACAGTATGCACCTTAATAGAGTTTATTGCAATTTTCAGAGCTTCTTTATTATGTGATAATTTGGTTTTTTCTTGGATTTTT
This sequence comes from Uropsilus gracilis, assembly GCA_004024945.1. Classification (NCBI taxonomy): domain Eukaryota; kingdom Metazoa; phylum Chordata; class Mammalia; order Eulipotyphla; family Talpidae; genus Uropsilus; species Uropsilus gracilis. Next base: position 99,213 of record PVHY01000469.1, on the reverse strand, counting down.
TTCCAGATATCCCCCAGCTTAACTTTTATCTTCTCCTTTAGTAATACACAGTCTTCTGAGTTTTAGTATTGGTCATTTAAATTTAGAAAAGATACTGATTAATTACTTTTTCACAGGTAAATTGGTTTTGAGGTCAGACATTCAGTGTCTATGTTGTAGTTTGTCTTGTGACTACACCTTTTGGGGCAAGGTTTTCTGCCACTTTTCATATCAGTTTTCACATAGGAAAGTTGTTTGGTAGTTGGGGTCCTTTGCTTCATATTACTGGCCATTAAATGAGTTAGGCTGTCTTATACCACTGTTTCTAGAGATTCTATGGGAAAGGCTGGAAGCTGCAATCATGGTAACCTCTGAGTTTTCACCAATCAAAATTTCTTTATCTGCTACAAAGATAGATGACTCAATTCAAATATGATTCATCTCTATGAATGTTTTATAATCCTAAATTCTGTTATTTTCTGGGGAGATAATGATAACTAGTATTCTGTCAGCAGCTAATTGACTTCAACTCCAGCAAAATATTTTTTAAAAAAATTATAAATTTTAAGTACAAGGTGACTCCAAGAACCATAAGTTTGCTCTTCTTCCTTGTTCCAAAGTTAGGTGGTGTTGGATTTTATCTGTCTTCAAGTATTGATAAAATTAGAGTTTCTAGAAGTTTTTGGTGTGTCCTACTATTGTTATTGTACAATTTCTAGAAAGAAAATAGAAGCTAAGATCACTCTCAGCCTTGCACATATATACTCTATAATGCATGAATTGAAAAAGCTAAACAAAAAAGTAACACTGACTATCTTTCAATGGATGGAATGTAAATGCCTAAAAAGCAAATACAATACTGTGATGGGACCATGACATTTTGAAATTTCTAAGTAATCCTGGAGTAAAAATATATACATCAGAATATTCAGCATAAAAGATCAAAATAATAAGAACCAAAGGAATTCAGAGAAAGAAAATGAAGTGTTGACAAGAGCAATGATTGGAAGGTTTATATGGATACAGAGATTAGAAAGATTCACTGGCGCCTTAAGCAACATTAATGTGTGTTCTTTCCTCTAATTTTTGTTCTAAGAACTTTGGGAAATTCATTCTCACCTTTCTGTGTAATAGTTGCTTTCCACCTCTGGATGGTGCATGTAAAGAAAATGGATAGATAAAACCAGCTGAGAGGGAGAATGAAGGTTTTGGAATATGAAAATATTTTCTCTCCATTGCTTTCAGAGTGTTTGCCAGTTCCCCAGGATCGAGTCATGCTCCCAGGAGCATTCTGGAGCAAGGGCTCTTGGCACAGACAAGATTTCTAAAGACAGAGGTGCCTTTGAGGCAGATCCTGGAACCTGACACCAAGTCAAAATAGCTGGGAGAGTGAAAGGAGTAAAGCAACTTCAGAACATTCTGTATCACAAACTTGTCACTAGTCTCTTTATAATCTTTAAAAATTATTTTTTCCTCCTAAATATTTCAGCCAGTTTTTATTAGTCATTATTTTACTGACATAAAGACACAGGGAAGGTTGGAAACTCTTTTCTTTCCATGCCCTCAGCTCAGCATTCTGTCTTTGCTCTCTCCACCACTGTTTACTTATAAGGTTGGTTTTGGCAGTCAGTAAGTTTATTTTACATTTTACTGAAGTGTGAGGGGAAATACTGATAGAAAAACTAAACAAAATCCCTCGCAAAATGGGATCACCAACAGACCAAAGTACCTGAAAGAGTCAAACATCCGGGTGCCCAGAATTCAAACGCTGATTTTACTTCCCTATAAGGCACCCTCAGAAACTTTTCCTTTGCTGGCTGGTGATAAGATCATCTGAAAATTAATCACTTGTGGAGAGATAGCTGTATTCACTGTTAACCTCCACCATCAGCCTAAGTTACCACCCCCATCAGCTTTCTTGTCTACAAGATCACTGGTCTCAGCAGAGGATGGCTCATTCCTCTGCCATTGCTGAAAGATATGGGAATGGCACATTATCTGCCTGGTTAAAGCATTATTTCTTCCTGCCTCAATTATATTCTAAAACATCATTACTTTGCCCTTTCTATGTAATCATCTCAGCATAAAATAAATGTTTTCAAATGAAAATTCTAAAACTTGAAGGGAAATAAAAGAACTTTGAAAAATATAAGCTTACATGATTTTTAGCAGCAATTCTTGAGAGTAGATATTCTACTGGATGTTGGGATGAGGGATGGAATAAATGTATGAATGCATGTATGCATAATATACACTATTATAAAATATAATAAACAAATAATATATTCTCTTCAATACATCAGTAGTTGAATGATAAACATCTTCATAATTTTTGAATGATGGGGAACACTATATAACTTCTAGTGGAGCAGTATAATTTATATTAATAGTGCAGCATATATGACTAATATATACTTGCCTAAAATCTTTATTCCCAAAGGATAATGGATATTTGTTAACTGGAGAATGAATGACAACAAGAACTTAGAGATTTTTGAGAAAATGAAAATCCAAATGAAGGGTGTCTACATGCAAGAAAACCTAATAACTTGACAAGGTCTTTGTGCAAAGTACAACACTAATTCAATTCTCCAAATTTTATACTGGTAAGTGAGCATTGAAGTTGTGATACAAATTTTAATGTCTTTTGCACAATAAAAATATCACATTATGGGGTGGTCTAAATGTTAACTTAGTAACACTGCTACAATCATTTCCCTGAGAAATGCATTAGCATTGGAGAAGTTATTGGTAAGGTAAAAACACACCTGATGTAGTTGTGGCTCATAGCAACAATAGTTTATTTCCTACTGACAACATGTGTTCACTGTAAACTGATTGTGGGGACCATTTTTCATCTCTTCATTCCCAGTGTCAGTTGAAAGCCATGTCACTACCTGGAACATAACTAGTTCTCCAGTACCAGAGAGGGGAAATCATGTGGAATTTCACATGTCCCTTAATGCTTCTACTCAAGTTCCATTTGCCAAAACGGTACCTTTTCCCTTGGAAAGAGGTTGGGAAATCTAATTGCATGGCATGACTAGAATGAGGAGATCTGGGTCACCACTGAACAGCCCCAATGACAATTTGGAATGGACACCCCTGATAATGTTTCCATTATATTTTTTCTATGTGACTAACAGAAATAAGGGGGTGGAAATGATTTCTCATCAAAGTTTGCACTTTACTTCTTATTACATTTACAATTCTACTCATTTTGAAGCTTGGTAACAGATAACTGCTTGAAGGGGGTCTAAATAAACAAATGTTGATCTAGTTTCAGGACTGCAGATAATGCTTGGCATCAGTCCTGCCCCACCATCAAAGTTAGCCCACCAGGGCCTCCAGAGCAATGTGAACCTATAGAAAATGATGACTGCTTTGAAGGAGGGTCCCAGTCTGGCTGTGGATCTGCTGGGCCAAGTGCATAAACCTACTTGATAACTGCGGTGTCCCTGTTTTCTTTTCCATATTACACATATTACATTTATGTTTTATAATTCCATCTCCCAATAAATACAAGGAAAAAACCTCATAGGGCATATGGTACTTGAAATGTTGTGACAACAATATATCAGAATATAGAAAAATATTCTGAAGTAGTTTGAGTCATGAGAGAACTTTGTCAGAACCTTACTTCCCTACAAAAAAGGAGCCTATATCTCAAGGTAGAGGGGCAACAAACAGTGCTGTCTATTGCAAATGGGGAGGATGGGAAGCAACCTCCATCACTGTAGGGGAAACAGGGATACATGCTCTGTTCAGAAGCACATGGTAGATGGGAAAAAAAACATGATAAAGTCACAAACAGACCTAGGCACTCAAGCTGTGTGAAAGATCCTCAAACCACCAAAAATGGAGCTACTATTGGATCCAGCAATCCCACTTATGGGAATCTGCCCAAAGAATACAAAAACACTAATTCTATGTAGACTTGCATTTATGCAGCACTATTTACAACAACCAGAATATGGATACAAACAAAATGCTCAAAACAGACAAATTCATCGAAAAGCTATAGTATATTTCCACAGTGGAGTATTAGCAATCAAAGAAGAGAAAACCATGGCCAATTGTGGTAGCATGGATGGAACTGGAAGGAATTATTCTAGCTAAAGTTAGTCAGAAGGAAAAAGATAAATGATGGATGGTCTCACTTATATGTGGAGTATAGATAAGTCAAACAAAAAAACAAGAAGTAGTAAAAACTAACAAGTTGACTATGAAAATGAAACATCCAGCAAAGGGTGAAGAAGGAGTGGAACAAAGCAGAGGAGTAAGATGAGGAAAAATGGTGATGACTCATGGGTGGATATGATGGTGGGTGAAATATGGGGACTACAATAATGTGAAAAGCAAATGAATAGATGAAATGAATGAATGAATGAATGAATGAATGAACCAAAAACTAATAAGTAAATAAATAGAACAAAGTTCAAGCTTAGAGCAATAAAGAATACCTCAAACCTATGTCAGGCTTTTATCAGATAACCTCCAAGACTTTCTTGCAGGGCTTACACAAAGGAAAGACTGAAAGTTGAGTTCTGGGAAGACACCAAAAACAAGAAAAACATAACACAATACCCCTATTCATTAGAAAAATTTGCAGTGCCCTAAAGGCAATCATAGTAACAACAAACCACAAACCCAGCTAAATTCTTAATTATAACAAATCTAACCCCCCACAATAAGGTCCTAACAGAAGGGAAAGTGTGAGCCCTTCAGGTGTAAACACTACACAGCACCTCAGTCTTAACTGTAGAATACAAGTTAACTTGTCTTCCATAAATATCACAAAACACAAGAAAGGAAAGAAAACTCCATTCCCCAAAGCAAACAGATATGACAGAGAGGATGGCCTATCCAGCAGAAAGAAATTTCAAATAATTATAATCAATATAGAAAGACTCTAATTGAGAAAATAGCATACAATATCAACTGGGCAATTTCAGCAGAGAGCAGGAAGCTAAAAGAAGATAGCCAGTGGAAGTGTTAGAAACAAAAACCCAGTAATGGAGATTACAAAACACCTTTGATAGCTTACTTAGCAGAACTGCTAGGGTGATAGTGTAAGAATTTGATAGGGCTACTATAACAAGTATCACAGACTGAGTGGCTTAAACAACAAAGATTAATTTTCTCATAATTTAGCACATAGGAAGACTGAGATGAGGAGTTACCAAGGTTGAGAGCTCCTGTGAACCCTCTTCATGGCTTGTATATAGATATTTTTCCCTATGTCTTCATCACCATCATCTCTGTGTGTGTATGTGTCCTAAATTCCTCTTATATAACACCAGTCAAATTAAATTATGGCCCAGTTTAATGACTTCATTTTAACTTAATTACTTCTTTAAAGAGTTCACCCAAATGGACCCTATCTCCAAATACAGTAATAATTTGAGGCCCTGGAGATTAGGATGTCAACATTTGAATTTTGAGGCAGGGGAACAAAACTCACTCATAGAATGCTTCAGTGAACTTGTAGGTAAGTTTACAGATGTTAGTAGGCAGAAGTAGGGCCTAAACATCCCTGCCCTAAATGGGTTCTGCCATGCACTGCAATAAAGACAAACATATTCTTAGTAAGATATTCAACAGTAAAAAACTTTAATACAACTGGTGTGCAATAGACAACTAATAAATAATAGAGAAGTGAAAGAACATAATTAAAACAGTTCCCAAATGAAGCACCCAAAGATACCCATACTCTCGTGGGTAAATGCCAGGCAAATAATAGGCATACCAAAGCAGGGACACTGAGGCCCAAATGCTTGCCAAAATCTAAGGCACCTTCTGGTGGGGACCCATAGGAAAAGGGCAGAAGGGTCCAGCAAGGAAAAACAAAATCAAAACCCAAGTCAAGATAAAGGATACTAACTACTGTCAGCCTCTCCACAGGTCTCTCACCCACATCTCTTTCTATTTTCCCCAAGTCCTTGTTACAAGCTCAAGGCCAAGAAGCAAGTGCTGCTACTTCTTCACATGTCTTCCTGCTCCATGTTCCTCCTTCAGTCCTCTTTGTTCCCCACCCATCTCTTTTTCTCCTTCACTTCAGGTTCTCATCCCTGCTCAGCTCCACCCTTCCTTGCGTGGACCAGGGAATGCACATTGCTACAATACTACTCAAATTGACCTAAGCAAGACAATTGAAAAGGGAGGAACAAGGAAAGAGACCACCAAAGCTGTGGGGTAGATATTAGATTACTTAGATCAAATAGTCTAATATCCATGTAATTGAAATTCCAGAAAGAAAAGAGACAGTGTTGAGAAATACAAGGAGATAATGGTAACTAATCTTTAAAAATTAATGACAAACATACAAGTGAAGAAAAAAAAAATTGTCAGACTGAATAAAAGAGCAAGACCCATGATCAACATGCTGTCTGCAAGAAATCCACACTGAATATAATTATCTGTATGTTTATAAGATGTGCTACATACACTTGAATCAAAATAATAACTTATTAATGAATAGCAGAGAAATTCCTGATCAAGAAGTACTATCAGGGTTAAAGAGAGATATTATGTAATGATAAAGGGGTCAATGTTCTAGAGAGACATGTTAAGGCTGTCTACATAACAACAAAATCTCAAAATATACAAAAATCAATTTGCAAATCAAAAGAAAAAATAAACAAATACATAATTATGGGTGGAGACTTTTGCATTCCTCTCTCAGCAGTGATAGGACAAATAGAAGAAAATCAGTAAGAATAAAGAAAAGCTGAATATTTCTAATCATATTAACCTAATGAACATATAACAAAATTTATAAAACCCCCTCCCTAAGCAGACAGAATATATATGGAACACTGAACAAAATAAATCTTGAGGAAACTTTTAAATCTTTCTTAGTTAATAAAAACTTTCTCAAAAATATAAAATAATAAAAATCACATACTCAGATCATAAAGGAATTAAACTAAAAATGGATAAAAGAAAAAATATGAAGAAATTCTTAAATATCTGGTTTTAAAATTAGTTCAACATAATCTGTTGGTAGAGGAGGAAATCTTGGGGAATTTTAAAATATATTTTAAACTAACATAGCAAACACTTCCTGAAAATACAACACATCAAAAACTGTAACTGTAAGGCACCCAGAATATATGTATAAATCTTCAGTAAAAATAAGAACAAGATAAGTATTATATTTATAAAAATTGTTAAAATTGTTTTTATTCTGCTTCTCATGTCATCCTTGATGAACCTGGGTTGAGTCAATCAGTGGCTTTAGTTTTACTTAACAGAAATCTCAAATAAAAGTGGTTTAAAAAACAAACAGAAAAATTATTTTATTTCAAGTAACCCAACACAAGCTATGTCAGGACTGATTCATGTATCTCTGCAAATCATTAAGAAATCCAGAATCTTTTCATTTTTTTTCTCTCTGCCATCGTCCTCAGGAAGTTGGTCACCTCCTTGGTAACAAGAATGTTCCAATTTCCACTTCCATTAGCACATCAAAACTTACCTAAACTAGAACAGAAGTATTTTCGTGGATCAGTTTCTCCAAGAGGGTAATAATAGGCATCTCACATTTGATTTTCAGAATTTTACCATTTGTTCCTTTCTGAAGCAATCTTTGCCAACAATATCACCTCGACTGATTGAAACTTGGCAGAAGTCATCCTCTCAAATGAAAGCAGGTCCCGGAATACATGATCATCCGGTATCTGAATCACATTGAGGATCAATTGAAGGTAGTAATTCTTTTTTTGATTTACTATTAAGCATTTGTTCTTACTTGGTTGCAGTCTGCATAGTTCTCCCACCACCACATCACTGATGAACCATCATCATATTCTCTTGTGTCCATCCCTACCATGTTTGCCCACCCCCCCTCCACCTCCACTTGCTGTTTGCTTTAGTTTTATGATCAGCTAGCTAGTTTAGACTTTTTCTTGACCTTTTGATTCATTTCTCTATGTTCCACATATAAGTGAGACAATTTGGTGTTAATCTTATTATTCCTTCTGAATAATTTCAGCTACCTTAATACCTTCCAACTCCATCTAGGTTGCTACAAATGACATGAGTTTGCCTTTTTTGATCATTGAGTAATATTGAAGTGATTCTTGAGGAAGAATTCACCAATTGACAGAGGATATGATTCTGTTATTCTGCATGTACTGCATTCTTTACAGGAACTAGTGCTCCTCTGAGGAATGATACAGCTTTTGATTGAACTGTTCATTTTCTAATTTTAAGAAAATACCATTTTATTTCTAATATAATAAGAATTTTTATTGAAAACTAAGTTCTACTCTATTCCATAATTTTTTTCTTTCCAATATAATGTCAGCATTTAAGGATCCAAATTGATTTGTGAATAGACTTTTGGTCACATAACAGTGATATTTTTAATTTACATTATGATTATCTTCTAAATGCTCTACAATTGACAACAATGTTTTTTCATGTTTTCTAAATAATTTAAATGTTCAAGCAGTACAGAAACATATTACTAAGATAACTATGCTCTTCTGGCTTCCCTCAAATCAACTGTTCAAGATACTAACTGCTAAGAGTTCAATTATTCTTTATTTTGCATAAACATAATTAAATTTAAAAGGCTGCAAATGTCCACTCTTGTGCTCATATCACTGTCTGCGTATATAAATATTTGTCTATGATTGATTCCAAAGAAAGGTTCTCTACTTCAAAGGGTAGGTACATGTTTAATTTTGATAAGTACTCTCAAATTCTAATTCACAGAAGTCTGTATCAGTTCATATATCAATAATATATATTCATTTTCCTATAGCCTGGCCAACCTTGAGATGTAACTACATTTTAATTTACAACTTTATCTCAATGATATTTGGTAGAAAATTTTCAGTTTCTAAGAAGTCAGATGTTTTCTGTAGCTGGTGGTAATTATTTAAATTTTTGCCATTGCTTCAATTTTTTACTGCAGTGATTCAATGTGAGGTTTTGATTGGTCAGATTTTCACCTTTCAAAATTTATCAAATTTTTTTCTCTGATAGCTCAAGTACTTCTCATGAATACCCTGAGAAACATTCTCTTTTAATAAAAAACAACTGTAATATGTGTTTATTTATATATTATGCATATATTTATATATTAACATATAAACCAATTATTTTATATGACCATATAAATATATATTATTATATAATACATATGTATATACTATTGTCATATTTGTGAGTTCTAGACATTACATTTTGTGTTATTAATCTTTCAAAACTAAAATGTTTTTCAAAATTTTTTAATTTTCAAATGCTAATTTCACATACTATCTATAATAGCTTTATTTTGCTAAAATCTCTGTGTATTACCAAAATTATCAACTCCCAGTCCAGTTAAGAAAAACAGAAACATACATAGGGTTTACACTGCTGACTTCCTTTCATTTTGAATTTGCAGATTCACAGCAACTAACCAATATGTAGAGAGGGAAAAAGTAGAAGAGTAACAATATGTAGGAGACAGGTTTCAGCAGAAATCTACTGTGCCATTAGTGGTCTGACTGAGGGTGGGTTTTCTAGGCATGTTCTTGTCCTTCATTACTCATTGCTCATACTTTGCGTCACTGGGTGGTCAATAGTAATAGTGTTGACATGGTTCAGACCATTTTCCTCCTGTCCCTAAAATAGGTAGTGTTCTCAAAGAAGAGTCATTACAGCCTGTGTTGGATGACAACAACATAGGTTGGTTCAAAGGCACTGGATGATTTTCTCCACAATCAAATCATTCCAAAGGAGGTGAAGCAGGAGTAGAGTAGAATAGTGGAACGCTCTATCCTTTTACTCTCTTGCCTCCAATCCCAATGGGGTGAGTATAAGTAGAGGCTTGGATTTTCATCGGTTCCCTAAAGTACAAATCACTAGTCAATGCAGTTGATATCTGAAAAGAACACAAAATTTAGCATAAAATTTAGGCATCAAGAATTAGAGCAATATAAAAGTAAGATAATAAGTTTTACAGAAAAAAAGGGAAGTCTTCTTTTGGAAGAAAAAGAAGAATTTGCCGGACACGGTGGCTCGTGCCTGTAAGCTTCAGCCTATGAAGCGGTCGGGGGTAGGGATCGAGGTTCGAGTCCTGCCTGGGACCTGTAGTGAGACTTAGTTCCAAAAAAATAGCTGGCACGTGCCTGTCATCCCAGCTACCTGGGAAGCTGAGGCTGGGGATTGCTTGAATCTGTGGTACCCCGGGCAACGAGAGCCTGCAGTTCCAATGGCAAAAATAGCAAGAACTAGTCTCAAAAAAAAAAAAAAAAAAAAAAAAAAAAAAAAAAAAAAAAAAAAAAAAAAAAAAAAAAAAAAAAAAAAAAAAAAAAGAATTTAGAATACTCAAAGAAGAGGCTATTAGGACCAAAAGTAGGAAAGTAGGAAATAGAGTTATGTTTCCTTGTAACTCTATTTCCTAATTGATTGGAGAGATGTGGTAGAAGGGATACAGTTATTGAAATAATTAGTGGACAGGAAGTTAGTTCAAAGGACTTCCCCAGAGGGAAGCTGGAAGGGATGGTACAGAGAAAAGGTAACAAACTTGGAAGGAGAGATCTATCTAGTAGCATCCCAATGAAACAAAACAGAAAGGAAAAAACACTTAACAAATAGAATGGGAAATCTCTAAGTGGTAAATGATGTAGTAATATTTTAGATTAATAGATCTCAGAGGTGCCAAAGAAGGTAGATAAACATTTTAGGTAGATTTTAGTGAATTTCAGGAAAATTATAAAATTTCTGAAGAGAAAAATCAGACCTTTCACAAATAAGTAGAAGGTTGGTATAAAATATCTTAATAACAATGCCTTGAGAAGATCAATGTTATTTTGAGAATACTAAAGAAATGAAATTTTAGCAAACAATTTTATATAAAGCTGAATTTGAATGTAGCACAATAAAACATTAAAGATATTCCCAATTGTACAGGATCACAAACAATACTACAATAAGAACTTCTTTGAAGAATTCTTACAAGTTGTACTTTAAGATAAAAATAAATGCTAGAAGAGGCAATGAATAAACAAGACAATGAATATATCCAGGACTTAGTGAGACTTAGTGAGAAAGGGGTAACTACTAGGGGAAGCAAAAAAGTGCAAAGCTTTAGAAGAATATAGCAAAATTCTATCCAATGAAAAATAAAGAGTGGAATAAAAAGAAAGCATAAGAGAAAGAAAATTTTAAAAATGAAAGAATAAATCCTAGTGTTAACAACAGTAGCAAATATTAGCAATGGTAGTGATTTAGTTCATGTATACCTCATTGCTGTCTAGAAATGAAAATGGTGACTTAAAAAGAAATGTTCTACATATAGTAATATAGAAATATGCATGTACATATATAAAGGCAAGCTTAAATAGCGAAGAAAAAAAAGCTATGACAGTAAGATCCTGTCATAAGTGAGGGTCATGATTCAGTATTACCTTTATTTAAAACAATGGAAGATGACTTATAATGTACACTTATAAAAACAAGTTTATAAACTCAAACATATGACATTTTATTTTCCTGTGTGGTGTCTAATTCTAACTGGGTTTAATATCAAAATTCACTCTCTGTCAGCCACTGAGGGCTGTAGTGTTAATTCCACACACTAACCAAGATGTTACTAGTTCAGGGAAGTTCCCTAATTGAAACAATTTTCCTCTGTTTTCTTGAAACAGATGCAGGTCTGTCTCTCTGAAACATTGCTGCTGTCCCATAGCCCATGTCATAACTGCATTTTTCTTCAAAATTAGTTCTATTACCTCATAGTGTTAAAAAGAATTTCCAGTTTCTAAAGGATCATTTTATATTTTCTTATGTCTACATGTACAAGCAAGTGTAATAGCTAAAAGTATTGAACACATTCATTTTAACAACCAAGACTCAGAAAACTGTGTTTGTATCTTAACTACGTGACCAAACAGGACACCTCTCCTTTTTGAGCTTCAATCATTTCCTCATTAAAGAAAACAGGGTAAAGCAGGCAATCTTTTCTAGCTTTCATATTTTATATTTGTCATAATTCATTAGAGCAAATAATTTAAGGCTCCACTTCAAGGCAGTAAGTTAGAAAGATTTGACACTCTGTCCCACTGGGTCACTGAATCTAAAGTATGCAGGGAAGAATTTCCTCTTAAGGAAGCCTAAAAACTAGCTGAGCAACTTCTACACATCTAGTAAATGGGAGGGGAAAAAAGTGCATTGAGGCAAGTAGGAGGCTTCCCATCTGCTAGCAGGTACCTGTGGTGTCTCCTGTAGGTAGCTCAGACACCATCTTCAGACACCTCCAAACTTCACCCACAGCTGGGAGTGTAATCACCCACAGTTGGGAGTGAACTGGAAACCCTCAGCTTCTATCTAAAGAGTAAAGGGTGTGAACCTTCACTCTGGGGTATGAATCCAGACTTAATCAAGGATAGTAATTCCTAAGATCAGTTTACCAGGTGAGCCCCCCAAACATTTAGCTTATAAGGAAACAATGAAACTAAGAAATGAAGAAGAAAAAACAAATACATGACACTCTTGTCCAGAAGACTTTCAAGTACAGAGGGAACTCAAACCAACACTTAAAAAGCTTACAACCACAAACTCAGGCCCCCTTCTGAGGACCCACCTCAGAATCAGCTTGTAGAAGTCCAGATTTTATATGAAAAAAGTTTACTTGCAAGTAACTTACTTTAAGACAATATATCTTATGTGTACATATAAAACTTTTTTATTTTTAAATTCATACTTAAAAAAAAGACATGCACCAAAAATAATCGATAAATTTCATCATATCTGTATGTAATATTGCTCCATATTTCATATCAAAGCAATTACTTCTAGCTTATTATCTTATATAATCAAAATCAGAGGCATATCTTATATTTTGTTTCTATATTTGACATGAAATTTGAATTTACATATGACCCAAATCAAACACACTTGGTTTAATATCCCATTCTATGATTTTTCTATATTTGCTTAATCTTTTATGTATGATTATTATAATTACTTCTATACTTATATAGCTATAAGTGTTGTAATCTATATCTCTGCAAACATACATGTTTGTAAGAAGTTTTTTTACTAATAGAATTTTCATGTCATTTGATAGAATACTTTATATATTGGTTCCATTTTACTGAGGGTTTAGCATTTTCTGGATTCTAGGTACCTCATATACTTTAGCAGGTTGATGTAAATAAATCATGAGTTGAATATTACTATTATTATCACTGTTTTTTGGAGGCAGAGATAAGGCACATAAGAGAGGTTAGAAAACTTCATGCCTAGATAGTGATGGAATTGGAATTCAAATTCAGATTCCAAAGATTATTCTAGGAGAAACTAGGAACACTTATGTCAGCTTTGAGTGTCAGTATTTGTGTTTTCAGGTAATGTCAGGGCATGATATTCCATCATGTTTTCATTGAAATAGTAGATGGGCACCTCTGTTGCCTTGAAAACTAGAGTGAATTCAGGTAGCTTTTACTTTGGGTAAAATAAAATACAAACATTTTTATTTAGAAGCCACTTATTTAGCCTTTGAGGTATCTGAAGCATTAGGAAATTCTAAAACCCATAGGCTTGCATTTTATAATGTGATGGCCAGAGATGAATTCATAAGAATCACAAGAAACATTCTAATTCCCAAAGCAGATATTATTTCTGGGCAAATATAAAATGGATTTAAAAATATGTTAGCTCGTTTCTAGCTTTCTTTAGTTAGTTATTTTTAACAACTTGAAGTTACAAGTTATTTAAGTATAAACTACTCCTCAAAGGAATTGAACAGTAACCACCATAGAAAGTCTTCTTCTTTTCCTCTTCAATTTCCCATGGTATGAATAATGTGGTCACTGGGTTAGGTATGGCAAGTACTTCAATATCCCATGAACCCAGTATACCAAATGTGGTCTCAGGTTGGCTTAAGAAAACCCCATCATGTCATTTTTATACTTAGGTTTAGTATTTAATTAGTCAAGTTTTCATCCACATTGCCTATTTTCCTACTGATTCCTGCCAAAAATGTTCTTTGGCAGATGGTAAAATAATGAAATTGCTGGCTCTAAAATCCAAAACTTGGAGATAATTAGAAGACTTGATACAGGTAACATTTATTAGTCATGAAGAATTTGACAGCATGGAAGATTTTTCAACCCACACAATTTTTTAAAAGTAGAAAAAAATATTACTTTTTTAACACCAATCAAATTGTGTTTCTGTGACAAGAAGGGAGAAATGTACTTCATATAATTTAACTGGAGAGCTTCTTCATTAAAGCACAGCCTAAATGAGAAAAGGGGGAAAAAAAAAAGTCTTTATAGAAGCAATTCTATTATTGAATAACATGAACAAATTTTGTCACAAATTTGTGAAGTAAAAATGGGCATCTGGAATAAATGTGGTAACCATTGAAGTAATTATGAATGAAATATAGTAACTTCTAATGTCAATATCACTTCTTTCTCAGTGTAGTATCATTCTTGGTCAGGAAGGAACCCTCTACATAGAACTGTGGGTTGTAAAAGCAAGTACAATATATACAACAAATTCTAGCCATCATGCTATAAACACTATAGATTACGGAAAAATTACATTGGAAATGTCCTATTTTAAGGTTTAGAACTCCAGCAGCTCAAGTTGATGTAACTCATATACCATTCTCCTAGAGTCAAAGAATTTCCAAAATGAAAACTACTTTCAAGATTTCCTGTCACATTCCTCATTTTTAAAGGAAAAAAATGTTTGCAGAATAATATTCAATTGTGTAGACATACCACATTGTTTTCAACCATTCATCAGTTGAGACATTAGGGTTGTTTCCATATACTGGCTATTGTCAATAGTGCTGCGGTGAACATAAGAGTCCAGGTGTCTTTTTGAATTAGCGTTTTGGTGTCCTTTGGGTAGATTCCCACATGTGGGATTGCTGGACTGAATGATAGATTCATTCTCAGTCGTTTGAGGGTCCTCCACATATCTTTCCATAGTGGTTCAACCAGTTTGCATTCCCACCAGCAATGTTGTGTTCCTTTCTCTCCCCACCACACCAGTACTTGTTGCTTATTTTTTGTTTTTGTGTTCATTTGTTTTTTGATATGGACCATTCCATATAAGATGATGTCTCATTGTGTTTTTTATTGCATTCCCTGATTATTAGTGATGTTGAGCATTTTTTCATATGCCTATTGGCCATTTCTATTTATTCTGCAATCAAAACCTACAATTATGAAGCATTTGTGGTAACATGGATGTACCTAGAGAGAATCATATTAATAGAAATAAGACAGAAAAAAAAACCAGATGGTCTCACCTATAGATAAGATATAGGAATTATAAGGCCAATAATAGGAATATATATATGAATATAAAAAGTATAGAAATATAGGTCAAGAAAAAGTCAAAATAAGTTAACAATAGAACTGGGGCAAGCAGCTAGGGAGGCGAAGGGATGAAGAAGAAGTCAGGGAAGGGAAGAGCACAAGAAGACCAAGATGAAGATTCACAGGTGATAAGGTAGAGGGAGAACCCCAGGAAATGCAGGAAATACATAAATATATTTACGTATAGTACATATATATACATATATTCATAAATATGTAAACAACAAAATGAGTAATAAAAAAGAAGATGCATTGGGAAGTTAAATAACTTGTCAGGTTCCACCCTTGGAAACCACAGACTTAATCATATATATCCTGATTCCCTTATGTCATCTTCTTTTACTCCATCATAACTGCAAGTTTGTAATGAAGCATGAAAAGACTCACCAAACTTCATGACAATAATGTTCTGAGAATACATATCGGAATGAGTGATAAGACCATATAAAATAGCAATTTATACATTTTGAAAAGTTAGAGCAAGAGTGAATAATGAATTTAAAGATTTGAAAGGGAAGAAAGGAGGGAAGAAGGGAAAGGAAGGGAAAAGAAAGGGAGGGGGGATAGTAGAAGGGGAGAGGAAGAAAGAGGGAGGGGAAGGGGAGGGATGAAAAAAAGAGAGAGGGAATGAACTTCAGAAGATAGCTTTGGCTCTATGTTATCAAAGATTGGGAGGAACTGCTCTGGTTTATGAAATGATGAACTGGCAAGGAAGAAATTGGAGATAACTGATACAACCAAAAAATAATAATGAAATAATAATAAAGAATATAAAAGTAAGTGTATTTTGTAAGTGATAAACAGTTCCTCAGAAGTAGAAATCAATATAGAATGTGCATGATTGAATATGATAATAACACTGATATTTGTTGCATACTTCACATACCCAGATATTGTTTTAATTGTTTTACACACATGAACTCGCTGATTTTCAACATGTCAGCGAGGTAGTTGTGGTCATTTTCATCATATTATAGATGTGAGGTCAAGACATTGATAGATTAAATTGCTGGTCTACATACACAATGCTATTAATAACATACCTAGAAATTAAACTTGGGCAATCTGATTGCAGAATCCATAGTTTTAGCTTCTCTGTTATATGGTCTTAATATAAAGATAATGAAGTAAATATAAACTTTACCTTTATGAAGCTGGTATAATATCGCATGTAGAATTAAACCTTCACATTGCAATTACTAACAAAGTTTATGAAGAAAAAATATTTTAATTAGGCACCAAGCATAATTTGAGAAATATATATTTCTCAATATGTTATCTATCTATATTATAGATATGTTACATATATATGTCATTGTATATAATAGTATTTTATATTATATATAATGGCAATATATATTATGTATTATAATATATATAATGACAATATAATCAATGTGACCTGAACAAGCATTTAAGTCAAAGAAAGCATCAAGGTGAGCAGAGACCTCAAGATACATCTTATTTTCAGTTCACATTTCTCATCCTTAGTCACATTCAATTTTGTATTTATGTCAATGTATTGTGCTTTATTCTCTTAGTCTTTGATCATATCATGTTCACTTTCCTGATAACATACTTCCCATGCTCTTTCATATGGCTTAATTCTTCTGATACTTCCCTCCCAGCTTAGATAGTATTTCCTAAGTTTATATTGCTACCTTTGGTTTCATTAGGATTAGCACCTGAGGGACGTTACCCCAATCTATTAATAATTTATTAGTATTTTCTATCAAATTATAGAATGTTTTCCTCAGTCTATATTTTTTGGTAAGGAGAGAGATAGCCACTCTGTCAGTGACTAAATTAAACTCCTGATTTTTATCTCCAGAGGGAGTTCCCACCTGGAAGGCGTATGCTTGGCTTAGCCTTTACTATTGCTTCTCCATTTGTTTTGGCTTCTTTTACAGAAAAAAATCAAAAAGCATATCATTATCTGTCTGTGAAAATGCAATCCATTGAATTTTTGTAGATTTTAGTTACCAAGTAGCAAGCAAACCTATACTCTTGTCCAACAAAATTCAAGGGGTTTTTGTGTAGAATCTGATTAATACTCCCTGTAAACTATAGCATTAGCCCTGACTGCCATTACCCAAGGTTTCCCACTAAGCAAGGTGAAGTCAAATATGTTGTCTACTTGGTTGGTGCAAAGTTCTTGAAATCATGAGAAAGGGTGTCTGATGAATAGATATGCCTGGGAGCAGAGTCACCTAATCAAGGTTGACTGTGGTGACTATGGAAGGCTTGATTGCTTTGTTTTTTTTTTTTTTCCTTTTCTTTTTAGTATCAGGCACAAAACAAACTAAATTTTTATCATTACATTGTTTAATAAGCTCTGAGCAATAAAAGCAAAGTCTACTAAGATCCTACAGAGATATGTTCAAAATATTAAAAAAGCACCGTGATGATTCTGAGAAGATATAAATAGTGATTTCTGAATCTAGGCTCTGCAGGAAACCTTGATCAATAGTGTAATTCTGCTTTAAGAAGAGGTCATCTCTATCCCTCCTTTTCTAATGGGGGAGGAAAGCCACAGAGATGTGACTGCAGTCCCATGTTAGAACTGTAAACAATGAGAGAAGAGTTGGACCGATCATCTTCTTAGGTCTGTCCCCAGTGAGGAACTTCTCCACTGCCAGTGGCTGGAAGTTGGTATCTGGAGATATCAGAAGTATAACGCTCAGAAGCAGCACCATAGGACATACATCAGAATGGAGGAGACATCCAGCATGAGTGAGGAGGCATAGAACCCAGTGAGCACACTGGTCTAGAGAAAAGGAGACTGTCTCCTTCACCATGGAGCACACTAAAAAAAGGAGACTGGAAAACCCCAACACACACCTGCCTTTTAAGAGGTTCTTGACATCTTCAACCTGGCTACCTGCCTCACAGTTACTCCTGGAGATCTGAGCAACCTGGTCTGTTGTGTTCCGGGAGTGTAGGTCCTCACCCAGAAAAAGGACATTGCTCCAGGAAAGAAAAAAAAAGAGACACTAGGCCAAGCATAAACCAACGACTTGCATCAAGAGAGGACTTGGAGTAACCAGAGTGGGGACGGAGTAAAGGGGGAATGGGGTAGTGGTATGGGGTGCACCATTGATGGGAGAGTCATACCTAAGGGGAATAATGACTATGCAAATATGACTGATGCATGAAAATTTTTTAAAAAATGAAAAAATTAAATGAAAAAAAAGAGCGGTCTTTGCTGTGATGAGGGAGCTGCTCCAAGAATTCTACCACTACCCTGCTGGTCAGTAGAGTGAGAGGCAGCTACCTCAAGCTTATGATTCACTTCCTAGAAATTATGGAAGAAAAATAAAATATTAGTGAAAAGGATAAATCTCTATTTAAAACTTTGGAGTTGTAACACTGAAACAAAAATATTTAGATGGCCATATTTTCTAAAATGGATGCTTTAAGTTTTTATTTAAATATGGCCTAGGATTTTTTTGCTTTTATGTTTGCAGTTTCCTTTGTATTCCTGCTTGAAATATTTTATAACTTTTAAATTCCACTTTATGCAAAAAAGGAAAATGTAATGTATGACTCATCTCACATTTTCTCATCACGGGGAATATAATCTGCAGTTTTGACTGAAAAATTTAATCTGTAGGACATGAATGCCCCAACTTCTTTGTTTCTCAAATGGAGTAACTCTGAAGCATGTATTCTCAATTTTTATTAAGGTAAACCTCACAAAACATAAAATTAGTGTTTAAATTTAGAAATTAGTGGTATTTACTGACGTGTTATTATACAACCAATACCTTTATCTAGGTTCCAGATATATAATAAGCATTCTATTGAATATTGAATATAAAATGCTTATTATATGTCTGGAACCTAGATAAAGGTATTGGTTGTATAGTAACACATATTTCTTACATTATTGTATAGCCCAAAATTCTCTCACCACCATATAACCCATGAACTGTTACGATGTTTTGTGCTCACCCCTCCCCCGATTTTGCCCTCCCTTCCTTTCTCCCTCCTCCTCCATCACCGTATTCTTTAATTCTGTTATCACTTTGTTAATATTAACTTTCCCTTGACTTTTTGTTTATTTCTTATTGCACATATAAGTGAAACCATCTGCTATTTATCTTTTTTGTTTCTGGCTTATTTTGTCTTGCATGCTTCCTTAAAGCTACATCCATGGTGCCATTAATTATCTTTTTGATTGCTGAATAATATTTCATTGTGTAAATATATTACATGTCTCCAGAAGGAAACCCTGAACTGTACCCTCTCTTACTGCATAATCTTATTATCTTCATTTTATGTCATAGTGATTCTACTTTGAATTAGTATCAACATGACTTTTAAGTGTTCATTATTTTTGATTTGACATTAATCTTTCTCCTTTAGACATCTTTGTATTATAGTTTATTTTATATAATCTTAATTTATATTTTATTAATGACATAAAAGAGATGCATTACAAATTAGTCTTCTCTTTTCTGTAGTGAAAACATTGAAATTGCACTCTTTGAATAATTATTAGAAATACAAACCTTTTAGTATACACAATTGATGCATAGACCCTGTGCTGTCATTTCAATTTCCATTATTCTTTTACTAAGAGGATTTCTACTTGAATCAGTCAATTTCCAAAAAGCAAATGATGTTGTACTTCAGACTGTATAAAATTCTGTCAAATCTGAAGCTCAATGTATTATAGGTCCACATTAAATATATAGACTAGGTTTTAACTATGTATATTGAATACTGTCCTACCAGGCTAACAACTTCTTTTTCTCAATTTCTTCTCCATTATTTTTAACAATGAGGAAGTGTCTCTATTCTATAAGTCATGTGACAGTCCTAAGAATTTTCCTATCTCTTCCCTTTCTCCTGCTAATTTGACATTTCATGATAGAGACTATCTCTGCTATTCCACTCTCTACACTTGATATAACTTGTACTCCTCATCTATGTGACATGTCTGCACAAAAACAAGTTCTGATGTTTGAGTCTCAGGAGGACTCAAATAGGTACATAGGATAAAACATGTAAAAGGGATAACTTATATGGAAATGGGTTAAAACTAGATTTTCAGTCATGATCATGATGTAAGATATATAGATTTCAGATTATAGTCGTGTATAATTAAAATTTTATTATGAAACAATGTTACTCAGTGTTTTAAAAAAATGTGTATTTTTATGGTCACATAGAGTTGGAAAGGATTGTATCCTAAATTTGAAAGGTAAAGCTAAATAGCTGCAAGTTAATCTACTCACTGATCACTGATTATGAGTAGAAAAGATCACTGAAAAGAAAAAAGGAACCCAGGGTTAAAATTCCAGTTTACCACTTTCAATAGATCTGTTATTGGACAAGGGAGGCTTTCCATTTGATTAAAATTCAAAGATCATCTGCTTACTTCTCCCAGGCAGATTCAAGCCCTAACTTCCTGCAGGTGAATGCCTTCACAGAGCAGTCACCTTTGTTATTCAGATTCTAGCCACAGCTTTTCAGCTTCCTGCCCTGGAGACTGCAGGAAGAAAAAAAAATCAGAAACTTCAGTTTACAATTTGCTAGCTTGCCTCAATTTACCCTTTGCAGCTCCTGCAGCCTAAAGACATCCAAAATTGCCAGTTCTTACTGCCATCCCCAGTCTTTATTATATTTTCCAAAGTCAGAGCAAGACTCTTAGAATGCAGAATAATTTATTATCCCCAGCCTTTATTATATTTTCCAAAGTCAGAACAAGACTCCTAGAAAGTAGACTAATTTATTACTAAACAAAGTGGTTAACTAATTGCTACACAATGTGATTTCCTAATTATTTACTACAAAAAGAAACATATAGGAAAAACTCTGATTACCCCAACATTGTCCAAAACCTTCAGTCTCTTAGTCCCATTGACCTCACCACTTGTCCAATCCTGCAGAGTTCATTAACACATGTCCCACACAGAACATCCTTCCTTCTTTGTTGGCATGCTACAGCTTCCAAGCAGATAGTCGAAGGTGTGATGCTGTCTTCTCCTTGCTGTCCTCCTCTAGGTAGTAGAAACTCTCCACAGTGATAGGGCATACCTCAGGCTCCTACCCCCTGGGTGCCATTGTCTCTTGTTGCTTTAGGATTGCAAACATCAAGGAGGACATGCTAGGCATAAGATTGAATTTAATTAGAATTTCTTTCCAAAAAGATACAAGGTGGGAGGAATAAGGGAAACAGGTTTTTTCTCTGTAATATATTAACTTACAAGCTTGTTCCCAGAAGGGAGGGGGAAAAAAAAAAACTAATATAAGGGAGAGTTGGAACAAAGAACAAGATATTCAGCCATTTTGGGGTGAAAAATTTGGAGACCAGGCTATGGAGTTTGTATTGCTGAGTTTGACTTGGATGCTTCTGGAGAGCTCATGTGAACTAAGCCTGAGAAAAAAATGAGTTTTGCTGGTTCCTGTACCATGGAATTTCTACTACCTGGAAGAGGACAAGGTGACTGCCTGCTTGGAAGAGCTGGAGCACAGCAAAGAAAGATGTCTACTCTTCGAGCACATGATAATGAACTCTGAAGGCTTGGACAGTGGTGAGGTTAATAGGACTAAAGAACTGAGGGTTTCGGACAATGTTGGGGAAGGGCTTTGGAAAATGTTGAGGAAGGTTTTGGACGTTTTATTTTTTTTAATGCTTCTTTCTGTAATAAATAGAAATTCACTTTGTTCAGTAATACATTAGTCCACACTTTTAAGAGTCTTCTTCTGGTTTGGAATTTTAGTAAAATGACTGCAAGTGGCAAAGGACCCAAAGATGGTTTAGCTGTAGGTAAAAGAGTTTTTGTTTTTCTCTCGTCTGGGAGAGAGAGAGATGAGAGAAGAGGCTGGCAAGCAGCAGGGAATATTGCATAATAAAAGGTAGGGAGTTGGTATTACAGCTTTGAGCCTGTTTTTTCAGAAGAAGCTAGAGAAAAGAATTTTTGAGTTATTGGTAATATTTTTAAAAAGTCTCCCTCCTCTTCCCACCCAATATCAGTAGTACCGGAACCAGAAAACTTATTTTCTTCTCAGGCCTAGCTCACATGGCCTCTCCAGAAACATTTGAGTCAAACTCAGTAAGAAATACTCCAACACAGAGTTCAAATCTCCAAATTCCTCAGCTTCCTTTGACGCACACACTACTAGCCTGGGCCAACCAAAGGATGCAGGCCCCAGGCCTTGGCCACATGGCCAAATGCACACAGCTCACATCTCCTTCTTCCAAAGTCCCTAATCAAAATGACTGAATCAAAAATGGCTGAATCCTTCCTGTTTGTTTTCAACAAATATTTATACTCTTCCTTCCTGCCAAGTCTAGCAATCAAGAGGCCTCTGGAGGAAGTAAGACCAGACTAGTTCTTTAAAATTTACAAATCTATAACAACAGGAGAATAGCTCCCTATCAAATGTGTATCAACTATGTTAATGGCACCCACGGGGTAGCCCCCCCATCAGATCAACTATATATAATGTAATATTATTTTTTATTATCTTGTATATGTGTTTTTAGCCATAAACCTAATATTAAATTTGGAAAATGGCATTAAGGTCATTTGGAATCAAGATTTTTTATAATAGTGATTTTAAATTTAGTATCACATGAAAAATATCAAAGAAGTTTTAAGAAAATTCTGGATTCTAGAGGGTGGAAAATGGATAACAGTGCCATTTCCACATGAGACATAAAGCTCATGGGTAATAGCCCATGAGCTATTGTCCAGAAAAGACAACGTAATGAAGGGGAAACCTAAATGCACCTATATTTCAAACAGGATATTTTACTAGCTTGTAAGTCAGTCTCTTACCTGACTATTAAAAAATAGCTGACTGTTTCTTTAATCCTTTAACTTGGAATTGACAGAGGACTAAAATTAAAGGTGCCTTTGTACATATTCAAATGGAGACAAAATGAGGTGAGTATAGCATGTTAGATGAGAAAACTTAAAAATATCATCATGAAAAAGATATGTTGGGAGAGAAAATTAGGACAGCGAGAGGCAAACAAGCCCAAAATCCTCTCAAAAAAAAAAAAAAAAGGCAGACAAGCTTAGAATCAGAAAGGAAATACAAGTGACTAATAGGTAAATGAAAAAATGCTAAACATCACTTATAATCAGGGAAATGAAAATCAAAACCACAATGAGATACCACTTTACACCAGTAAGAATGGGTCATATCAAAAAAATAGGCAACAAGTGCTGACAGGATGTGGAGTAAAAGGAACACTTTCTACACTGCTGCTGGGAATGTGTTTTCTAGTTTTCTTTTCAGTCACTTGATCTGAGTTGTAATCCTGAAGCATTGTCATGTTATTCATGTTATTTGGAATATCATTTGGAGTGTCTAGAACATAGGTATTTAGGAGCTACTGGAATGCCTTCTGTGTGTATGTGTGTTCATTGCAGGGGACGGGGAGTATATGCACTCTTGCACTATAAATTTGCTCCTGTGACCTGCAAACTTCCCCGGTAATTCTCAAGAGGCCTTCATATTGCATTTTTTCCTGCAGGGCCACCATAACTGTGGGTTGGATTCAGATTCCTGTCTTATTTCATGTAAACCAGATGTTACTTTTGTTCTGTCTTTCTTCTCAGCATAAATGAAGTGGAGCCTTAGACTGAAATATACTGATTTCACCACAGTGGGGACAAGACAGTGCCAGCACGAACAAATATCTAGTGGAACAGACATCATTTGACTATTAAAAGCACTTGCCAATATTTAGCTGGCAAATTCTTCAGCCTTAGTGATCTACTGAATTCATATTTGGAGTACTGAATGAGAAAAAAAGTGCTCATTGCTGTAGCCCCTTGACTCTTAACAGCAAAACTCTGCTACCTCTGATCAATAATTATACAATCAACCTGTGATTTTTTATTTACTGTATAAATGCAAATTTTAGTATGCATGACCCATATAAGCAAATAATCCCTGAATTAAATAAATTGAGCCTTGAGATATATGGTTGCTCCATACACATTAATTTATACTGATGCCTTGATAAAGGGAAGAAATATCTTTTTCATTGATCTAAAGATGCCTATTTTTTACATTAATTACTCTCAAAATAGGGGACATTATGATGTATCATAATTTTTCCTGGCAGTGTTATTTGGGGACATTTTATTAATATATTACAGTTATTGCATTTTAAAATTGATGTCTTAGAAGAAAAACAAAGTTGAAATTTCTTTGAAAGTTTTGTCTTGATAGTTCTAGGAAAGAGGTGGCAAGAGAAAGTAAATTTAGAAAGTTAACTCAAGGGTACTATAGATGAAAGTTAATTTGTAAATTAACTCCAATATTTACTTGGTCCCCTTAATTTTGGTCAGTTCACAAATTAATTGTGTATTTTGCTTTTTAAATATAATGCCTCATATATTGTGGATATTTGTTAACTACAGTTTCATGAGAAGTAGTCACTATTTCTGAGTAGACAAGATCACTGAAAAGAAATAAAGGACCCAGTATTAAAATTTCAGTTTAGCTTTTTTTAATGGATCAACTATATATAGTGTAGTAGTATTGTTTTTCAGGATCTTGTACAAATATTTTCCAGTCTTATATCTAATATTAAATTTGCAAGATGCCATTAAGGTCATCTGGAATCAAATATTTTTTTATAACATTGATTTTAAACTGAGTATCACATGACAAGTATCTAAGAAGTTTTAAGAAAATTCTGAATTCTAGACACTATCTCACACTAAATTAAAACAGTACCTGTGGGGGGTAGAATCTTGGCTTCTTTTTAAAAACCCCCTCAATATCAAAGCAAATCAACTGAGGTCATTTTTCAAAAAAACTAACATAATTGGTAAACCTTAAATCTAGCTTCATACAGAAAAATAGGCAAGACTCAACAAAACCAGAAATAAAAAGGGACTGCTCCCCATTTTACAAAAATAAAAATGTTTTCAAGAAAATACTATGAACAATTGTATGTAAACAAAATGATTTTTTTGTTGTTGTTCTTTAGATGACAACCTCTGTGTTTTTTGGGGATACCTCCCCCTCCCTCCTCCCTCTGGTACCCCTTCCATTCTCTCAAACTCCACTCTTCATTGTTTACTAGTTGTGCTAAGTCCATTAGTCTCTTTCCTGTGGCAATGTCCTTTCACTGGGTGAGGGACTGTGTTGTTGGAACCAGGCCTTGCTGGTAGGTTTTCAGTCTTAAGTTTGCCTTGGGAGGCCAGTCTATATTCATTCGTGGTCAGTCTATGTTTTCTTGCTGCAGGCTGTCTTCTCCAATCCCATCTCCATTGCTTTGCTGCTTTTCCTTATGGCTCTTGTGTCAGATTTAGGGGGTCTCGCCCCCCGACATGTGTTGGTCAAGAAGATTCTCTATGAATACAGCTGTCTATGAACGGCCTTTGAAGCTCATCTCCTCTGCTTCTGTTTGCAGTTTTGATGTGGGGCTGATTACCCCATCTTTGGTCAACCTCTCCTCTCCCGTAGTGTGGGGTGGGTGTGTTGCTCTCCTTGAAGTCATCTCCAAAATGTCCCAGGTCTTCGTGGCCCGGTGAGCGCACAAGTGCACATAGTGACATTGAGTCTCTACCGATGTGTCTCTACGGTCCTATTGTCTCGCATGCACTGGTTCTCTCGGTTGTTCATCTGCTGTGTCCATCTCAGGCTTGTGGGCTGAATTTTTGCATGGTCCCTTGCCCGTTCTACGTTGGGGTTTGTGTTGCGCATGTTCTTGATCCTCTGAAGTTTAGCTGGAGTAAGAGCGAAATGGAAGGGGCTCCTCCTGCCCCGGCTTGCCCACGAGCCGGTACCTCCCTGTGCGGGGGTGGGCCCAGACAGCCGAGCCTGCGCCCTTCCATGCTCCCCTTGGTCTAGGAGCAGAGAGCAACATGGCTGGGCCGAACTGCAGATGGCTACCCTGTGAAGCAGTCATCTGCTGGTGGGGCCACCTCCCCCACCCCATTTCCCCTCTGGGGCTCACCCAGCTAAGGGGGCTTACCTAGGAACCTCAACCCCATTTGCTCTCTGCTGGAACCCTGGAGGCCAGGGACCCAGGCGTGGGGTGACTGCCTGCTGGCAGGCGGGACTCAAGTCCGTAAACAAATTGATTAATCTAGAAACAATTGAAAGCTTCCAAGAAACAGATACCCTCCCATAATTAGATCAAAAAAGGGCATATCTGAGTAGACCTATAATTATAGAAGATATTGTTTAATCAAACATGAAACATTAGGTATGGTGTGTTGCAGTTATGAGATTCCTAATGAAACAGATTAAGAACCCAAGCTGAGCACTACTATATTAAAAATTTTGCACATTTTGATACAACCTAAGGGGTAGGTTTCATTTAAGGGAAACTGAGGCTCAGAGCATTAAACAGCATGCCAACATCACACACCAGGAGATATTAGGACGAATTTCAACTCCAGAGCTCTCTGCCTGCACAAGGGGGTCATGTCACTATGCTCTGAATGACCATCATTAAAATGATGGATTTTCTTGGTAGATACTTAAGTAGATTTTGATAACGGGCTTCCCCTGGGCAGGCCATGTGCGTCTGTTCTCTCAGTATAAGATTCTTGTTTCTTCCTTTCCTTTTTTTTTTTTTTCTTTCCTCTTTCCTTCCTTTAATTTACACCTTCTTTTCCGGCTACTCGTTTTCTCTCGCGAGGAATATTTCTCTCAGATCTGCCCACCAGGGTATTTTGATGCCAATACAATTTTTAACTGCGTCACTATCCTGTATCAATTTCAATGGGAATTTAAAATTTGACTATAATTTTAAAAAACTAAAGAAAAACTTAAAGGCAATGAACAGGAATTTTTTTTTTTTTTTTTTTTTTTTTTTACAGATTGGTCTAAAGCAAACTTTTCAAATGCCACCACTTGACCATATGCAATGCCGTGCTATTTGAATATAAGTTCTAAAGTGTGATATTTTACTTGTTATCAGTTTAGCTAACAGCAACTTCCCCCTGTTCAGTTCTTTCCAGGAATGTCCCTTCTTTGGTATAAGAAATGTCTTCTCTCTTTTTCCAAACAATTTCCCCCACTTTATTGATTGAACATAGCATCATTTAGATCCTGTTCATTGCCCATATATTTTTTTGGTCACAATACTTTCTTGAACTTCCTATTTCTAAATAGATTTCAAAAATGTTGTCTCTAGTACAGAGTTAATATTTTTGAAGTATTTTTCAAAGAAGTACTCCCCTCTTAATATCCACAGGAAAGAGTAAGACAAAATTGAAAAGAGAGGGAAAAACAAAACTAATACAAGATTAAAAAAATAAACTGGATTTCCCACTTCTACTGATACTTTTTTCCAATTTTTTATTTAAATAGTGACAACTACCAACATGTTAGATAAAACTGTGTTAAACACTTGAAAAATATCATCTGTTTTGGTTCTGACAGAAAGCAATCTGAGCTGACTATTTTTAAAACTACTTTCTAGATGAGAACACTGACCTAGAGGAAGACAGGTAACTTGCTAAATGTATGTATGGATGTTTCTAGCTCCAAAACTTCATGCTTTCATTCATTACATAGTCTTTGCAAAAATAAAGACATCCCAGTATACTCAGGAGGTCTTGACACTCAAGAAGTGCTTGTTGGGATCATTTTCTATTATTTGAAGCTTGTTTCAAAGTAAAAACTGTGGTGTTGAGGACTTGATGGCCCAGGCAATCTTTATTTCCAACTACCACACAACTAAGGAGGTTGCATCCTACATGCTTAAAGGAAAGATCTGCAGAATAAGTTTGGATCCAAATTCCATCATAATGTCCGCATAACATTGGAAGAGATACTCTCTGTGTGCCTCAGTTGTCTTAGTGTTGCAATGGTGCAGAAATTATAGCCAACTCAGAAATGTGTGAAGACTAAGTGATGGAGAAATCTCATTAAGCTCTGAGAATTGTATCTGGAACACAAAACAGTGTATGTTTTAATTAATATTATTATCAATTGTTAAACATTGGTCCTGTTTTATTATCATCATCTGTATAGTGAGATCTGGAATGCTTGTATCAATTTCTAACGTGTTTATCCATCTACCAACTTGTTGTCAATTGATAGCATTAACACTGTACAGCGGCAAAACAAAAGACAAGCCCTTTTCCCCATATATTTTTCTTTGAGCAGTTACACCCTAATTCTTCTGGAGGCTATAATTGTGAAACACCAACTCAGGTCTCCACATCACTAAAATTTAGCCTGAAATTTCATGCAAAGTGATTTTGCATAAGAAAAAATGTTTTCCTGAAATATGTGCATAGGCTATTGTAATATTTGTGGTTGCAAAATGAAAGCTATTCCTTCCTTTTGCTACACCCTTCAATATTTGTTCAGGTGCAATTTGATTTCCACATCAACTGATTCGGAAAATTTACCCAGGAAGTTTCAGAGAAGCTGTGTTTCAGGCCTCTAGTAACTCCTCAAACAAGATCATATTCCCCAAAATTGGTTACAAAAAGTACCTCCAATAAATCTTTCTGCATGTTTGTGCCTTATTATAAACCCCGTTGGCAACACGCTTTAAGCATGAGCACACTTTTAATCAAGCGGGAAAGCATTCGGAGTAGAAAGGTCATCAAAACTGGAGCTGCAGTGAACTGTTTTGTTCCCCTTGGAGGACAAGGAGATTGGCTGGAAATCTTGCTGTAGCCACCCCAAAGTTCTGTTCCTTCTGCGCCTGACTGCTCTCCCCAAGTGACAGCAAAGAGCAAGCTTAAAGGAGAGAATGGTCATGTATCAGGGCCCTTCATTCCAGATGGAGTTTTTTTCTTTCTGTAGGAAATGTTCACTAACTCTATCCATCAAAGATATCTTTCTTCAAGCACCAGATGAGTCATAAAATAAAAAGGAGTAAGATGAACACCAGCAGCAGACTTTATATTGATGAAATGTAAAAACAGTTGGTGTAACAGACAATTTCAAAGGCGGTTGGGTCTCCTGCCTTTCCACCTTGGAGTTACCGTGTCAGATACCTCAGTTACGTGTCATGACTGAACACTGCTGAACTTGAAATAGTCCACTGACAAAGTTACATGAATTGCTTGTTGATTTACTATAAAACAAATCACATGCATCCCCTCCTTGGAAATGTGTCACAGAAATTTTACAAATCTGCAGGTAGTCACTTAGCACAAAAGGAAAAATGGAGTACAGACACTTAAATATTCCCTTTCACTTGTTTTATGCTGCAATGGAACTAATAGTCTAAAGAAAATTTTAAGTCAATGCATTTTTTCAAATGCATATTCTTTGACTTCCAACTCTAACTTAAAGCATCTATATTTAGATTAAAATATAAGTACATATATTTGACAGAATTTGTAGTTATCTAGTCAGTTAGGTATTTCAAGTAGTCGGTAAATCCAAAAGCAATATAGGTCTCTGCAAATTTAGATAGTCCAACTATAATTATGAGTCATCACTGGTCTAGAATTGATGGTGATGTTGCTTTGACTGAATGTGCAAATGCTGAGCCTAGTGGGAAAAGTTTAATAAAAACAGAGAGTGCTCCCAAAGGGTGGATGCTCCACGTTATTTAATCCTTGCGTGTCTATTATTGTTAAGCAACTTGATTCAAAGTTTTCATATTATACTGAATATGTTGACTTTTATAAGAAAAATATAGATGATACTAGCTTTGATCTAATATCTTAAATTCATATGTAAATGACAACAAATTGGAGGAGATCCCACCAATCTCTATAACCACCATGTCTTCTCTCAGTCATTGGGACATGCTGGACAGCATAGACTGATTCAGCCAGGCCCATCTTTCCCAACTACCAGGATCAAGGTTATTCAATTGTCTTATTGTGTAGACTTGTAATAACCAGGTTCTACAGTATTGCCTCACTCTATATTCTATCTTTCATTGATCCAGTACATCTCATTTTCTTTAACAGTTCATTTTTTTCCTGCTCCATTCCCATAATTTTTTGGGCTGTTCAAACTTATGAGTACCTCTTTTATTTTCTTTATACTTTTGCAGACTTATTTTTACTTTTCTATAGCACAGACAAAAATTATCTGTGAATATCCACCTGTCTTTCTCTCAACCTTATAAAAGTCCCCACATATATCACATATTTTATCTAATACTTGTAAATGAATGTGGATCCAGAGATCATTATTACTTTTTGTCAGTGACCTGATTTAATAATAAATAGCTCAATACAAATTAATAAGGAATTTTTTCTGTAGTAACAATTTCTAAATAATTCATTGTTGCTTTTTACAGTTAGCAGAGGTTTTAGTGTTTTAGTAGATTATTTAGCCTCACTTTGATTCAAAAGCATTCAAAGCACAAAGGGGTTATCATTTTATCCCTGTGGGGCAGTGACTGGACAATAAGACTCTGGACACATAGTAGGCTCACTCACTGCCCCACCAAGCTATCTGAACTTGACCACAATGTATGAATACCTCCATGTTGAATTGTAAGAAAAACTATTGAGGTCCCATGTGGTGTGTGGACAAACCCTGGGGCTCTTCCTTTCCTTACTGCCTTATTATAATTGTTCATTGACAAAATATTAATATAACCTCAACTTAATAAAAATGAACGTAGTCATACTCTCCAAGTCCCCAGTCAGTAAACTAATTTCTCCCTAATTGTATTCAATCTCTTTTGTCTCATTTCTTCTTCCTTCCCACACAAAACTCTTGACAGTCCCATGTTCTTACCTATGTTTGATCTCTAATAGTGGCAACTTTGAGGAAATCACTCAAACTCTCAGATATCATCCCTTGTGCTTGAAAGACATGCATAACCCTTCACTTCTTGTCAGTGCATTTACAGAGAGAAATGCAATATATTCATACATACATATACACATGTGAGGAGACCCTTTTGCTGCAAAAACAACTTCTGAAAGAATGATTTAGAAATTGAGTTTTCCTCTACCAGCAATAGCACAATCAAGAAGGGAAATAAATTGCCTCAGTCTTTAAGGCATCAAGTAGACTCTATCCTGTATCCTCCAAGAGCCATCATTTAATTACCTACAGTGATACCAACTCAGTGGACCACCTATTCCAATTAAGCAGCAGCACATGCTAATTATCATTAGACTTAATTGGTTTCCCAATTCAGCAACTTCACTGATCAAGTCTGCCCCAGTTAAGTGGCATTTATTGAACCACCTGAATCTTGCTTAAAAGAAACAAAAGAAAATTTCCCATCTCAAGTTCAGCAAATATAACCTAGTCTCACCAAGTCACACTTGCCAGTTTCTAATTAATTTTGTAAAGGATACACTGAGATTGAGTACAGTCAGCCTATCTTCTCCAATTAGACTGCATATTGTATTAAAATCAAGTAAGAATAAGCAAACATTAATGTGTGAAATTCAACAAATATTTACTAACATAGCTCCTCCCCTTTTTTGCACACATTGACAAAGATGTTATGATTATTTCATCTTTCCAGACTTTCTACCCTTGAAATGCACTCTGTTTAGTAATAACACATATTCTAAAGAATAGGTAACATTAAGAGAAATTAGGCTCTTGGGTTCAATCATTCCGGAGCAATGTACATGCATAACACTTCCTTTGCTTAAATTACATCAGTAAACTAGATGAATGTACAATATAGTGCTTGAAAATGGCTTAGGACAAGAGAAGAATTTGTCTCAATGGTTTCATAATCTGTATGTATCTTGGGAGGTTAGGGCTGACTATAGCCCAGAAGGACATGTCCCTTTTTCTAGAAAGCTGGGGACTTGGGGTTGCGGGGAGTTCAGATACCTGTGTTCTGGTGTAGAAAGTGCAATTGTTCTTTAATCTGCTTAGTGATGATTAAAAGAAGCAGTTGAGCCTTTTTGAGCTCACTCTTGAGGAAAGTTAGAATTCTCACTTTACATACTTTCTGCCAAAGTGAGAGCTCAACATTTCGGGAAAAACTGGTGACTCCATGATTCCTAGTTTTCTGAGTTTTCCAAAGAAAATGGGACAAGAGTGTTGTAAAACCATCCCAATCTGAGGAGGTTCATCATCACTTATAGCAGACAAAGAATGTTTGAACCCCTGAAATTATCTTTTTAGAATTTTTAATAATGATCAGCAAAGAAACAACCACTTAAGTTTTTCTCTTAAGTTATCTCTTTTATCTTCACATTCTCTCTCCATGTGCTCTCTCCTCCCCTCACCAATAGTGACTCTTCTATCTCTTCCTCCTAGGCCCAGGTATGACCACTAGCCCCTGCACACACACACTGGGCCAGGTGTATACAATCATGGAGAAGGCATGACACCATAGGTGCTTGCCATAGAGGCTAATGGCAAAAAGGAGAAAAAAATCCCAAAATTCATTTACCTTACAAAGAGGAAAGGTAAAAGCACCAGCAATCAGCTTTGTCCTGGGACCACATTTCTTTTCAGGGTGCTAAAACTAGTCATTGCATCTCTGCAAAAGAGCCTGGTTGTTGTGGTAGACATGGTAAATGAAGACAAAGCTGGTGAACAGGGGTTCTCCCTGATAGTTTCACAGTTTCAGCACCAGCATTGGTACCAACCAGTTAAGCAAGGTGACGTCTTGTCTGGTCTCTGCAAGGCCTTATTTTGGTAAGCATACTAGGTAGTCAGCAATTTGAGATCAACCATGAAAATAGTCAAAAGATCGTGGTACACTTGAGTGGCAAAGAAGGTGATAACAGATGAAGCAGCATATGTGGAAAGCTAGCTGGAAGGGAATCCTACAGTCTTCTCCTTAACTAGTGATATTCATCATATACTTCAAATATAATCAACAGACAGAAGTTAACCTGGTAAAGTCACAAATAATATGGAAGACAGCTTCTCAGAAGCAAGGAAAGAATGAGTATTCCTCAAAATTTGACAATTTTTGACATTTTAACAATATTTGCATCACAGGGACATGCTATGCCAAAAATAGAGAATATTTAATAATAATAATAATAATAATGATAATAATAATATGATGATGATCATGATCATGATCATGATCATGATGTCATATTTGATCTCTGTTTTCCTGGATCTGGTTTAAAATAGTTCAAATTTGGACTCAAAAATGTAAACAATAACATATACCAAAAAGTGCTTTATCTTTTTTTAAAGATGATTTAGATTATGTAAGAATCAATACAATTTATCAGTATGGGGGAGCCTTTTACTGGCAATATCAAAACACAGGAAGTAACCTGGATCTCAATGGTGCTGTTTAATTAATTTAAAACACTGTTCCTAGTAATATGTGAAATTACCTCAAATGTGATTTCTCAGTCTGCTCATAATTAAATTAAACTCTTCTGGCCTAAAGCAAAAGGTAGAATTGTTGAAGGTAGAACTGCAAAGAATCCTAGCGATCACTTATCCCAGGCACTCATTTTAACATCTAAGGAAATGAACCTTTGATCATTAAAGAGTTTGGTCAAGAAAGAACCAATTTTCCCAATTATTTTCTAGTAGGATTCCTGTTACCGTGGCGAAAATCTCTTAGGACCTTCCCTAGGCCTTATTGTCCCTCTTTTCTTACAAAAATTGGAAAAGATCAGATACCAGTCACTCATTGCTGTGCTTTCTAAGTGCTTCATTCCTAGATCTGAGAGCTTTAGAAGATAGTACCCTGATGCTTTGATGGGTCCTTTCTGGAAAATTCTCTGAGGAAATGGTCATTTCTGGGAAAGATCAGACAGCAGGGAAGAACAGAGGAATCATGGACTAGTCCAAGTGTTAGGGAATCATTCCACTACTCACCAGAGACTACATGATAAAGATCCAACTGTTTGTAAGAAGAGTGAAAAAAGAGTCTCTGAATATTGATGCTTGTTCTTAAACTAGTTAATTAACAACAAAAGATTAAAAGCGATAAAGATCTGTCAAAAAGTAGTACTAATTACAGTTATTTATGTGGACTACTAAACTATTGGCCTGAAATGTCATGGAACAACACATATCATTAAATATGTGTCAAAGTAACTTTGTTGTAAATTGTATTTCATTCATTTTCTGTCATCAGCAATTATCGAACACCTGCTATATACCAGATTACTATTTTTTTCTTTCTTTTTCCACTGCTCTCCAACTTTCCCCTTTTAGTGTTTCCTTGTTTTTCTCCTTGTCCCTGATGATCATGAGATGATTCTGTCAACCAAAGTTGTCTCCCACCCTTGTTAAGGAACCCAAATTTTGTTCTGATATCCACATTTTCCCGATTGGCCACATCCTTGAGGGAAGGGAAGTTTTGGCCCTGATAAATCTGGATTTACTTAAATGAATTTTTATCTAATTATTTATCTAAATAAAATGGTTGTCATTTAATTTTCTTTATCAATGATCTGTTCAGAAAGGGCCATGTGAGCATGCTCTGGCAAATGAAATATGAAGGCAAGAATTCAAAGAAAGATCTCTTAACTCTTGAAAAATGTTCAGAGGAATATAAGAGTATTTTATTTCACTATTACCACGATAAATTTTGAACTACTAATTTTCTGAGACAAAAGACACCCTACCTAGTGTCACATGTAATATGAGATAATGTAATTTTCTTACACTACTTCAGTCACGTTGGTACTTGTTTCTAAGTACATTTAATGACACAATCATGAATTAATTGGTTAAGTAAAAAGATTATGGAGTTCAATTTTGAGGACTTATTCTACCACTTACTAGCTGCATGACACCAGTTTTATCTGTAAAATATAAAATGCATAATATCATGCTTAATGCATTGTATTTGCTCAAAGAAAGTTTGTTAATAATTAAGGGTGGTGCTAAATAATATACAAAATTGACAAAGCATAGAAAGAAAACATTTTGAAGAGACATCAGGAACAAAACTCTATCTAGATATTTTTTTAATTCCAAAATTCATTTTCCCAGACCAATGAGTTAGAACTGATAATCTTTCAAAAACTATGCCAAAGAGCTGAATATGTCCATATCTGAAATGCCAAGCAACAGTAACTGAAAAAAATTCCTTTTGAGTATCTTAACATCTTGCTATGCCTTTCAGGTTATGCAAGAATTAGTGACACCCAGACAAAAGTAAAGTGTGGGAAAATGAAGTTGATATTGATAGAAATTTAAAGCACACATAAAACTTATTTATACAAATCTCAAAAAATTATTCAAAAAGGTTTCACTATTCAATTTTCTCATCAAGTGGTTGATAGTATATTTGTATGTATGATACAGCATGCCTTATCTCTTGTTCTCATATTATAAAAATAAGTCAAATTACATATGGGGCAAAGTAAGAGCCAGAAGAAAAAAGTAACACACTTTAAAATATTTATCATAATGAAACTATATCTTGGGTCTCCCAGTTCTCTTTAAATTATGATATTCTCAAAGTATCCTCAACTTCTTAGGCTATTATATTTAAATGCTAAATCATTCTGAAATGGAAAATTCAAACTTAAGTAAATTAAAAAAAAAAAACTTAGAGATTATTTTATTTGAATTCCATTCTGTGCAAACTCCTAACACTCATCTGTTAAGAGTTTTGATAGAACTTTCCATAATGCTGCTCAAGGGAAGCAGATGTGCAGAAGTTGAGTTAAGCCACAGTCAACACCATCACCTCTGGTGCTATCTATTGTCCTCTTGACAGTTTCCTGCCAGTAAGGTGTGATTTCACATGTGAATGCCTAAGGAAAAAGGCCTATGCCATAAAATTGGCATTAATAGTCTCTCTTCCAATTTTTATTTAATTCTTCCCCTTAAAAACACCTTCTTCAATAGACTTATAGTCAAAGTTGCAATATGATTGAAAGAGGTTTGAAGCCATAACAACCCAAAATTAGTCAAGGAAATGAGAGGGGGCAAATATCTGAGAAGACTACTTGATATTAGGCCATGAAATTTATCCAAAATCCAAGGAAAGGAAAAGAAATGCTGTATGAGAAGACATTTGTTTAGTAAATACTGAATGATCACAGTGTGACAGGCAGAATGATGGGTGTTAGGGGCTTATATGCTCTTCAGAATTCTCAGTCAAGTTTACTGCTCAGCAACTCATGCCTCAATGGGGATGATTGAAAAGAGAATTGCCAAAATAAAGTATTAAAACAAAAATAATGATTATATTTCAAAAATGTTTTATGTATTTATATTGGTTCCATAGCAAGAAGAGTTTTATATTTTAATGCACTTACTCTTGTTTTTAATAAAAAATCTCTTGTTGGAGGAGAATCCCTTTGAGTTGGAAAGGAACCTGGTTCTGGGATATTCCAGAGTTCTCTGGCTGAGGAACATTCTCTGCTGATTTACAAAGTGCCAAACTGATTTTTTTCCCCCACACCTGGAGTAGCTCAGCCAGCAACAGCTCACAGGTGTCACCCAAGTCTGACTAAGGCTGGCTCCAGTGAGTCTAGCCAGATTCTTTTTTCGCTGTTTGCTGTCCTGGAGGGGTCTGCCTCCTCTGAGCTTGGGCTGTAGTGCCTGTACGTGGGTGGCGAGGAGTATATAACACTCCCTGTTATAGCTCTCCATCCATTTCAGCATCTAAATAGTAGTCAAGCACTTAAAATAACATTAAGACATGTTCCAGCTTGCCCTGCCAGTCAAAGAGAAAAGAAGAAGGGAAAAAAGGAAACCCTGCATTTCAGAACCCCAAGGGCTTTGGGATTTGTTAGGTTTAGTGGTTTAGAGGATTAAAAAAGCAAAAATATTAGGAAGAAAAAGAAAAAAAGAAAGAACTAGGCTGTCCATTGAAGCAAATCTAATGGACTGCTGGCCACAGGAAAAAAGGTTCTGCTACCTGAGCAAATCTTATTTATTATTCTTGGTTCACAATTAAATTTTTTTAAAAAACTAATCATCATTTCCTAGACATTTTTCTTTTTTCTTTTTCTTTTTTTTGCTATGCTAGTCACATTTCCCAAATCCTTTATCAACGCTG
This sequence comes from Uropsilus gracilis, assembly GCA_004024945.1. NCBI lineage: Eukaryota > Metazoa > Chordata > Mammalia > Eulipotyphla > Talpidae > Uropsilus > Uropsilus gracilis. The sequence goes on along the minus strand of PVHY01000469.1, from coordinate 62,049 downwards.
CTCTGCATATGAATGGGCTGTAATTGAACTGTCACATTCATGAAGGTCAGTAACCTTTCATTAGGAAGAATGTGTCTTTCTTGATAAATTATAAAGTCCCTGAGGATTTAAAAGCATATTCTAAAAAAAAAAAAAAAAAAAAAATTCTCCCTACTATATCTTATAATAAAAAGTACAGATTTTTCTTTACTATTTTTTTGTGGGGGGAGTAGGAGAAAGCAATTGCTTTTATTTTTCTTTAATTTGCTTTGTTTGTGGTTTTGTTTTTCTTTTTCTTCTTTTGAGCAATGGGAAATCCTCTTCACACCCCACCATCTGTGGCATTTTTTAGAGCTGTCAAACAGCATGAAGCAAAATTATTTAAGGTAAGTGTTTTCTGGGTGTTTCTTCAAAATCAAAAGAAAAACTTGAACTTCTCTAAAAAAATTATGGCTACTTTTGTCCATGTACTAGTCAAAAATGTATAATAATTAGAATTTTTTCTTTGTCATTATGTAGATTTCAGCATTTGTTATGAAAAAGATCAAAGTTATTATGTGCAAATGAAGACCCACCTGAGTGATTAGATAGAGCTAATCCTACCTAGTAGTAACAAGTGGTAATTAATATAGATAAGCACTCAACCTTCTTACATTTGTGTTCAAGATGGCTGACTCCAGAGTAATTCACTTCCTGCCAGGATTGTTTGCTTCTGCTTCCATATAATTTGACTTGGGATCTCTTTGGGAATTTTCAACCCAAACTCAGACTTATTCACCAAACACAAACATGTATCAACCTCTTGAACTCAATTTATCTTTGGTTAAAAACCACAAGTTACTTATACCTTTTCATAGGCACTGGTATTTTAAGTGAGAAGGATGGAAGATAATTCCCCAATTTGGAACACAATTTCTTTATTCCATTTTATCAACTTTAAAGTGGATTCAAAAGATTCTCCTGACACTGAAAAGACTAAAATCATTTAATATGAAATTTTAAAAACACTGGTACAAAGAATAAAATACTCCTTTGTTTTTGTCACATTGAAGTTCAAATGCTTATTTGATATACTCAGGGTTTCAATAGCTTAAGAACTTCCTCACCACCCTACCATGTGGATCAGCATCAATGTCAAACATGCAACCTGCAGATGGAAAATTTAATTATTTCACAAAAATAATAAAGGAATAACAGAAAGACTTTCACCTGAGATTATTCTACTTTCAACATATGTGATTGTTATAGGTCAATGCAGTGGCATGATGGATCTATCAAAAAACTTACTGTCAATAAAACAAATACCTTCCTATAGTATTACTTAGATTTCAACTTCAAACACAAAACTTATGTCAGATACTTTGACAGGGAAGAACACAATATTAGTAAATGTTTTCAATGTTACTAAAAGAACTGAAGGAGCTACTAGGGAGAGAAAGTTAGTAGCAATTACAATTACCCATGGGGAGAAATAGACAAAGGTAGGAACCCTATTATAAGGCCTGGGTATTAATTGCAGCTGTCAGTACAGCTGCATTGGGATATAACAGCTAAGATCCACCAATGCTCTCATAAAATATGATTTTAAAAATAATTAAATATGATTTCAAAAATAATTAGTTAGGTAATTATGTCAGATTTTACATCCAAACATTGAGTTGGCAAAAGTTAGAATTGTGATATTTCTTCCTGGTGGGGGTTGAAAACTTAAAGGGAGTCATGGATGCTGAATCCCTGATGGGACACAGAAGTCTGACTAGAAAGAGAGAAGCTGAGAAAGAAACTGACATCTATTTCCCCATCTGCTAATTTCCCATGACAGCCTCTGAGAAGCAAGTTGGCCAGGAAGTCTGGGCAGTATTGTTGCAGGGCTCAGCTCCAGTGGTGCCTGGGAGCAAAGAAGTGATAAGCTGCAGTATAGCATCTGGTAGAAACATTATTGGTAGATTCCAAATAGGACATACATGTAGGAGAATAGCAGCATTAAATCATGTTACTAGACAATAAATTAATTCATCTTCCTGATCAATCGAAATAGTATCTGGGAGACTTTTCTATAAATGAAAAAGAGAAGAAATGTCATAATGGAGATGCTCTTTACCAGTAAATGGCTAAAATGAACCTTTATTTAATGACCTTATCAAATAAGCTCATAAAAAACATACCCTCTGGTATGAAGTTTATCACGAAAGTGTGTCAATACAGAGTTCACAGTTTCCTAAGTTGGTCTTGATAAGTTCTTGACTTTGTTGGTACTATCTGCAGGTGTGAACACATATGCTTTGCGGTATCAAGAACCATGACTGCATCTATAAAACTTGATTTCAAAGAATTAAACATGATTTTAATCAAGAGTTTCAGAATTTATATACAAATAGCTTTTCTTCAATTCTTTTGAAAATTTAAACATTATTTTTAAAAAATCAAAAAAATCTCAGTGATGCACATAAAGGATAGAATATCCAAATATGTACATAGGGATCTGTTTAGGATTTATAGATGCCTTTATTTTTTAGCATAATTTACTAATCAAAAGTCAATGTGATTATAAATGGTATTTTTATACCACGGATTTCCTAACCATTTCTCTTCATAGATGAGAAAAAGCTTACATAACAGGCAACAGGTTAAGGAAAATTTTTTTCAAAGAGTCTTTGATATACATAAATTTGGGGATTCTAAGTCGTTGGAGAACAATATTTATTCAGTCTTCATATCACATGATTCCTGGGGTTGATGATGCCCTTGCAATGACAGTAATTTTTAAACTAGAATCCGGCAAACTTCCTTAGCAATACAGTGATGTTTGAAGGGTAAAGGGGAAGGAAAAGTATGGGTGAGAAAGAGTCTGTACCTGACACAGCTACCTCAGTCATAGTAGCCTCATAAATTAGTGATGTTAGTACATTGTAGTGCCATCCAGACATTTATGCTTGACTTCCTAGTACAGTCTATCCCATTCTCTGCTAGTATCTCCCATTCTCTGCTAGTGTCTCAGACTGCACTGTGAGGAATTGATCCCACATCCTGATTAGTGCTCAGTCCTTGTTATCCTATTATCTTTAGGTCCCTTTCCCTCAGTAGCTCAAGCTAATCAGTGTACACCAGTCTCCCAATGGCATGTGAGCCTGGTTGACTCACTGAGACCAAAGGCAAGGAAATTAATTCCATCTTAGGAGAGAAATTCTTTCTCCACAAAGATATGAACAAAGAAGAACTGTAGCCTAGGTATACTTGTAGCTGACTTTACAGTTGGGGAGGGGGCTGTGTGTCTCATCCTCCATTGTTAGGTTAGCGAAAGAAAGAATTGATCCTTTATGAAATTATTAAACATCTGACTTAACCCCCCATAAAACTCATTCTCATCAGGAAGTCTTATTCTATGTCAAAATAGTTTCCTTACTAAAGATTAAACACTTTCTGTTGAGTTGAATTTTCAGACAACTGCAGGAAGAATCTTTGTGATTCCTTTCCCTCTCTTATATCCTTTTTATATCTTATATCCTTATATTCCCTCTTTATATCCTTTCCCTCCCTTTAGTCCATTTTTACCCTTATTGTATCCCAGGCTGTCTAGGATATATACACACATATATGTATATACACATGCATGTGTATATACATATATACATATACACACACATATATTTACATGATATTCACTCTACCTCAAGTCCCCCTCAACATTAATTACCTTTCATAGTTTTTCTCATGTCAGCTGACTGGAATTACTGATGACCTGATTCAAGTTGAGTACTTCATGGACTTAGGTATTAATGGAAACTTTAATTTGGGATCAAGGAAGATCTTACACAGAGCAAAAGATCTATAAATGTTTGTGGACTCAAAAGCGATAGAAGTTCATGTGCTTTCATCTAAGGAATACTTAGAGTTGATGAGAGAACTCAAAATGTCATATCCCAAGCCCAACAAATGAAGCTTATCAAAGCTTAGAATCTTAGACATGATGATTAGCTATTGAAAATTTTCAAGAAGAGACATCCTTTTCAGGGCTATCTTAACTGCAGCATGTTTTTTACCACATAATTCACTTAGCTCAAAACCTAGCTAGGTGGCAGAAATATTCACAATAAAAAATGTCCTCCCTGCTGGAGACAGGTATTGGGGAAATCCATCCTTAATACTAGCATGAACGCCATCCAACATTCAAAGAGCCGATCACGCGTCTCTGCTGGGGCCTGGCAACTGGCCCTTCAAACCCCCTTCCCATTCTGTGCTGCCTCATGTTTACACAGTGAAAATGAAACTGTTGCCAGTGTTAATACAGCATAATTTATAAGCTGAGAAGAAAACTCAGCATGCATTCCCTTTTCAAGTGAAACAGACTTATTTTCAGAACCAACTGAAGGATGGAGACATTTCTTGGAAACCAAGACAACTTAGATCCTTTCTGTTTCTTAAAGTTTACCTCTCCAGAGGCAGGCAGGAACCAAGCAAAGAAAAGATAGGTCTGACAAATCTTTCCGAATCATCGATGGCAGATTTATCTGATGAGGCCTTCCCTTCCAGAAGAAAATAATTCATTTAGAGCTCCAGTTCAGAATAGGTACTTGGGAAACTCAAGATCAGAGACCATGCTTATTAAAGAAGCTTTATAACAAAGAATCTATTTCTCATTCAGAATCTATTTCTCATCCATGAAAATGACAAAGCTAAATGCCACCCCAGAAGCTAGACATCAAGCACAAAGTCCTAATCCCCACATCAATGCCTTTGCAGTCTCTCTACCTATCCTAACCATTCTCCTTTGCTTTTAACAGCAATAACTATTATTTGACTGAAAACACACACACATAAACACACTTGAAAAAATGCCAGATCCAGTCATCATTAAGTGAGCAAGAAGAGAGTGATCTTGTGCAAGTGGCTAACCAGTGCCAAATTCATCTTGATGGTCCCATGCTAAATTTGCTAATTACATTCTTCAAAATTGAGTTTCTATCTCTTGGTCCCATGGTGATTCTATCCAGTCCCTTAGTTATTGGGCTTATTATACTTTTTTCAGGTATCTGTTCTCACTGATCTTCCCTGTGGAGTTCCCATATCTCTTCTTTAGACTGATCACTAACTTCTCTACTGGCCTTAACTGGATTTTGCACAGCTTTAGAATTGTGTTTAAGCTCACAATTTTATTTGCCCACTCTTGGACTCATGTGTAGCCATATTTAAATGCTTAGCTGTTGCCTAGTTCCATGCAATCTATCTGACAGCTGTAACCCATGGACTCATTCTTTCCTGTTTTTCAAGTCTTTCTGTTTTTCAGGTTATTTAATAGTAGTCCATAGACCCTTGCCTAAAATGCTAGCTATCACAAGTGTGATGCTGAAAGTAATGATTCAGGTATATGGTGAGGGACATTAAAAATTAAAGGATATTTTTTTAATTGTGTAGCTATCACAAGTGTGATGCTGAAAGTAATGATTCAGGTATATGGTGAGGGACTTTAAAAATTAAAGGATTTTTTTTAATGTTCTAGCTGATGGGCCTTAGCAAGACCTCTCTGATTAGCTAAGTGAAACAAATTTGAATAAAACATTTTTTTGAGTTCCTAAACAGCCAACCAACACAAACATAATAGATAAAATTTTAAATGTCAAAATTTATCTTGATAGTATTCTAAATCAATACTCTTCTAATACTGAATAAGCTGTGGTAACGAAGATCAGTATAACACTGCCCATTACCTTATGACAGAAAAGTCTGTGTTCTGGTTGATACGCATATTTTCCCTTCCAAAAAGTCAAGCTTTCAGTTTCTATCCTCTCTTTAGTTTTTAAAGCATCTTCTGGCTTTTATAAAGACCTGGATGAGGATTTTAATAAAAATATTTCTAATATTTATGACTTCAGACAACTATAAGTTTTATTGTTGTATTTATTATATACTGTATTATATTCTATATAATATTCTATATAATTATATATTCTAATATTTATATATAGATAGATATAATATAGATATAATTATAATTAGATTATTATAATTAGATATAATATTTATATATTATATAGAACATATATTCTATATAATAATATTGTATTACATGCAATATCACTTGCAAAATATTACATATAAATCAATACATCCTTACAAATTAACAGAATTTTGCCATATTCAGAAAACTTAGGAGATATAATCATCAAAAACAAATAGGAAACATCTTGCATTTTTACATTTTGAGTTTGGAATTAATGGAATGACAATACATAAACATTGTGTCCTCAATGCGGTCCTGGGAAGTAGTTAAATGTGAAAAAAAGTCCTGGTTCTCTAATGCCCTTGTGTTTACTTTCTTTACCTATAAATAGGAAATGTCTTAACTCTCAGTAGATTTATAGGTTTAATTAGTAAATGCTAAAAAAAGTACATTTTATTGTAACAGAAAGAGGAATGATTGAATTCAAATAAAATAAAACAAACAAACAAACAAAAAAACAAAACCAAAAACTCAATCAATGATTCCACCAAGAAAACATGTTTATTCAGAAACCACAAAGGAAAGTATAGCTTGGAAAATGCTGTCTCATAATGAGAAGAACACACATTTCCCCAAGAAGCCAAGAATAGAACTCCTTTCTAGCATCTTTGCTGAAGGGGCTGCCGGTAAACCAGAAGGCCTCTTTCATCTGTTACAGAGTGTCACCACATACAGAGAAAAGCAGGATTCCAGGTTGTCTGTTCCACCTAAGGAAAGATGGAGCTGAGATGGAGGGAAGGAAAGAAGAGCAAGAAGGCCTAGAAGAGACACATGGAAGAGAAAGTCATGTGAAGAAGTGGTGCTTGCTTCTAGGCCTAAGCCTTGTAACAGGGACTTGGGGAACATGAAAGGAAACACTTGAAACAGAGAGAGATGTAGGTGAGAGACCCATAGGGTGACTGACAAGGGCTGTTATACCTTAGCTTTTTTCTTTATAGACTTGCCTGGTCCTTCTGCCTCTTCCCTACAGGTTCCCCACCAGAAGGTGGCTTTGCCTTGTGGCAAGCCTTTGAGCCTCATTGGCCCTGCTTTTGGCCAATCCTGTTTGACTGGACATTTACCCACAGGGAGATGGGTAATTTTGGATGCTTCATTCGGAAACTGTATACTTTGTTTTTCCTTTCTCTTCTCTTTATTGCATGCTGATTGTGCTAAAGTTCTTTTTTATGAAAGTTCTTACACATTAGAATGTTTTATTCTGATATGGTGCATGGAAGACTTATTTAGAGCAGGCAAGTTTGGGGGCCTCAGGGGACCCTCACTCTGCCCTGGGAAGAATGAGCACCCATTCTTTCTCCTGGGAAGGTAAGCACCATCAGAGATGCAAGGCATTCTGGATCCTACAATTTGACGTGCACAAATGTGAAGGCACTTTTTCTGTCTCCCAATATCATTTTAATATATCTTTAACTATTAACATGGAAGGAAAAAGGGAAGAAGTGATACAGGGTGATATGAAATAATGAAACATCCACCAGGAGAGTTCCCAATATCTAAACCTGTCACTGTCTGGGTTCTTTGACCTGCACGCACAATTGTAAACCCATTCAGATTTAGGAAATAATAACAATGATATTTATTTAACAAAAAAGGGAAACAAAGTGTCACTGAGGCCACAAATAACAAGTTCTCTTACCCCACTTATTGTTCAGTGTTTTAAAGTCCTAAACAAAAAGTCACATTTCCAAAATAGCATCTCCCTGCTCCAGACCTGGACCTGAAGCAAGTATTTCAAACAAAAGTCATGTGGCAAAGATGGCGTATTCTGTATTCTGAATAAAAGGCCATGATGGTGTCTCAGTACCTTTCACCTCTCCTGTCTCTGGGAGGTTCAGATTTAGTAACAGAAAGAAGGGAAGGAGAGGAGAAAATTTGGGATGGAGGCAGTATAAGATCAAAATCTGGAGGTAGGAGTAAAAATGACTGTCATCTTCATTAAGTCAGCTATAGAAATGAAATATCCTTAGCCTTAGCCAGAGGATGGGGATCTGGAAATTATATCTGGAGGTGCAGATAAGAGATGGGGATATGAAGGTTGAGGGCCATTACCAAGAATCTCTGGTTCTCACAAATTTAACTCAATCACACCATAGAAATTATTAATTTAATAATAGTTAAAAAATTTCACAAAGGAATAACACGCATTGATGCCTGAAGCCTACCTCCTCCCATCCCCTCCATCCGGACTAAAATCTGCAAAACAAATGTGACTGATCTAGGCTGGGCCTAGAAAGAGGCAGCCTAGAAAGTTGCAGTGAGGGTCAGGGATCGTGGTTCGAGTCCCGCCTGGGGCACATAGTGAGACCTAGTTTCAAAAAAAATAATAGCTGGGTGTGGTGGCATGCGCCTGTAATTCCAGCTACCTGGAAAGCTGAGGCTGGGGATTGCTTGAGTCTGTGGTTTTCCAGGCAACATAAGCCCAAAAATAGCAAGACCTAATCTCAAAACAAACAAACAAAAAACAAATGTGACTGATCTGTGATGGCATTTACCTGCAGGAGGTTTAGGATTTGAATCTGCCTGGGAGAAGCAGGCAGATGATTTGAGTTTAAGTTAGAAAACTCTTCCAGGTGGTAACACCACCAGTCCCCATATTCCCCAAAGGTACATTGTATCAGAACAACTTATGCTGGGGCTACCCACCTTTATCTATACAGGTATCTCTTAACAGACCTGTCCCTTTTAAATGCAACTTTCTGTCCACTTGTTTCTGTGCAAGTGTCTTCTTTCCCTTTTTCTCCTCATAAATCTGTCCCTTTGAATATAACCTTGCTTCACTGTGACTGTGTGTCTGTTTCCATGCTATACTCACCATGTGCTGCTGAAAGGGAAACACTGATGCAACCTTTTTCAGAGCTAACCTAAGGGTCCTCCTCACTGAACCCCAGCATCTCATCAGAACCCCAACCCAATCAAAAGGGAGGGAAGATAGGTCTCTGCTCTTAGAGATCTTTAAGTATTAAATCATTCTCACTTTAACACAATGTGGAGAGATAAAAATGTGTTCCCCAAGGTTGTGTAAATGCAGTTCCTGGTGGGAATACTTACGTCAAAACAGACCCAAACCTGAGTGACAGAAGACAAGAGCTTCCAGACAACAGAAGTTTCTTTGAGCAGCTGGCCTGCAGGGAGGTCCTGCTGGGACTGCATGGCCCCAGGAAATCCTAGTTCACCAGAAGTTAACTTGGGGTGAGGGGAGAGGGGAAGATTCCCTAGTAGAGCTTCTTGTAATACCTTGTTAGTGCTTGTAATCAACATGGCTAGGATGAAAGAATTCTGGCTTCAGAACAGAAACATAGTGCTTTAAATTAAATCAGCTCCCTGCTGTGAGCCACTTACTCCCTTTCTTCCCCACAGCCAGAGAAACAATTCAGAGGTTTCTCTGCATGGTTAGCAGCATGAGTGACCTTCAGTCTTCCCACTTAAAGTCGATTCAAGATGATCACACTGGCTTAAATAAGTCTGCATCTTACCCTCCCTATCTCATCCTTTGCCCAGCATTTCTCTTTTACTTACCTCCTCCTTGCTTCTTTCTTTCTGAATTTCTGTCTGTCTCGCATGCATGCATGCATGCATGCATATATAATCTCACAGTTATTTTCCTAACACCTGTATGAGGGAAAGTAGCTAAACCTACCTCTAAACTTGCCCTTCTACCTGGCTCAGAAGTAACTGCTGTTATCTCACCTCCTCATGCCTTTCTCTTCTCTGATGAACAGGGAACCAGATGGCCATTCCCCAGTTTCTCAGCGTGAGTCTGACTGACAGGCCTGTGATAAACCTCAGAAGAATGAAGTCATCTCCAGGTCACCACCACTGCCTGGCCTTTGACACCCCACATAGACCACCATTATCTGCTGAATAAAAGACAAAGGAAATTAGTTCTACCTCCCTATCATCCCCATTATTTCCAAACTGATTTAAACAAGGAAAGCAATGAGATGCCCTTCACTTTCCTCCAAAAGGTAAAAATGTCAGCTGTTAAAAAATGCAGACAAGAGGCTTTCCCATGTTAATGGCTGGGTTTCTTTGTTAAATCTAAAAAAGTGGAACTTGCATTTTATTCACTGCCTTTCAGGAAAGACTTAAGCATCTAAACTATTTCCTTAACCACCCATACCTCAGAGCCTCTCACAGGTAAGCTTAAATTGTCAAGTTTCAGCTGAAAAGAAAAGAGGAAAAGAGCTGCTTTCCCAACCTTCAACAACAGCTAATCAAAGAACCTGGAGAGATAAGTGAAAAGAGTTTCCTTCAATGTCAGCTCCAAAATTGAAAAAGAAGAAAAAGATTTCCTCCCTCTTTCCCAAAATATATTTTTTTTCCTGCAAACTACTTGTTTTAAATATGTGCAGAGCTAAAAATAAAGTCTAGAGACCATGCGCCCATCTAGATTTGACATTTGAAAAGATAGTTGCCAATTGCCTCCTGCCATGTTGCAAAGGGCAACCCCACTCAAGGGAAAGCTCCTCTGTGTGTGTGTGTGTGTGTGTGTGTGTATGCGCACGCGCGCGCGTGTGTTTGTATTTTCATCATGAATTGCTGTAGGTGAGTATGTCAGCTTCAGCTGAAATGGAACATTATGGATGAAAGTTTCACAATTGCAAGGAACTTGTTTCACAGCAGTTTCATAGTTTTTCAATATTAGGGACACAAGTAAATTTTCCTGTCATGACAGGCTAAACTAAGAAGGCAGTGCTTCTTGTTATCACCCAGGCTTAATACTTTAGAATTCTGAACTCTACAAAATAGTCAAAGAACTTCAGCAAAAAAGCATGTGTGTGTCTGGAAATCATAATTCTTCAACTGAGAAACTGAACCTGGTTGAGTTACAACAAAGAAATAAAGTTGACTTCAGGCTTGGGACAGTGTGACCCAGTAACCCTGGTAGGAGAATGCTGATATAACAAAAAGATGAGCCAATTCATGGTCAGGTCTATTTTATGCAAATAAGATTTTCAGTTGGTGCAGATCTGATTGGTGGGAAATTTGTCAAGTAGTGATTGGTCGTATTCAGGCATGAGTGGTCTGTTGACTCACTGATTCTGGTTCAGCTTAGTCTCAAAATCAGTTGTGTCTAAGCATGCCTGTATTATTTCTGGACATGCTTGAGTCATTTCTGGGGTCTTATTCTCAAGGACCCCACCCTTTAAACCTCATTTAACTTTAATTACCTATTTAAAGTTTCCCTCTCCAAATACTGTCACAATTAAGGGTTAGGGCTTTAAGATACAAACTGGGAAGGGGTAGAAGGGGGTTTCATAATTCAGCATGCAACATTTCTTTAGACAATGTAAAGGCAAAAGAATGATGGGAGATGGGATTCCACAAGATAAGAGGTACTAGAAGCACAAGTGGGCTAGTGAAGACAGAGAAAGCTAAGAGACAAAATACAAGGCCATTACAAATGGCAAAAGGGAAAAATGGAAAGGTCCTGAATTTGATGTTGCCCATAAAAGGAATTAGATGCATGAATAAAACAAACATTAAGGGAAAATCAGTAGGGCTTAATGAATAACTATATACTGTGAGCAAGAGACAAGATGATATCAAGCAATTAATGCTGAGACCAGAGGAATAGTTGAAATATGAGATGGAAATATTGACACTACAAGATGTAGTGGAAAGGTTATAAAAATTGTCGTCAAATATTAAAATTTAAAAATTTAAAATTTTAGCAACTTACTTAAATTTACACAATTTCCTCCTGTATTAAAGTTGGGGTGATAGAACCAACTTCACAGGATGGCTAATGTTTTATGAATGAAAGGAAGTCATAACATTTGATTATGAGATAGAATTTAAAATAACTAAACATATTGCAGAAGAAGCTTGAGAACAAAATGTTGAGGAACAGAGACAGGCTCCTGTTTGGTTTTCACAAGATCCCGTCTACCCACCAGCCTATGCCCAAATTCCTGTGATTCCCCAGACCAGTTGAGGGGGCCAGCCCCAGTAGAAACCTCAAGAATAGGAGTCACAAAGCAAAGAATTTGGAATGAGAGTGCAACAGTGAGATGAAAACTCATACAAAACAGAGAATAAACACATTTATAGAACCAAACTTCAAAGATATGGAAGCCACATTACCCCTACTTAGAAAGTTTAAAGTTGCTATGCACTTGCATAGAATGAATTCAGAACCTCAGTGGTCTACAAGACCACTGGTTGGGTCTCTTGTTGAGCTGAGTAGTGACTCTTGGGAGGTTACTCTAGCACTTACCTGCTACAGGACTTCATGCAAGCTCCTAAGATAAGGGACTACTCTAGTACTTTCTGGTATGACTATGGAGTCCAACATTTTTGTTTTCCTTTAAGTTTACATGATCTAACATAATCATTGCTAAATACATCTAGCTTGAAAGCTGTCAATTTGACTAAAACAAGGTATGTCCTAAGAGTTTCCAGGATTAAATATAACACAGACATGCATTTGTTCTATCTAAACTTATTGTACAGGAAGCTTATTTTTACTAGATATTTAAGACCACAAAACTAAAAATTGAAAGTAAAAATAAATGTAAAATAATAGTTGACTCCTTGATAGATGTTAAATAAAGTTGTTGAAAAAAAAAGAGGGAAGAACTATATTTTACTTTTCAGGTTCTTTGTTTCTGTGATATCTTGATACTTGCCTGCTTTGCCCATGAGAAAAATAAATTAAGATGATGAGGTTTTTTTTGGTTTAAAATTTCTCATAAACTATTTAAATATAGTTGTTAAGGATAAGTGAATTAAAGAGATTAAGTGGGGCAAAAGTTTATAAGTGAACCATTCAACAATAAATGTTTTGTGTTTATTAAAAATAGCTTCTACTCTTATTGATAGTTTGAAACCTTAGAGCTATACAAATGATGAAAAGTCATTGTATATTATTCCCAAGTAAAATAAAAATATTAATAACAATGTAAGTTTATCTACTTTTAGCATCCTATTTTTATATTGTATAGAAAAGCTAGATATATATGAGTCAGTTAATAAACATGAGAAGTACTAAGAATAAATCATACCTACCTCTGGAAATTATGCATTTACAAGTTGTTACAGAAAGCATGTGGCAGAGTTCACAATTGCTTAGTTCCTACTTTTCACTGAAAAGAAGTTGCTAATGGTTAAAAATTCAAATCATTATGCAAATGAAACTACTAACAATAATAAGGGTTAAAAAATCTGTATGTAAGGAAAATAGTATGTGCTTTTGTTAATGAAAAGTATGAGGGATATTTAAGGAATATATTTGAAGGGGGAAGCGAGTAATTATTATTCCAGAATGAGAAATGAGACTGTATAGGATGAATTGAATGAATTTTTAAAAAGTAGTGGGAGATTGAGAAAAAGCATTTTATCTCTACTTACATAAGATGAATGTATTTACTTATCATTTTTAACAAATGACAATTTCAAAAGTGCACTGGTACAAAACTAAAATGTAGTTGTCTTTCTCTAAAATTGTACACTTCTTAGATTGTTACTTTTAAAGGGAAATTACTTTTTTTTATAGCTTATTAATTGGAAGAAAATATTTGTGCCCTATACATCTGACAGGGGACTAAGATCAAAGATCTTACCAAAGAGTTCGTACAACTCAACTAAAAAAAAACAATAAACCCAATCAAAAAGTAAGCAGAAGTAAATAGGCACTTCTCCAAAGAAGGCATGCAGATGGCCAACAGGTACATAAAAAAGTGTTCATCACCATTTATCATCAGAGAAATGCAATTCAAAACCACAATGAGAAACCACCTGCACCTGGGAGAATAGCTCATATTTAAAAATAAAAATAACAAGCAAGAACAACAAAAGCTAGTAAGGGAGTGAAGATTAAGAAACCCTATTTTGCTGTTGATGAGAATGCAGATAGTCCCTATTGGAAGTGTGGAGGCTCCTTAAAAGACAAAGAATGGATCTACCAGATGTGATCATCATCCTACATATCTACCCAAAGAATAAAGCAAACTCAAATTCAAATGGAAACCTGTACTCCTGTTTTATAGCAGCATTATGAAAAATAGCCAAGATACAGAAACAATCTAAATGCTCCAGAACACATGAGTGGATCAAAATGCTGTATGTGTAAATACATACACACACACACACACACACACACACACACACATACAAGAATAGTATGTAGCAATCAAAACAAGATAAACTTGTGCATCTACATGGATGTAACTGGAACTGATTATCTTAAGTGACATGAGCCAGAATGAGAAAAACAAATGCTGGATGGTTTCACTTAAATGTGGAATCTATATAAACCATATAAATGATTAGACTAAGGCAAACTTAAAAACTGATCTTTGAAAGTTTCCCATAGGTCTGAGAGGGAGAGGGAGGGACAATAGTGGAGATTATGTGTACTTTGGTATTGGTAAGCTATGGTGATCTTAGAGGAGAAATCCCATATTCAGGAAAAAAATAAACAAAGTTGTAAAATAATGATGAATCATTAATAACATTAATAACAAGGGGGGAAAGAAAATGAAATAACTAAGTTGTAAAAAATTTTTAAAAATAAAAATTATTTTTTTAATTTATCTGGGAAGCCAAGATTTTTGCCTTAATTTCTTATATTTCATATTGCCTTTATCAGGTCTTTGATAACTTAAAAACCCAGATCTTCATAATATTAAAGCTAAGAGCCAAGTTTTTTCTTTATAATTATATCAACTTTTTATTTATTTCTAAAATATTTTATTATCACTTGGTTAAATAAACACTTAAGTATTGTCTCATAATGATCAGTGATTCTATCTAGCCAAGTGTCCAAATGTTTGCACATTTTATGCAACTTGAATATCACTTTGATATTTATTTATACATGTTTCTCTCTTTCACTATAATCAAATCTAGCACTCAAGATGTGACTGATGTGCAAATTTCTTGGTCTGGAAAATATAGTCTTACTGAATGTATATAAACAGCCCATATTACTATATAGCACAGCATGTATCACCAGATAATGCAGCATATATATTACTACAGTATCTTCCTGTTTTGTAATCTTTGAGAAGAGAGGGAACAAAGTTTGGAGAGCAATTTCATCAAATGTTCAATTAACATTTTTATTTCATGACTACAGCTCTTACTGCTACTGGTGCAGAAAGCTTTCCTGGCTTTGGTACTTAATGTGACTTTTGAATAATCTAACTTACACTCAGCACCACAGAAGCAAAAGGTTTTCCTTTGCCATCACTGGTTTTATGGAATCAGAGACTAACAAAATACAGAGACTCTAGAGAATTCTGTTTGAATTTACTATGTAGCTTTATTGGGTCAAATCCAAAAGTTCTGCAGTAATTCCTGGATCCCTAGGGATTCAGTATGCATTCTAAGAGTGGTGCTTCTTTTATTTCTTATAGTTGGGGCTTGAATTCTTTGTAATTAATTATGTAGAAACATAAGGAAATTTTCTAAAAGTAAGACATCTTGTTCTTATGTGGAAATAGAATGATTTTCTGGTCAAATTCCATACCCAAAACATGAATTCTTAACTTGTTACTCACCTGCTAATTAAACACCTCATCCTCAGAAAGTCATCTTGAAGAGGCTGCCCCTCAGACACACTGAGCTGGGCTGTATCGATTTGTGCATTTCACTGGCAAGGTTATTGTGGTTACTTTGTCAGTCTGTCCTGCATTCCTTCCCACGCTTCCTTTCTCCTTGTCCATGACCCAAAATAAGGTAATCTTACCATGTTTTGAACTGATCTGCTAGTAAAGATGCCTTTTCTCTCTGTTCACTAAGCTTGATAGATGGCAATTCAGAACACCCTCCGGCAATAAAAGAATATGGAATATGTTCCAAAAGTTGGGACCAGAGGAAGAAAAAAAGAGAAGAGAAGGCAACACCTGGTTATGGTTTTCTCTGGGCAACCCTGATCTTCCTGTCTACAATCTGATTAATTGAGCCAGTAAGTTCTCCCATTTGTTCAGTTCTTTCAAGTCACATTGCTGTCACAGATAAATTTGACATTTGGTTAAGGAATTATTCTAATTCATCCTTTTCAAGAACAACTCTTAAAATATATGAAAGTGATCTTTGTGAAAGGTCATATTCTAATTGTCCAAACTGTGGGACTCTTGAGAGTAAAATAGAAGGTAATCTGTGATTACGCTGATATAATAGTTATAAACTTAGACTTACAGTAAAATTATTGGTAGGCCTCCTACCTTATTTCTTTCCAGTGACTATATCCTATTACCTTCACACTTTGTTAGAAATCTTGATAGAAAATCACCTTGGCACTCTGTTTGCTATTCTTCAACCACCTGGCAAGTAGCAAATGTCTTTCTTAGGAAAAATTACTGGAACTGAATCTAGTTCTCTCGATGTGGTTGACCAGAGCAGCAGACTGTTTGGTTTATAAAATATATTTCCATTGAGTCCACTGATGCTGCAGCCAAGAGATAGATTACTTCCTTCTTTTGCTTTGGTGTCATAAATCTCAAGTAGGCCTTGGCCAATATTATGCTAATTTAACTCCCTTAGCTTTTATTTGAAAGAACAGGTGTGAAACAAACCATAGCTTTACCACACCAGGGTGTGGCTAATGATACCTTCATCAGAATTTATGATGGGAGGAGAGCAAGAAAAGGGGCTAAAAAGAGAAAGGTGCCAGAATTATGGGAAGATTGATCTGGCTTTTGGAAGAAGACATCTGAGCTGGTTTATGTAATCCGATCTGATCTGGCACTGGGAATCTGGCATCAGGAGCAGGCATTTTCCCTTCAGAAAACAAAGGACCCAGGAGTTGTTGAATCTTTTGGAATTCCCAAAGTCTCAGTCCTCAAAGGCCAGGAGTTGGATGAAAACAGAGAGAAGGTGTTCATGATGGAGTGCTGAACTGCCATGATGACCCACAGAGAGAGAGAGAGAGAGAGAGAGAAAGAGAGAGAGAGGGGCAGGGAGGGAGGGAGGGCGGGAGGGAGGGAGGGAGAGGGGGAGCATGGTGGAAGGAGCTGGAAGGGATTATGCCAGCCAAAATATCATTTTATTAATCCAAGGTAGAAATTTCTCTTCGATCAATGACAAACTCAAATGTTTTATCCTGTAGAATCTTCCTCTCTCCCTCCCTTCCACCCTCCCAACCCCCTAACTTCCCTCCAACCCTCCCTCTCATTTTCCCTCCCTCCTTACCATTTCTTTCCTCACTCCCTTATCTCTTCTCCACCTCTCCTCTCCCCTCCCTTTCCTTGCTCTCCCCTCCCTGCCTCTCCTCATTTCTGTCCTTCTCTCCCTTCCTTCCTCTCTTTCTCTCTCTTCTCTTTTTCTCCTTCCTTTGTTTCCCCTCCTTTCTTCAAGAGAAAAGCATTTGGGGTACTCTAGTCTTCCTTGTTCCATTATTTCTTAAAAACCATAACATTTGATATTAAATCTTAGCTCAATTTTTACTGGCCAGAGATTTGAATTATTTATAGATGCTGTAGTTTTCCCACTTGAGAAATTACAGCTATTAGCATGATCTGAAAAATTATGTTTCCAATAAGAATAATTAAGTTTTATAATCTGTACGCTTAACAGAGGTTTATTAGACCAACCAATAACCTAAACTAATTTTGATGTTTTTCTTCTTTTGGTGAACAAGTTTCATTTTGATGAACTTGTGTTTCCACAGTCAATTGTAAGAACAAATCAAAACAGAATGCAATAATACTGTCTATCATGACAGGTTCACAAACATGCAGTTACTGCAAGGTAAATGGGCTTAGCGGTAACAAAACAATCATTGGAATAACATCAAACCCACATGCAGACAGTGAGAAATGACATACATTGAAATTTAAGAAATAAGCAAAGCTACGGTCACCCAAGATCTAAGTCCTTTCAGAGGCAGAGAAAAGCCAACTTGTACACAGAGAGGTAACCACGGAAATTAGTCCACATGAACACTGAGCTTCAAATTAAATTGGACAATCCTGAAAGAATTAAAATAAGTCAAGATATAAATAAAAATTAAAAGCACCATTCCTAATCAGCCTCACTATTGGATACCCAGCAGCCTACCACTGGGAAGGGCAGTGCCAGTGACAAATTTTGCCAGCTGAGAGATGAGTTTTTCACCTCTCTGCAAGGCTGAATAGAAGGAATTTAATTTTCCTCCTGGCTGTTATGCAATGCTAGGTATTCTTAGAATAAAGAAGGCTTTGAAGGAGAGAGCCAGACATCCCAAACACAGTCTGCAATCATATCCTCCCTTGTCACATGCCTTCAGACACAGTGACCAACGTGTCCCAGACTGCTATGCTATCACTCAGATTCATAAGTCTGTGTCTCCCACAGAGCAGGATGGGAGAAAGAAAGGCTCCAACTGCTTGCCTTGTGAAAACTCTGGTGAAATTCCATCAGACAGAAGCCAGCTCTCTGCTGAGTGAATCGAGCCTTTTATCAGTCAGATTTGTATACATTCTGGGAAAAGCCAAAGAAGGGAGTTACTGTACACCTCGTATATTTTTAGTTCTCCAGGATTAGTTGCTACTGGACTAAATAAGAGGGAAAGAGAAGAAAAAAATCAACTTCAGTGTTCTGCATATATTGGTGACTTTTTGGCATCTTCAAAGTTTGTTGGGCTTGTCTGCTTGCTTTTTGGATACACCCTGGTGAATTCTAAAGCACAAAGAGCTTGCTATCTTTGTTATATTCCAAATTTGAACCTTATTTTGCTGAATTTTAAAACAATTTGTTGATGAGGGTCAATGGGTTGAGTGTGTGTGGGGGGGGGGCAAAATGAGAAATTGCAAATACACAAACTCATCTGATTTTAATTTCAAAAGTAATTCATTCTGCCCACCAAAACTAGGACAACAAGAACATTTCAGTTGTCAGAATCAACATTTGTAATCCTCTTACTTTTTTCATCAACTTCCATTATTACTGAAACAATTCTCTATGGGAAAATTAAAACAAAATGAAACAATCAGGTAGGTATGTGAACATGGAGGCAATATTGTTGTCACTTGATTTATAATAAAAAAACTCATTATTTTGAATTTAATCTTTTGTATACTTTTAGGAATAAAAATAACCATTTGACCATTTTATTCAATGCCATATTATTTTAAATGTCACACTTACTACTCCCCCCCCAACTCTTATCAAATATTCAGTGTTTCAATAATTAGATAATTACATACTGGTCACCTCTTATGTGGCTGATGCATGCTAGTTGCTAGGAATATGACAGTGAATAAGACAAGCTTAGTTCCTGTCTTCTTACACCTAGGGGATTTTTAATTAAGGAGATGATATGCCACATCTCTGGGCATAGAAGAATAGATAAGAGAAGAACATCATCAAATAATCTATTCATCAAGCCATTTGTGTAGGCACTCTTACCTCAAATGCTATCCATGGAAGAGCTACTTTCTTCTCTCATCTTCCTGCTCCTCCCTAAGAGTGATGTGTCCAGATTATTCTAACTCCAAACTTCTATTAGTTTACGTAGATTCTAATCCGATGTATATTTCATCTCATTTTAGCTATGATTCTGCCAAATCGATAAACTTCATAAGAGTTAACTTTAGGAAGAACACCCTGTGTGTATAAATTGAACACCAATCTCTTGAGAATAAAGTAATTGTACAAGAGTAAAACCTATGAATCACACAAACCCAGAATTAAGATGAGTCCCATCTTTTGCTTAATATTCTACAGTTGCTGAAGGAGGTTTTGATGCTTTTCGGGCAAGGAACTTATTATTGTCATTTTCCTAGATCTTAAATAATATATAACCAGTCCTGCCTTTAGAATTAGTGGACAACTGGTGGAAAGATTTGAACAAGGAAGTAGAGAGACTATTAAAGTACTAATTTTAAGCTCTTGACCCCACAATATCTCCTAGGTTTAATGAGCACCCAAGTTTTTAACATTATGACACTGGATACTTAGCTATAGATGCTCAAGAAAATGGTTCAGTAAGCAATTACTTTCCTAATATTTATTCAGAAAAAAGAAAAAACAACAAAAAACCAAGCATGTCTTTAAAGATGGACCAAAAATGTTTGAAGGCTTTTTTTTATCAATCACAATTGAGATCTCTGTCAACATTATTTTAAAGGAACAATAGAAAAACATATAATTGATGATTAAATGATTTCTAACAACATCTAAATATAAATACAAATATATATATATATATATATATATATATATATATATATATATATATTTGGGATCAGAACTTGGGATCAGAAAACCTAATTCATATGTCTTACTTACTTGAGCTTTTCAGAGACACTTAAACATGTTAGGCCTCTTTTTTCTTTCTAGATACAAAATAGGGATAATAATTATTCATGGGTTGTTGAAAAATTTTAATTAAATGGTATATATAGGGAAGAGTGTTTTTCAGTCTGTGGCACATAGTGGGTATTCAATAAATTACTGTGTTTGATTTGATATGATTATAAGCTTTCACTCAGAGACAGAAATAGATTACCACTACATGAACCTATTGAGAGAAAAGGAGTGGTTATTAATGCATTAAAGACTTTAAAAGAGTTTAGATTCTCAAAAATAACAATAGTTGTACTTATTTAATCTCTCCTCTCTTCTTCTCCACATTCATCTTTGATAGTAGTATTCTCTTTAGATGGCAGTTATATATAGTACAAATTCAAGGACAGGAATCATGAAAAAGTTTTCTCATGATCCAGGAAATTTGTTTTTGTGGTGTATGTGTGAGTGTATGTGTGTATGTACAGTCACACATAATTAACCAGTTTACAAAGTAGAATCAAGTTAACTTACCACCACCATCAGTTTCTTGCAATTACTATCACTAGAACTTGACCAATCAGAATCTAAGGCTTCATCTTCTGCTTTTTTCAGTTCGGTGTCAATCAATCCTGTGTCAGAAAACAAGTCCTTGCTATTTGCTTAGCCTATAACGTAATAAGCAACCCCAAAATAGATTTTGTACTTTTTAAACTTTTAAATAAAAAATTTAAGTCAATTGGGTGATGGCTATTTTGGTAACAGAAAATAAGATCTTGCTAAGATGTGATGCTGATTCCAGATTCATGGAAAGCACTAATGAAAATCTCAGAGGAAAGGGCAATTTAAGTATCTTGATGTGATACTAGTCATAGTTATTATTCAATAACTTCTCTTCAGTGCTGCTGAGAACAAGTTTGATCATACCAAGATACCTTGGTGACAGCTGAAGTAAATTCCATAAATTGTGATAACACTTTATATGTATAACCCACAACGATTCAATGAAATAGTTCTATTTTATAGAAGATGAAACTGAGCTGCAAAAAATTTAAGAAACAATCCCAGTGTTATATTTGAATTTAGAAAGACTAAGACTAAAATCAATACATGTCTGACAACAAAGGATATTTTCTAACCCAGAGTATTACTCTCCTTCCTATTTTCCATTTGACATCAGGCTCCACAGGATTACCCTTGAACTGAGAATGTAAAAAGGTAAAAAGGAGCTTACCTTCTGGGTTTCCCATATGTGGAAAAGCACTTGGACAGAAGTTAGTTACTTAAGTACTTTATTCTCAGGCTTGATACTCAGATTAGATATTTTTTAAACACCCTGATTCTAGAACTATGCTCATGTGGGAGTGTATCACTACTAAAAATGCATTGATACATAGACATGCAAATTCTATCTCCTACTAATTCCCAGAAACAACGTTGGGTTTTAGTTTAGAAAATAAATCTTTCCAGGATACGCAAACTTTTAGACATGTCACATGATCTTGCTATTTAAATGAATTAGTAATTGAGGGGTAAGATGATCATCATAAAACTATCTTTTAAAAATAAATCTGCATTTTCCATGTCCTATAATTTTAAACAAATCACTTGTAGAAGAGATTTGGCAAATACTCTCAGACTCCATTTCATTCTCTGTGAGTGTTGCACATATATTCGTGGTTTGTATGTTGATGTTGGCCAAATAAAGCCTCCACTGTGATTTGAATTATATGAAGGTTTTCAAATCTACTAATGTGGAGTTTGCACCTTGCAGCAGGGAAACCCATTTTAATAAATCTTATTGCATCTGTTAAGGGGAAATGAAATAAACTTTGTAGAAATATTTACTTTTGAACAGAAAACTATAGAAGATACAGTTAGAAAACAAAAAAGAACTTACTTTAATTATGTTTTTTTTTCCTCAGGCTTTGTTTTTCTCACTCCAGTTTCTTTTCTTTTATAATTTTCCACCCAACATGGAAGGTATAATATCCTTTCAGATTTTTATATGTCAAATCCCATAGCTTCTGCTTCTTACTAGCAAGTTAAAAAGAGATTAAACCAGAAGACAGCAGAATACACATTGCTTTCTATGCCACACACACCAGAAAATCCTCAAGAAAATGTTCAAATCTCAAAGTTGCCACAGAAAGTGCCATAAGGGAGGGCATTTCTATTATCATTTAAATGAGGCATCTTTAAATCAAAATAACATCCTGACATTTTATCTCATTCTCACCCACCCCCTTTCAAAAACCTGTAAAATGAGTTTTCTGGACTCAACCTCTAAGTCACTTCATTAAAGCTTCTCCTCAAAAGTTACCCCCTCACAGCAGCCTTAGCCAGACATACCCATGATCTCCTGCTTTAACTTTCTCAATAGCTGTGATCAACCTGACAATTTACAATATATTTTCTGCTCATATATTTTACAATGCATTTGTCTTTTTTCAATTTGTTTATAACATAGTTGTCTTTTTTCCTTCTGGAAGGTAAACTCCATGAGGGTAGATTTAATTGACCACTATGCCCCTGGTATTGCCCACAATATCCTATGTATGATATGGACTCAGTATATGTTTGCTGAGTGAATTAATACCTGTGAAAACAAGCAGACCTGGAGTTGGTTTAAGTCTAATGACAAGCTATTTTCTGATGTCATTTGTTCACACATAATTCCGCTTGAAGGGAGCCTTTTCAGGAAGGCCATCTCTAT
This sequence comes from Uropsilus gracilis, assembly GCA_004024945.1. NCBI lineage: Eukaryota > Metazoa > Chordata > Mammalia > Eulipotyphla > Talpidae > Uropsilus > Uropsilus gracilis. The sequence continues at coordinate 39,142 of PVHY01000469.1, read as the reverse complement.
TCCAACTTGCTACCACTTCATTCTTCTGTTCTCTGTGTAGTCAGCCCAAAGGATATTTGAGTTCAATTTGCAGAGAAATGCTATAGAGAGAAATGATAATGTCCCCTCAACTTAAAAGGGCTGAGCATGTTTTGAAAGTGTTTTATGAACTGGAAACCTTTCTATGAGGTATTTCACTACAGCCCCATCAAACCTTACACCCTGCTGGAATTTCATCCTGTTAAATTTGGCAGTGTTTCCTTCCTCAAGTAATGAGTTCAATTCATGTTTTCATTTAAGTTCATACCCAGATACAAATCAGTGTCACTGCCACAGGCAATGATCCAAGCAGAATTCCCAGGCACACGGGGCTGAGGGACTGAGGGTTTAGAAGAATGAATGCCAGCTTCTCTTTTTCACATGGGGGCTCTGTGGTGTTAGCTGCCTGTGCCCGCCTTGGTGCCAGGTCCTGTGGAGGCATTTGATTAAGTGGGTTTCCGGCTTCTATCGTGAGGCAAGCTCTTCTTCTAAAGTCTCTCTGGATTTCCTGTGGTAATCCCTTTTTGTGTCCCTCTGAGAAAGAAACAATAATCACTATTATTTTTTTTTCCAAGAGGAAAGTTCAAGAGCACAAGTGGTTTTAGTTAGGGATTTAATAAACTCTTTGGCAGGAATGAGGAAAGCAGCGTAGAAAAACCCCGTGGTTCTACTGGTTCTAGTTTAAGGTGGATGTTTTCAAGCAATCTCAGTAGTGTGAGCAACTGCTTCCTTTCTTTGCTGATACATCACGCAATTAAAATTGATTGCCTTGCTTACAGGTTATTTTCAAAAGTGCAGTACGTCATTGGTTGGTGATTGCGTTGCAACAAAGATGGTGGCAAAGTCAGCAGGAGCTTTGTGGGAAAAAGTTTGTTCTTCCTGTGATGGATTTGTTCTGTTTTGCACTGACTTTATGCCTTCCTTCGGGTGTAATCCAAAGAGTTTCTACACCCTCTTCCTGGAGGCAGTGCTGAGCACCAGATCGGTGCCATTGTGAGGTCTTCATCGAAAGCTGGTCTGCCAGGTCTTTCCTTCTCACAGTCAGAATCTACAATGGAAGAAACAATTTTCAAAAATAAAAGGGTAGTTAAAGGAATATTTTAAAAATTATATTTGTGATCCTTGTGTTAAAGAGAACAAACACACACACACACACACACACACACATACACTCATATTTTATGTGCCTTTTGTGTCCTATTGTACATTTTCTAGTCTGACTTCCCTAATCACAGGATTGAAGTCATAGTGCAAAAAACCCCACATCTCAGTGTTAGCAGGCAGAATGAGGAGCACCCCAGGACTTTCAAAGTGGGTTCTGCCATCTATCACATAAAGACAATCATATTGTCAGTGCATAAGCGCTTCATTAGTAAAGAACTTGAGTATAGGTAGTATACAGTAGGAAGAAGAAAGGATAATAATTTTCCTCATGAACCAGTCAAAGTTTTACATCCCCTTATGGATAAATACCCAACCAAACAGAGCTGACTCAAAGTGAGACCACTGTGACCTGAAAACTTGTCACAAGTTTAAGACACCTTCTGGTGGGGACACAAAGGAAAGGGGCAGAAGGGACCCAACAATCTGGAAGGAAAAGAACAAAATGAAAACCTAACTAAGTATAGTGGTATATATACATGATGGAATATTACTCATCAATTAAGAATGACAAATTAGATGACTTTATGACAGCATGGATGTATTTAGAAGGAATCATACTAGCAGAAGCAAGTCAAAATGAGAAAGACAGAAGTCAAATGGTTTCACTAGTATATGGGACATAATGAAAAAAAGTAAACAAAAGCCATGAGGAAAAGACAAAACAAGCTAAGCACCAAACTGAAGCACACAACTATGGGCAGGAGGGAAAGAGGGAGGGATGGGAGTGGAGGGGGGTTGTAAATCCCTGGGATCACAATGATGTGAAATTTATATATAAATAAATTTAAAAAATGTCCTTTAAATACACCCCCCCCAAAAAAAAAGAAAACTTAAGTCAACATAAAGGCTGTCACTGTCAACTTCCCCATGAGTCTCTCACCCACATCTCTGTCTCCTCGAAGTTTATCCTTCCATGTTCCCCAAGTAACTGGTACATACCCAAGGTCAAGAAGCAAGCACAGCTTCTATTCACAACTTTTTACTACATGGCTCCTCCAAGTCTTCTGCTTTCAGCCTTCTCTCCCAAGTCCTCTCTATCTTCTCCCGGCAGCTCAGTCTGCTCTTCCCTAGGTAAAGCAGGGAGTGTGGAACCTCCACTTCAATGGGTCACACGTTTATATCAGTGTGACCAAACACTGTACATCAGTACCAAACACTCTGGAAGCTCTGTCTAGGGGTTTTCCCTAGTAAGTGGAAGGCTGTACTCTAGCTTGGGCCATATTACTTATGTACATAAGATTTAGACTCCTGCTGATGAGTTATAGGACTTGGTCTTTTAAAGTTATTTTTTTTTCACTCTCTTTCAGGAGTTCTTATGCACTCTTATATGTTCCATTACTTAGAAATCAAGACATCATAATTTGGCTTAAGATTACATGTTTTCCCAGTCACCCCAAACTAAATTATTCACATATACTTCTTTTGATATGACAACTTGACATCATTATGGTCCATTCTTTAATCAATTAATGTGTTCACTCAACATTTATTTTATTCAACACCTATAAGTTAAAGGCATGACCCTACAAGATAGACACTGTGACAAAGCACAAATAATACAAGTTATTAGATGTGTATTAAAAATATAGGGCTAATAGGGAAACATTATTAAAATGTACTGCTCTTAATAGAGGGGGAAATGTATGATAAAATCTTAAGGCGCTTGGCTTAAGACTAATTTTCTATATTAGAAACAAATTATATTTTGCTTTTTTAAATGATTCTTGGAATTTTGAATGATTGCATTTTGTGCTGTCATATCTCAACCCGATGTGCAGGAAGTAGCTTAATTTTTTAAAGTTGTATTTTATCAGCAGTTTTGATCTGGTGACCCCAGAGTGCCTGCCACAACAAACTCTTAAGTCCAAGAATAGAAACACTATTGCCCCCGTTATCATTGTCACACCTACAGAAGCCCCATATTTTACCAGGGGTCGATTAGTGGTAGGGGGCAGTGAGGGGTGTTGAAATATCAATTCTCAACCTGCGGCTTCCATTGGTCAAACTGAATGGAATCAGAATGCTGTGGAAATGAAAGGTAATTCATCAACCTATGAGGAACTGCTATATAAACCACAGATTTTTCTTCTGCAACCAAGAGGAAGCAGTACCAGCCAGACTCTCCAGATCTGCCCTCAGTGATTTTAAGAGAGAAGATGAAAAGGAAGAAGGAAGGCTAGTTTAGAGTATAACCGGAGCTATGACCCAGAAAAGGGGGGCTGGCAGTTGATGCCAAGTTGTCAGCAGAAAAAGGAGGGTGACGTTCTTACAGAGCTAGCAGAGGTCAATAAATCACCACCCTTATCTTGCAAACAGAGCCTGTGACTTCAAAAATTAGCTCATTTATTCTGCACAATTAAATTTATTGAAGTGTGACAGTAAAGTTTAGCAGGCAGTGAAGCATAAAGGCAGCAACAGCCGAAGCGAGCATCTGAGTGAATGACACAATTAGTTGATTTTCATTTTATTTATCAATATAATTATTGAATTGTATTTATCCTTTTTCACAGATTTCTACAATCATTACTGCTTGGGTCTCTAGGGAAAGAATTAGTTCAAATTTTTAGTCTAAGTTAATGTGATTATGGAGCTGCTAATAGAAGGAAAGTTCTTTAAAATGCTACACAATCTTGTATTCAATGTCACTCCCATCATCATCCGCTTAGAAATCCAGCCCCTTTTCATGGAAATATCATAAATTGAATTTAAATTTGTGAATGTGACAATTTCCCTAGGTGGGGATCAATCTGGAGATGGCTGGTCCCTTCCTCTAAGGGTCTTTAAAGCAGTTAGAGATTTGTCTTATCCTGACAATTGCAGATGAGAAATTTTTGTTTTGCTTTGTTTGCTTTGGTTTTGAAAATAATGAAGGCAAGAGCCCTGGAAACATTCCCTGATCTTAAAGAAATTTGGAATAAGAAAGAAGAGTCAAAGTGATAGAAACACTAGAGTTTTTGTTTTTTCTTATCCTTTTCCTTATTTGGAACTCTACAGTGTGTCTGTGAAAGTTTAAAAAAATACATAGAAGGAATACACTTAGAAGACAGTATTCCTGTGTAGAGGGAAGATGCAGAGTGGTCAGCCACAAAATTCATAGGAGTCAACCTTACCTGTGAACCCTGGCATGCCACTATCCTGGCTGTCAGGGGTTGACAAGTCTGCTTTCAATGAATCAAAGGACATAGTGGTATTCATACTTGCTGCTATATCTGAAAAACGACCCAATTCGTATAGGGAACTCAATCTCATTCATCATGCATAAGCCTTTAGAGATACTTCATTTTTTCTGTTAAGGAAGATTACAGGTAACTGAAGTTCAACTTTCTTTTTTTAAATAATATTTTTTATTTTGTTCTTTAGATCACAACCTCGGATAGTGATTTTTGGGTTACCCCCCTCCTTCTTCTGGTGCTCCTTCCATTCTGTCAAACCCTACTCTTTGTTGTCTACTAGTCTGTGTTGAGTCCATTAGTCTCCTTCTTTCCTGTGGTAGTGTTCTTTCATTGGGTGAGGGATTGTGCTCTTGGTACCAGGCGAACGTTGCTGATAGGTTTTCAGTCTTAAGTTTGCATTGGATGGCCAGTCTGTATTCATTTGTGATCTGTCCATGTTTTCTTGTTGCAGGCCTCTTCTCCAATCCCATCTCTGCTGCTTTGCTGCTCTAACTTTTGGCCATGGTGTCAGATTTAGGGAGACTCGCCCACAGTCAGTGTCAGTGAAGAAGTTTCTCCGTGAATACAGGTGTCTGTGAATGGCCTTTGTAGATCATCTCCTCTGTCTCAGTCTGCAGTTTTGATGTGGGGTCGATTACCCCATGTTTGGTCATCCTCTCCTCTCCCATAGTGTGGGGAGGGGGTGTTGCTCTCCTGGAAGGTATCTCTGAAATGAAGTCCCTGGTCTTCCCTGCCTGGGGAGCGCATAGGTGCGCATTGTGACATCCTGTCTCCAGTTGTTTCTGTTGTCTTGCATGCGCTAGTTCTCTCGGTAGTCCATCTGCCATGTCCTACTCAGACTTTTGGGCTGGATTTTTGCATGACCTGTTGTATGATGGGGTTTGTGTTGAGCATGTTCTTGCTCCTCTTGAAGTTTAGGTGGAGTGAGAGCAAAATGGAAAGGGCTCCTCCCCCATCCCCCACTCGCCAGCATGCCAGTACCTGGCTGTGCAGGGGTGGGGCCCAGATGGTTAAGCCTGCACCCTTCCATGCTCCCCTTGGGCTAGGAGCAGGGGACAACATGACTCTGCCAATCTGGGCTGCAGATGGCTGCCTTGTGCAGTGGCCATCCTCTGGTGGGTGGGGCCATCAAAACCCCCATCCTGTCCCCCTCCAGGCCTCACCCAGCTTAGGGGGTTTACCCAGGATCCTTCAACCCCTTTGCTCCCCACTGGCAAGAGAGTTCGGATGGCTAAGGACCTGGATGTGCAGGCAGCTCTCAGGTGGCTGCCTCTGACATTCAACTTTTAATAGATCTAACAAATACAGAGTTCCAAAGAAATTTACTAAAGCAATGCCTTTCAAGCTTATCTTTAAGAATCATGGGGATCTTGTTAAGATGGAGATTCCCAGGTTATTTCTCCAGGAGAGGAATCTGACTTGTAATCTTGGGTTGGATAAATAGTTCAAGAACTTCCTTTGGCTATAGCTTTGGAACCAACTTCAAGAGATATTGCAAGTGTTAGAGCAAATCATGTCCTTTAATAGTGGCAACTCTTCAAAAGCTCAGCAGTACTGAAATGCAGACCTGGAGATCAATGACTCACAGGTGAAGAGAACATTCAATTTTATCCTAATATGGAAACTTAATATCAAACCAAAGCTAAATAACACCACCACATGTTCATATGCTGTGAAAGTCCTATTATTGTTAATGTTTGATAGCGCTCCCATTTTTTGTGTCCATTTTGACTTAATTCTGTATTTCCATTTTTCTACAACGTTCACTTTTAATTAACCAACTAGACATGTCTAATATACATGCAACTTTAATTTCTACTAGGTTAAATGCTTTCTTTCTCACCCTGGTGTCTGTGTGGCTGAAGCAGAATGGGTGGGAAGAAGCTACAGTTCACATCTGTGGGTTACTCAAGGATCAGGTCCTATAGCTCTTTGGAAACTTTTAACTTAAGACTTTTTTTCAAAATGTGATTGAATAGGAGGTCACTGGAGTATTGAGATACCACGATCCAGAAGATCTGATTCACATTCCAACAATTAGGTGGAGTATGAGTTGTAAAATATACATTAAAAAAATGACCCCAGTGTGAAATGAAACTCTGAAGCCTCAGGACTAGACTTTTAAAAAATGCCCTACCTCATGCATTGTTAATTGCAAAATAAATGAGCTCCACTGGAGAAGGGAAAGTGGTCTTTTCTTTTATGATTCATTCCTTTGCAATTTATGGTTTCCCTTTTATATGCTCCTATCAAATATGTATTTTTGATATATATTTGAATTTTTCCTAGCAAACCCAAAATATTTAGCTATTATTTTACTTCCCATATTTGAGAGCGACTAGCAACTAACTATATAGTCAGGTAAGATGGAGTTATTTCCACAGAGCATATGGTAGATAGGTACCACCCCTCAGCTCCTACCATCCTGTGCTACCAAGACAAAAGTTTTCATTAATGTCAGACCGCTCACCTTCCAAACCATTCATTGATTTCAAAATGACCAGAAGAAGGAAAGAATAGTGTGGGATATTTACAGATCACAAGAGAAAGGCCCAACTCACTTCTTTGAAGATTGGACTTCCTTTTAAGATTATAGGAGTTAAAATCATGTACAGATAGAAAAATATGTTCTTCCCTGTCCTAAAGGGAAATACAGATAGTCAGATAATCCACTGCTAGGTGAAAAAGCAGGAGATACAGATTTACAAGTCTATTTTCTGTTGACCCATTTGTATCAATGGCTTGAGAATATTCATTAATTCACTTGTGTGCAAACATTTCTAACAGAGCTTTCAAGTTACACATGAAAAAGTTACAGGAACCCTAATAATCTTATGTCTGAATGTAGCCTGCTCTTGAATTGTTTGCGTCTGTGGCAAACATTTGAAAATTCAAAACTGTTTTTGGTTATGTTCCAATTCAAACTGTCTTCATAATACCTAACACCAAATGTATATGTTGAAATTTCTAAGAAATTACCACTTTTATTTAAAGTTACACTTCCTGGAAATCTCTTGTACATTTCAGCGCATGTGCTATGAAAAATAAAAGAATCAAAAAAGAAATCCTGGAGTTTTAGTGGAGGGACCAGATCACATAGCCAAAAAGAAAGTTAGTTTTTCATGGGGTGGCACTTGGAAAAGGGAGATAGGTAGAAAGCGGGGCAAGTAAGTTTTACTTCTTTCTCTGTCCTGTGGGTTACTCTGGGGTAAAGTTACTCCTTATAAACCTTCTCTCAATTAATAGTATACTAGTAAGGAGTTGATTTAGAGTTCTGTTTGGTTAAAGCATTGACAAACATACCTCAGGCATAGTATGATCACTGACATGCAAACTATAGACCTCTCTGATAAAAGGAAAAAGGCAATGAGCACCAGAAAGCGTTCATTTTATTTTCCTCTCACTATTTAGGAGACCTAGAGAAAGAAATTTGGATAGTTTTTATATTTCTGGGTTTTTCTTTTTGTGAATCACAGAACAAAACCAACCCCAAAATAGTAGATTTACTCCTTGTCTAAACAAACAAACACAATATTTGGAACACATACAAACTTCTTGAAGTCATTTTCAACCACTTTTCTGGGGTCAACTGCAATGTCAGTACATAAATAATTATTATCTTGTCCAACTAAAATTAACTTGTTTTGATGTTATCATGAAAACTCTTTTGGATTGGAATTAGGTTTAAGAAAGTAGGATATAGATCACGTTAAGATGCAATGGTAGAGCAAAATAGTCTTCCTTCACTAAGAAGTTGGAATCATATATTCACGAATACCAAGGCACATACATCATAGGACAGTTGTTGGATAATAGCTGAGAAGAACATATTCTAGCATTGACTAGTCCTTTTTAGCTGCAGGAACTTCTCTGATCTTAACCCTACTCTTTTCTCTGAATAGTAATTATAACCAATCATACAATGCATTGAGAAATATTCCTCACTGATAATACCATGTTCTGACTTTCTTATCAATAGACTATCTCCAGTAGTTTTCACCCAAACAAAAGAATCAAGAGGTATAAAGATAAATTAAGTGTTTTATGCATTGTGTATTTAACCTTACGACTAATAACTTACCAACCAAAACAACATTTTTTTGTGAACAGGTACATTACATGCATTTCTTTTTTTAACTTGCTCAATAATTTGTGTGTTGCCATTTTTATTTCTTGTTCTCCTCCTTTCTTTTCTTCCCTTCTTCCCTTTGTCTTAAAACTGCTAAAACTGAGGCCCCACTAAATATAGTTTTTTATTACATTAACTGTGGGGATCATGCCGGCCTGATTCCTAACCACAGCTCCCCTACATTAGAGTGCCATCTAAAAGACAAACAAAGAGGATGTATGGTTGTGGTTCATAAAAGACGGAATCATTTGGCCACTTGGAGGATGGAGCTGATGGTAGCTTTATGTTCTCTCTCCCTGAAACAACCGTCACTTCCATTGTCTTGAGGATTTTAGCAAGTCAATCATGTTATCTCTTCCTCACAAAATAAAACAATATAAAACAACAAAATTTCAAGCCTATTTTTTTGGTAATCAAATGGATTAGATAATCGAAAATGGCTTGGCCACATCAGTTTTCTCCCCATCATTTCAGACAGATTGGAAGGCATCTTTTTGAAGAGTATTAATGATTTGTAAAAATGTTAGATATTATTTTGTTTCGCTACACTGAACACACTTGAGATAAAATTCCATAAGTCAGAGAAATGATAAAGTCCTTGGTATATGTACATTTTTTGGTAACATTTTCAAAGTTGTACCCATTAAAGAAAACTTAAAAGACTCTTCAGAATTTTGGAAGCACTTTGGGCCTGGGTGTCATCACCCTCTCCCTCTTTAGTTTGCCTTCCTTGTCTCAAGGTGCCTGGGGATGAATACATAGAACATAAGTCAGTCTTTCCACTTCCACTGAGATAAAAAGCTCTGTCATTCTAAGAATCTGTTAGTTATTAGGTCTTTGTTCTTGCAGATTCTTTAGGGACTTCTGATATTCACCCATAGCCCTTGAAGGTAGTAAAACTCAGTCCTCATGAATGATCAGGGCTGAGAATTAATGGATGCTAAAGTATTACTGGAAATGAAGGGAGGGATGCAGGATAATAACTTATAAGAAAAAAACTTTTTGTTAATGTTTTCTGTAGCTGAATATACACAAAGCAAAGTAGAAAGTTGAAACTAATTAGGTGAGCAAAATAGAAGAGAAGATTTTATAGTAGGTCTGAAGAATTCTATGATATCTCTGGTAGATGGGGTAAGAGAGGTGGAGAAAAAATTATTTAGAAAGAAACAAACAGTAAGGAGAAAGTCTGCAAGGAGAGTAAAATGTATACAAGCTAAACATATTATTCATTAAAAAAACTATTGTGATGCCATTGGATTACAGGATTGTGAAGTATTTTGTTAGTATAGGACCAGCTCACCCCAGCAGCATCATTGTATTGCAGCCACCACCAAAGTAGCCATAGACTACCCCCGAAGTCTAATAGACTATCTCCCCACCCAACCTGTGGTTGCCCCTCCATTTCTCCCTTGGAACATCTCAGTTCCTATGGCCAGCTTTAGAGGTTAGCTTTTACATTTGATGTTATCTGATCCTTTATTTAGTCTTTATATTCTACATACAAATGATACCAGCAGTATTTGTGTTTCTCATTCTCATTAATTTCACCTAGTGTCATCCCTCCAGCTTCATCTATGTTGCTACAAATGATATGAGTTTATCTTAGATTGCTGAGTAATATTACATTGTGCATATCATCTGCTAATGATCACATAGGTTGTTTTCATAGTTTGGTTATTATAAATGGCCATATAATAAACATAAGAGCGCAAGTTTCCTTTCAAATTAGTGGGATTTTATTCTTCGAGTAGACACATGGAAGCAGAATTACTGGATCATATAACAGATCTAATTTTAGTCTTTTGAGAAACCTCTATATTGCTTTCAATAGAGGCTTGTGAATGTAGTAATATTTTGAATCTTCTAAGTAGCAATAATGGTTTTTTCTTTATTATTGCTCATGTAGGACTTCAAAATACAAAACCTCTCTTGAACCTAATCTGGGTCTTGTGTAACTCTTCAAAAGTGATTTTTAAATTATAATTAGTTTATCTATTTAATGATGATCAATACATTGTTAAGATTTAAGGATAACACAGTATCAAAAACTGCTAAAGTTAATACAAATTTTTCTGTGGCATGGATATGGAAATACCACAACAGGTCTACAGATTTCATAGTTATAATTCCAACATCATTTTTATGGGCTGTGGTATTAAACCACTTTGAAATAAAAAGAATTTATAAATAGTAATAACAATCACTGAAAGTTGTCTTACCCTCCTATCATGCCGTTCTTTTGCCTTACTCCCAGTTAACAAAATCTGATTCTCTAAATAAAATCACATTAGATATGGACATCAGGCAAGACTTTATGTTCTCACATCAATTTTCCACACATAAAACTCTAAAGACTGAAACGAAGGGTCTTTTGGAAACTCCAACATCATTACTTGCTCAAAATTTCGCAACTTAACATTTTCTCAGAAAATCTATTGCGTTCTCAAATATAATTTTCCTTATGCCTATATTGAATTAGATGGAAAAAAAATGTTCATTATCTCAGAATAACGAATCAGTTGTAACCCAAATCATCAAAATGTATGTATTTTGTTTATTTTTCTGGTAATAAAATATACTTTGTTTATAGAGAAACTTTTAGACTAGCCTCTTTAGCAAATTGTGGAAAATCTGATAAACATTAGCATTCTGGTTTGTGTGTCATGTGTACTTATGTAAAATAAGAACCAAAAGACTGCTTAATAATAGGAAAATTTTAAATTTGAAAAAATGGTTTTTTATTATCCATGTAAGATAAAAGACAAAATCAAAATTCTTACTAAGATCTACTCCCTGGGAAAAATTGATTTTTTTTTTTTTTACATTTGTGTAAGCAACTACTTTTAACCCATATATCCAGGATAATAGTTTTGTTTCCATTTTGACTATAATGGGTAACCATTAGGAAGTGCTGCCAACTTGAATTCTGTGGTTTGCTTTTAAAGTATGAATGATGTCTTATACTTGTATATATTTTCTCTTTGCAAAATCCTTTCACAAACATTTCCTAGTTTATACACTAACGGGTTAAATTTCATTGACTAGTATGCAATGTGTTAAAATAAACTGGAGTTAAGTTGTTTTGCACCTATTTCAGAAAATAAAATGAGTTAGAGCTTCAAAGTGACTTGTTAAAAGTCTCAAAAGCTGTCAACTGTTGTCTCTCTTTTTCTTTTCTTTTTTTTAAATAATATATAATTGAATAAGTTTTGTTTACATTTGCCTTTTGGGTGTTCCTCCCCCTCCCCCATCCACCTCCCTGGTCTCTCCAGCTCTTCTTTCATTGCCATTTATTGTTTAATTTTTAGTCCCTTGGGTTCTTCCTTTTCTTTCCTGTAGCAATGTCCTTTTGTCTGGCATGGACATGGTTTCCTGGGACACAGTGGCCTGTGCTTAGTTTTCCAAGTGTCTTTTGCTGCTGGCCACCACTTCACACATGATTGTGTTCTTTCATTGCCTCCTTCTTTCTGGTCGGCTGCTCCGGCCCATCTTCTGTCATATTTTGCTCCTTCTTTGTTTTGTAGTTCTGGTTGCTGGTGTTGGGAGCATTTCTCCAGGCCAAACTTTGTGCACCAATTTTTTTGATTGAGATCGTCCCTGGCAGATGTTGGTCTGATTCATCATGGGACCACTGGCCGTCTCTGTGGCTTTCCTCACCCCCTAAAGTGGGAGGGTCCTTTGATCATGCTGAAGGCATCTCTGAATGGGAAATTCCATTCACATAGTTGTAGATCACCGTGGTTATATTTCTGAGGTAGTTCGTCTCTATAATCAGTCTTATAGTCCCGTGTTCCATGGATCTGACATGTTTGTTGTTCCGGAATACTTTGTTTTTCACGTCTGTATTCATGTGCAACTGCTGTTGAATTACTGATTTAGTTGCTTCTGGTGAGGGTTGACTGGATTTGGAGAAGACCAGAGGGAATGACCCCTACCACCCACTATGCCCCACCAGTCCCCACCCCCCACCTGCCAGCCCACATGACTGCAGGGGGGGACTCAGTGTCAGGCAGCATGGCTGACCTAGGCATGTGAGCGGGGCTACCCCCACCTTCCCTGGCCACCTTGTAGTACAGTGACGGGGGGGGCTCCCCCAGCTGCTCCCTGCTGCCCTGGCAGGTGGCAGCACCCTCCTCCCCCACTACCTTGTACTTCCCAAACCCAGGAAGGAGCATGGCAGTCTGACTGGCCTGGGGCTCAGCGTCTGGCAACATGACTGACCTGAGCATGTGGGCCTGATGTCTCTCTTTCAATGATGTCTTCTGTACCTACCTTCATTTTAACATGAATAGTGATATCTAATAAATGGAAAGAGATTCCAGTCAGAAGTTCTGTCCATCTGTAGTGTCACACCAGAGGATTTGGCTGGCAGTTTGGCCTGATTTGAATCCCCAGTCTATGGGCTATAATAAATAGGGGGCCCTTCTATTTGTTTCACCTGGAAAGAGGAGCATACTAAGTCTTGCCCAAATGCTGAGCCTAGTCTTCAATTCCACCATTCTGAGAAGAACAGACACAGGTGCTAAACTGCAATGGATTATATCTGCAAAGAACCAACTCAGAAGTCCTGTGCCACTGCTGGGCATAGTCTCCAAGCTACATAGTGACCCTGAGTGGCCAAGGAGAAAAAACTTGTAGGTACTACCCTGCCTATAGTCCATTCAGCAGTTGAACCCAGATAATAGCCCTGTTGACTGCTGATTGTAGCATGTGGTCTTGCCAAAGAAGGGAATCCATTCCTGGCTCTGACTAATCATGGAGTCCCCAGCGTTACTGGCTACAGAAGTTCTGGTAACAACTGCACCTGCCCAGTAATCATAGTCTTAGTACCTAGCTATGTGATAGAACTGGATGCTCCATCTGATCAAACAGGACAGATAGCAACCTCACTGTGGAGCACAGCCAGTCATTTACTTGTTCTTGAAGTTGGGTTTGGGTTCCACCCTACTTTTAGGGCACAGCCCCAATTGATAACAGAACATAACTGAGGTCTCATCTGACTATAAAACTTTCTCTGAAACAGTCAGATGGACATAAACTTATATACACACACACATATATATATATATACTTATAAATATATATACATATATACTCATAAAAATATACACTTACATAATTTTATAAATATACATAATATGTTATCTATATTAACCAGTAGGCTGTATAACTAAATACCATATAGAGCATATGTTATTTGCGATATATATTTAATATATAACATACATATAAGTGAAAATATTAGCAACATACTAAGAATATTTTCATGTTATATATCTGACAGCAGACTTTTCTCCTACATTTATAAAGAATGTTTACAATTTAATAAGATAAGCAGTTCAGGTAAAAACAAGCTAAAGTTTTGAAAAGATTTTTTTACCAAAAAAGAAAACTGATTTGCTAATTACCATAAGAAGGATGCTCAGAATTATTAATCATCAGGAAAGTGCTCATCAAAACCACAATGAGTTATCACTTTGTAATACTAAATAGCCATTATCCAAAATGCAGCTGACAATTTGACCGAAATATGGAGAACATGGAATGCTTATACAGTTTTCTTGGGAATATGAAATGATGTAGTCACCTTGGAAAGTCTGGCAACATAAAAGTAAATAAACATAAATTTATCATATGACTATAATTTTTAAGGATATACCGAGAAAAATTAAAGCATATACCCTTATAAAGTCTTATATGTGAATGGTAAGAGCGCTATTCATAACAGCTAAAACTTCAGACCACAATTCATGTCCAGCTACTACTGAATGGTTAAGCAAAATGTAGCATATTCCTCCAAAGGAATACTATTCAGCAATAAAAGGACTAGATTATTGATACATAGAACAATACATAGATTATTGATACATAGATTATCATAAATAATCTCTAAAGCAATTTGCCAGGTGAAAAAGAACTGAGTACAAAATGCATTTCTATGCATCACTCATATGGAATTTCCAGACAAAAGTAAATAAATAGAAACAGAAAATAGTGGTTCCCTGGAACAGGGGTGGGTGAAAAGAATAGGTAAACTGGTATACTAAACATTTTGGGTTAATGCAATGTTCTAAAATTCACTGGGATACTGGTTGCACAACTCTGTAAAATTTGTTAAAAATCAATTAATTAGACTTAATATGGATTTTTCTTGAATATAAATGATGCCACAATGGAGCTGTTACTGTGACTTCTCTGCAGACATTTATTTCAGATGTCAACACTGATGACAACATATATGAATGATATGGGGGTTGAGAAGTTTTATTATTCACATAATGAGACTTTCTGGAGATAGCAGGACATGTTTCCCATGTTTATTTGAATATTGCTTAGAGAGCAGAGAAAGGAGATTGACTTAGATTTTTTTGAGGCTAGGGGATATGAAGGGTAAGGCAAGGGTGTTCTTTCATGGGTAGGTGTTTGAATTGTTTGAAACTTCCACAGGTACAAAGGAAGGGAGTATTTATAGTATTTGTTATTAGTTTTTTATGAGGCAGATGGGGATGAAAGAAAAATGTGACTTAAAAGCTGATAGTAGTTCAACATCGAAACAGTGGAGTCAGATTCTCTGCTAGGAATGATAAAAATTATTTCCCTCTAGAAAATCTTTACTAATTCATTAAGTAATTTTATAGACTCCCTAAGCACACCACATATTTCATGAACTTTGTCTAGAATGCTTATTAATCTTTAGTATCCATTTGTTGTTTTCCTCAATAAATGGTAAGGTAAGCATCCTGAGTAAACTTTAAAGCCCTAATATTTTCATATTTGGAATGACCATGTGTTGAAGTGAATGAGAATCAATGTTGTCATTGGTTCTTTTGGTCAACCAATGTTGACCAAAAGAGTAAAGAAAAGAGGGGAAAAACTGATCCCTGAAAAAAATCTCCCTAAAAAAAATGCTTTTTCCTAAATGTTCTCTTCCTTGGTACCCATGAAACATTTATCTAGTTGACTAAGTCTTTTGTTGTCAAGGAAAGTTCAGTTTAATTTTTTGTTTTAAAGGAATTCTTAAAAGTGATTTAGTTTGGATAATAACTTATGTACTCATGCTACACATTATTATTTGGAAATTTTAAAATTAGACTCTTGGTGGAACTTCCAGTTTTAAATCAATCTTCACAACTCTATATATTTATGTAATATTTACATGTTTATATCATAGTATATTTAACTTTGCTAGGCTTGTGTGTGTGAAGACATGAAGAGTCATTTGTTTAATAGAATGCATGAGTTTTACTCTTTGATATATGTTAGGAGCAAATGGGTAAAGTACATGTAATCTCTTGGACTTTCAAGTTCCTTGTAAAATGAAGGTAACAATCATTAACTTGCAGAACATCAAATATTGTTTCCTTTCTTTGGAAGCTCTTGGACAATTTGCAATTTTATCAAATTTATGATAGTACTAAACCTCTGTTAGGTCCTGAAATGCTAACCCAGATATGCCTGCTTCTGGGGATACCAAGCAAATTTCGGGGACTCTAACTCAGACCACATGGGTTTCTAGATTGATATTCTTATCTGGTTCAGAAAATATTTAGAACAGTAAGAACTGAAATAAGAATTCTAGCAGGCATAGTAATTGGTTTCTCCTTTTAAATATTAAGGGGACTAAACCATTAGGAATAATTTTGCCTGTACCATTTCACCAAGACTGAACATTCCTGGTTAGTCTCTGAAAACTTAGTAACAGCTATATTACTTCGCATATGCCATACAATATAACCCTCACATTAATCTATATCCCTGTTATATAAGAGAGGAAACACAGAAAAACATGTAACTTAATTAGCTTTCAGTAAGAAGGAAAGAGAAAGATTTTAACTGAAGGGCTTTCCCCCCCTCGATTACAAAACTTATAGTTTTGTTGCTCTATGTTGTCTTTATTTGCTTTTTATTACTTTATGGTATGTATCTGGCAAAGTACACTAACCAATTTCTTCCATGCATCTAGACACAGTGAACTATTATCCATGATAGCAATTCAATGAATAAAATCTGCAGAGTGGTACTCTGCATTATTGAGAGATTACATGATGAAATGGACAAGTGTCATATCCCACAGGACAGGCATGGACCTGATAGGTGCCTGATATGATATGGCTAACTCTTTATTTTATAAGAGAAAAACAACAAGGGTGAACAGGTAACAAGGAAGATTTTCAGTGGAGGAATCAGTGGAGGAATTACACTATATCTCCTCCATACTCTTTCTCCAATTTGACCTTCCCAGTTGCTACAAACGTTTTCTGTATTACTTAGTTGTAATGATTTATATATATGACACAATTAATGCTAAAAACTTTAATCTATTTCATTTTTAATTATTTTCATTAATAAGACATTCTAATACTTTAGATAGCAAGGCTTAGCGAATGCATTCATTCTGTAATATGAAAAAGATAGCATCATTTGTTTAACACTTGTGCCACTGCATATATTTTAGATTATGATGATTAAATACACACACAGGAGTGTTTCTGAATTTGTAAACAAAGTTCAAAAGGATCCTAGGGGTTAATCTTTGCCCTGGGTAGAAGATTTCCCCATGCTAGCTTACTCGTGTAGGCATACAGAAGGAGAGTACTACTCTCCCTTTATAAATCACATTCTATAGTTTTTGCTTCTAAAAAATTCCCTCTAAACGAGTAAGATGCTGTCCTACTAAGGTTCAAACTCATGTCAGTTTATGCTATAGTCTCTGCAGATAGGTAGCAGATTGAGATTTTAGAAACTAAGTTTTAAGAGGTGAGTGGGATGGACTGAGATGGGGTAGGGGTGTGTGAGTGTGTGTGTGTGTGTGTGTGTGTGTGTGTGTGTGTAAGAACAGAATGAAAGGAACCTGTTGCAGAGAAAAAGGCCCTTTACTCCATTGCAAGTAAGAAATCATAGTCTAACCACCATTGAAACAGGGTATAATGAAGACTTTTTGACTTGGTGACTTAAACACCATACAGGCCTGCTTCTCTCTCTGAAGCAGGCTACAAGCAGGCTGTTAGCATTTTTACTGTACACAGTTTAATCTATTCACTCAAGGTTTTTTTCTACCATCCCCAGCCTTCTCAGCCAAAATACCAAACCATTGCGACTATTAGTGCAGACTAATTTATTTTTAACAAAATGATTTTTTTAAATTATCCTAATAAGTACACAAGAAACATGTAAGGAAAACTCCGATTTTTTTTAAACATTGTCCAAAACCTTTCTCAGCATTGTCTAAAGTCCTTTCCCAGTTTGCCCAAAAATCCTGTCTCTCAGTCCTGATCATCTCACCAAAATCAGCCAGTCAAAGTTCCTCTCCACGTGTTTGAAGACACCTTTCTCTGGAGCTCTCCTTTGACGTGTTCCTTTGGCATGCTCCAGCTCCTCCATGCCGTCCTCTTCTTGTCGTTCAGGTAGAAACTTTATGGTACCAGACCCAGCAAAGTTCACTTTCTTTTTATGCCTGTCTTTTGCACGGCCTCTCGCTGACACAAGTTAAACTCAGCAAAACAAACTCCAACATGGAGTTCAAATCTGCAAACTCCTTAACTGCATTCAGCACACATGCTGCCAGCCTGGGCCAACCAAAGGCTATAGGCCCCCAGGCCTGGCCATGTCCACATGGCTCACATCTTTACAAGATCGCCGATTCCCATCTCTCCTCCACTGAACCTCTCTCTCTATTCAATCTCCATACTAAAATCTTTCTCTTTGTTTGCACACCCTTTATATATCCTGATTTCCCGCCTTCCAGAAAACCTGTTTTACCTTGACCATTCACTTCTTTCTCCCCCTGCATCTCCCTGAAGAAAAATTCCAACTAAGGTCATTCTCACATTTTAACATACCTGTCCTTAAATTCTGCAATCTTAAACAAAAGCATACCCTATCACCATGACTACAACTATCAGCCTGTTTTCATCTATGAGAAACAACTGAGTTGAACTTGACCTAATAGCTTGTTTCCGGCACCAAAATCCTTTATCATAAAAACAGATGCAATTTGAATTCTAGCCAGTTGTCTGTGCCCATTTCACATTCCCCCAGAGCTGGATTAAAAGACATAGTATTTTTTAAATTTAATACTTCTGTTATGGAATTATATGTTCAAGTTAAAATAAATCCGTGACAGGACGTATAAAGTCTTTAATGATCATGAAGTTAATAAGACAAGTAGATACTTAAGATGAAACAACCTACAACTTTCTTTTCTTCTAACTATTTTAAGTATATGCTGTAAAGGCTCCATCTTTACTAGTAAGGAACAAAACTTCCCAGGGGTGCTTAAAGCAGTTAAGTGGATCAAAAAGAAGGTCAACTGTGTCTCTGTGCTATAGCATGTAGCTTAAGCTTAAGTCTCCTCTCATTGAGAACAAGTCACCTTTCCAAGTGCCACAAACTCCTGGTCTTCAACTTTGTTGTGCTTGTCTCTTTGTATATTAAAACAAGGAGGTCTTTGTTCCAAACTGGCCTGACTTTTATGTACACAGTCTACAAAACTGAAGGTGGCACATGTATCTCTCCATTTCTCTATAAAGGAATACTGCTTCTGATTCCATTCCATGCTACACCTTGTTTTTCTTTATTTAAAATTAATAAATAACAGTCTATGGTCATACCACCCTGAGTGCACCTGATCTCATCTGAAACTAATGAATAACAGGTATGAGTTTGGGATTAGGGACACAGAAGGGAGAACGCTAGGGCTCATAACAAAACAAAATTGAAAACTACATTAGCAATTTCCATATACGTGATATATATTTGAAATATATGTATTTCAAGAAAAGTCCTTTTTGTTATTATAATTTCAGAACAGCAGTAAAGACTACAGAGACCAGGATTTCAAGCACTTCCCTGCTGGGCTAGTGACTTAATTTATTTCTTTAATTTGTTATAACCCCACAAAAAATGATATTCTTTGGAGACCTCAGTAGCCTGAGTTCTGCATGTGTTATTTGCTATAAGAGATTAATGAGGTAGCAGAGGCAATTTCTAATGCAATCCTTTGGTTTTCATCTCCGCCGCTCCACCCTTGCTTTCAAACTCAGTTGCCAATTCAGCATTATGAATCTACTAAGTGTTCTTGGCATGTCTAATGGGGAAAGGAGAGAGGGTATAAACTATGGAATAAAAATACAAATGTTTTCCTTTTTACCCTTGTTCTATATCTGTTAGCTACAGTGCAATAAGTGAGCAATTCATCCTCTCTAACGTATATATGTTCATGTTTAGCTTGAATTCTGCAAAGTTTCAAGATTTGCAATCTTATTCTGGACATTCCAGTACTCTTTTAAGCCTCATCCCACCATCAAGTACCTAGTCCACCAGATTATAATACGATTTATAATCATTATTGTTCTTTTATGATATATTTTCTTTTGGTATATTTTAGTATTTTGAGAATGAAGCCATATCTTAAATAATGGTAATTGAAAGAAAAGGCCTGGATGTAGAGTTACATATGTTACTTACATGGAATGTTTGAAAGGGTAGTTAAGATCAAATTGCTAGTCATCATGGCCTACAACTCTCCTTATATCCATTCCAGAGAACACCCCTAGGTCTGAGCAAAAGAGGCTGGCAGAGATTGCCACTAATGTTGCTACCACCTCTATAAGTGATGGGCAAGTGATAAGAGCCAAGAGAATTTTAACAAGAACAATATTTCCCCCAGACTGTTGAGGGGCTACCACAAAAGAAAATTTAGGAATTCAAAGCTTTTTCTAAAATTTTAATAGGCACAGTGGCTTAATAGTAGAAATGTAAATTGGGCCCCAGAAATGCTTCTTGGGTGGAAAAATGTTTGCTACACATATTCAGAGCAAAAGGAATGAAAACAAAACAAAAACAAAACTAGATGGTATGAACTCAAATTTGGAAACAAACATAACAGAACCAGAATGAAATGATTGTGTCTGCACATGCCTGTGTGTATGTTATATGTGTGTTTGAAAAGACTATGAAAGTAATCTTTCATAGTGAAAGATTGTTTTTTAATATTTTTAATATTTACACTTTTGTATTTACTATAAAATACAAAATGCTATGTTAACTACATCTTAAGGGGGAAATTTAACTGGTTTAACATACTAATTTTGAGTCTTCTGCATTTACGCTATCTTTTATTTTACACTATAAATTATTTTTTCCCTTCACCCAAATTTTCATTTAGCTTTTTGGAGGCTGAGCAACAAATATACTAACAAGTCACCAGAGCTGTCAATTCCCACATAAATAAATCAGAGTTAAGATTACTAACATTTTTAATGTTTGTTAAATACAAGGTATCAGTGCTGAAACAAATTTCTTAAAATGAAGAGGATTGAAAAGTGCTATCATACAAAAATAGTAAAGCATTCAGGGTGAGAAAAGCAAAAATAGAGTTCATAATATAGGAGAAAATAAGTTGTGCCCACATTCATTATATTAGAAACCAGGTTTATTCAGTGTTTATTGCTTTTAGAAAATAAATCACAATACACATGTTTTTAAGAATGGGAAACTAAAATATGTACTACATTAATAATAGCTATTACTAACATTATTGGTTGTATACCATGTATGAAATATGTTTATGAAACCTGTGGTATATTTTATACAAGCCATATTTGTTCCAAAACACCCATTTTTATAATAATGAAATTACACAGAAAACAATCTATTTATCCAGGGTTAGTTACTCAATTAAATAATATTAATTAATATAATCTATTCTTAAATTGAAGTCTGCCTGATTTTATTACCTACCCTATACCCAGTATTGGTATAGAACAGTCTAAATAGCACAATGGGAACAGAATCTATTATCTAAGAACGGATAGGGCTAATGTAAAAAGAGGATTCCTTTTTAGAAAGGAACTTTACCTTTGACTAGGAAACCAATGAGGGTGTTTGGTTAGGAAAATTAAATTAGTAAGGATATGGCATTGAAAATTTATTGATTCAAGGAATATAGAATTTTATCATATAAAACTGATCAGTTCAGAGCCTGGCTCTCTTCTACTTGCTTATTCATGAACCTAGACAGAAGTCATATCTACTGTTTTCAGATGTGGTTTCTGCTGTAGTTCTGGTTGTGGACATTCCAGACCTGTGGAGAGAGGAAAGAACAGGTCTTGATCGTTTTTGGAAGCAGCACCTGTCATTTTTACTGACATGCCTATGGTAGGAATTCAGCTACTCATTAATATCTCTAGATAGAGGTACCAAGTTTTATGTTTTTTTAAAAAATTAACTTATAATTGACATATAACTTTAAGATATTAGTCACAGACCACAAATATAAAACTGTGATATTTCTGTAGAGCGCAAATTATCACAAGTCAGTTACCCATTTCATGTGTTGAGAACTTTTGAGATCTACTCTCTTTTCAGCTTTCAAATATGCAATACAGTATTAACTATACTCACTAAGCTATACACCACATCCCAGTGACTAATATATTTTAGAACCTGATGTTTGTGTCTTTTATCCTGTTCACTTATTTTGCTCACCTTCACCTTAGGCATATACCAGTCTATTTTCTGTATGTATGAGCTTGTTTTAGGTCTTGGTCTTTGGATTCTGCCCAAAAGTGAGATGTTATCATGCCTCCCCTGGCCCCTTCTCTGGTTTATTTAACTTTAGCAGTAGGCCCTAAGATCTATTTATGATTTAGCATATGGCGTCATTTCTCTCTTTATTTCTAATGGTTGAATAATATTCTGTAGGTAGATGATATATAAATGATAGAAATGCATACATACAGCCTTGCTTATATAAATTCATGTATAACACATTTACTTCATCCACTCATCCATCAATGGGCAGCTAGGTTGTTTCCACATCTTGTTTATTTTGTACAGAATGCTGCAATGGTCATGAGAGTGCAGATATTTTTTCATGTCAATGTTTTTACATTCTTTGGATAAATACCCAGAAGTGGAGTTTCTTTGTCAAGAGAACTTGCAGTGAAATGACACATTGAAACATTTGACAATGACTCACCTGTGGTGTGCTCTAAGGCAGTGGAAATAAGAAATTGGAAGTAGGGCCAAAAGAGAGTAATGTCATCACTCTCGAAAATATTTGAGAACTGAAAAAGCACCATGAGGGTTAAAATGCAGTGATAAAAGAGTTACTTGGGGTTAAAAGAACATTTTGGTGCAAAATAAAAGCATCAGATATCAAAATTAGTCATATGCTTCAGAAGAATTTACAAAAACTCTAGTCAGTCTCTTCTATGTTCAGTATTTGGGACACATGAAAAGACTGACATAGTTAGAAATATAATGCACAACGTAAGTTGAGTTTATTTCAGACATAAAATCTAGTCAGTTATTAATCTTGTGTGTGAATGTGTGCACGCCCAAGGGTGCATGTATGCATTTAAATTATGCTTTCTAATAGCTGTGATTGCTGCTTTATCTTTAGAAATGGATTTTACTTGCCTTATGTTCTGTAGAGCTAATTAAATACCAGAGAAATATGTTTACTGTCTCAAGTTCCACACACTTGTGAGGATTTTGTCATTGACTTGGGTCCAAACAGGACACCTTTAGAAACATAACAACACTTAACTGCTCTTGGGAAAAGCTAATGAGTCATTAACATGTCAATATCACTATGTTTTCCCTTTAATATTCCACATCCCTACATCATCCAATCATCATATGTGTGTGTGTTCCTTAACACTAAGACATTAATTTCTAGATACTTTAATAATATATCTCCTTCCTGTGAAGGTTGCACAGAAATTCCCTTTATATTTCTTTGCAACTTCTTGTGATTCTGTAATTGCTGCTACGAAAAAAAAAAAAAAGCTTCTTTCCCTATATATTTTTAAAACATAGTAGAAGAACACACTAAGTTTACTTGGAGTTCTGGTTAAAATATTTCTCTTACCTTCCAAATGCAGAAGTAGAAATGCTATTCATAAAATTTGGGGTAAAAGAGGATTTTCCATTTATATATTATTCAAATTAATACTACAAAAATGATTTCTTAAAAGTGAATATTCTTAAGTAAAAGGATCTTTGAATTTAGATGAAACCACCAGAGGGGAAAAAATAACAGCCATTATAGTTAGGTACTTATTTTTGTCAAAACCCTTTCAGAGACAAAAGGGCATGCCATAGGATCATAAATATTTGTTGGAAGGGACATGTCAAAATACATTAGCAATTGGTGTATTATTTTTGTTTTTGTTGTGCTTTTGGCATGTATTTTAACACTTCAAAAATATTTACTGAACTTTTTTTATGAAAGAGCATCTGTGCTACACTTATAGAAGGAAGCAGAAGAGAACATCATCAATGTCCGCCAGCACTGATTCTATTTCCAATACCTTCATCATTATCCTAATCTCTCTAAGGGCTGAGGCTGCATGTTCAAGTATGGCCTCTCTGTTCTCTCTACTTCTCCCTACTCCACTGCTCACTTTCATAGTTGTAGGACCAGATCATCCCTGGATTAGGGTAACTTGAGACCTGTCTCTCTCTCTCCAGTTCTTTTTTTAACCTTACCATCATCATGATTCTTTTTCAAATCAGGTATCATCATATCACTCTTAAAATATTTTATTGACTTACTATTATCTATGAGAGTGACTTTCATTTCTTATTTTGTGCAAGTGGGATACTGTTTGTAAGCAAAGTAATATCTCAAAGTATTACACAGTTGAAAATAATAGGCATTGTGTTATAAAAAATATTTCATGAGTACTAGTTTTTAAGATCAACCAAAGAAAACAATGAGATTATGAAGGTTTTTACCAAAAATTAAAATCAGGTTAATGTGTAAAATTTTAGTTTTACATCAACTTTGGTGTCCAATTTTATTTTAGTGTTGGTTTAAAATCTAGGGAAATTAGAAAATAAAACAAATCTTAGTTCTTTGAAATTGGGAACAGTTTTAATTGTTTCTTTTGCAATCTCATTATATTTTTTCAACTAACTGCAAATAACAAGGGAAACTTTACTTTGAAAGCTGTGTTAAATGATGTGAACTTGGCAACACAAGTTAATTGTGTTGGCCCTCTGGTATGTTCAAATGTAGTTTTTTACCTGTTTGAAAGGGTTTCCCTATATTTTTTGGTCATAAAATAGTTTAAAGCATAAGAATATAAAATCCAAGCCAACAACTTGGAAGCAGAGTCAAGTCTAATTTTTTTAGCATTTTAATGTAACTTATGAAAACTTTGTCCATTGCTATTTTCTCTAATTTAATATACCCCCATGTTTAGCCCTAGGGTCCAGCCAACCAACTATGCCTGGTTCTTTGGAAATGCTATAGATGCTCAGTCCCTGTTTTCCTATGTCTCTCCTTTCCTTCTTTCTGTGGGCCCCTGAAAGTTTTCTGACTGCTGAAATTTTCATTTCTCTTTAGGAAACTTGACCTCATCTACTCTAGAGAAAGAGAAACCTTATTTTATCTTTTAAGACATTTAGTTCCTTTTTGTTTCTTCCTTAACCCTTCCACATTTGAAAAGAAGTTATGTGTTATTCACATTTTAGGTAGCTTTTCTCAATGCCTATGTTAGCATCGCTGGCAATAGGATCCAGATCCCCTCTACTGTTTCTATTTAGGTTTAGCCAATGGAGAAGATAAAGTAGTGTGAGACTTAGAGGCAGAAGTTTATCAGAAACCATTAGCCCCTAAAGATCAGTGTAGGATACCAATGACTGTGGCAGGTAATAAGCACCATCACCGGTTTCTGATTCATGGGGTAAGAGAACAGCTGAGCCCACAGTCCTCCACATTTTCCCTTATAACTCCCCCAAATTCAGGGCCAGGCATATATCCAGTTTTATGGCAAAGGACACTGACTTCTTCTGCAAGTTACATGTATTACTGATTTCATGGGGTCCAGGTTGTTTGTACAAGCTCCTTTTTAATTCATCCTTAATCTCTGCTATTTTATATATAACTTTATTCCCTAACCACTGGCCTTGATACCTGCATGATAACAGGTCCATCACTGGATGCAGAGGCAAGAGCCTTCCATAGACTTCTTCACTGGCACCAACATTTGCATATAATCTAATCTCCTAGAATTGTTTATATCACTCATTATATTTACCAAACAATGCTGTTTTACATAATACTATACACCGAGCTTATTGAAACACTTGATCCTCAGCAAATGTTTATTCAACAAATAATTTCATCTTAATTCATCATCAGTGCTAGTCTATGTAGTGGCAATACTAGGGTCAGGTAAAAATCAGAGAAAGAATTAACAGGGTTTTAAGATTTACTTTTATAGATATGAGAACTAAAGTTATAGATATGATCATGTACATGATGACTTTGGGGAAGATAAATGTGTATGCAATAATGTCAGCACGTTTTCCTCAGCAAAGATTAAAAATGACCAGTGTTCCAGGCACTCTATTTTATTAATGTGAAGGTGGAAAACACTATAATTGCAAATATTCAAAACAGAGCCAGATCTTCTGATCATAGGTTTTATTTTCCCTCTACTCCAATATGAACACTAATAGAAGACAGAAAATTTAATGACAGAAATACTGCAGCAGGAGAGAAGAAATGAAAGAGACCACAAATGCTTCTGAGTCCTCAACTGCATGAACCTCAATAAATTTTGTGGGTGACCATGAAAAGTTGTTGGCACCTGTGTGTTTTATGCAGAGAAGACTATAAAGCACAGGTGAGTGAGTGTTTTAGAAATGACAGAGTATGTTCAGAGTATGCACAGTCTTCCAAAATCTCATTCTGCCTTGGAAATTTCTTTCAAGTGGTCTGGTTCCCTAAGATGTTTTGCCAGATCAGATTTCCCACAATAGATAAATGTTTTGTTGTTTCTCAGGAGAATGATCCATGGGCTTGAAAGACCATTCTATTTGAGATCTAGTTCAGGACTCTTAATTACTTGGTTCCAACCCTAATACAGGATTAGTCCATAATGACACTTCCAGTTCCCATGAAGCTTCTTAGATTCTGTGTCACATCCCTGAAATGCCTGAGTAGTCTTTTTTCCCCCAGTGAATAGTTATTCAACTAGTTGTGATGCTTTAGCAAATAGCTGGCAGGATCATTACTTTATATCATGGTCACAATTTCACCCATTCATTATGGGAATTTAGATTCATTTTTGGTGAATGAGTTCAAGGTGTGAAAACAACTAGTTCTGGTTGAGCCAATGATTTGTTATAGAGAGTGCTCAAATCACCTGATTGCCTGTCATAATTTACTTTTTTCCTTCACAGATTAAATAACACTGGTGCTGGCTGGTCACTTAATATCCTGGACATATTGTATACCTTTAAATATCTCCCAAACTTTCTACAGTTGGGACATCTTTACTACTGCAGTTTGGCCACTTATCAAGATGATTAAAGAAACCTTTTGTTGTAATCTGGCTAAGGGTAGTTGCATTATTTTAGCACCATATCTTCCCCTCTACAGTCAGGGAACTCAGATCTGAAACAACACATGCTACTATTAGCTCCTCTAGAGAAAGTACTCAACAATTTTGTGCTCTTCTCTTCAGCATGTTCATTATGCTTTGGTGAATGGTCTCTTCTCTGAGTCCTTCTAAAGAGCATAAATGCTTAATGGATTTATTGTTTCCCATGTAGCAGAGCCTCTTTGTAAACCCACTTCTTTTAATCTTAGTTCTTATTATACCTCCTTCCACAGTAACCTTGTAACTCCTTGTCTTTAAATGTAGGTCATTGGTATCGCTGACCTCTGTAAGCTTTCCCAACAATAATTTTTGGATTTTTGCAATAGTATTAAATTCTATGTCACAGGAAATAACTCCCATATTAATAAACTTTCTCAGCTAACTTCACATTCTAATTCTGAGATTTAAAATCCTCAGAATTTAGTCTATAATATTTTAATTATTGCTAGCATATTTGGACTAGATCTTATAGTTGTTTCTATAATTGCTTTTCTTTCCTTCTTACCAAATCCAGCACTTCCTAGTATGCTTTATAATGAATAGACAATAATTTCTTATCTATAGGCCAGAAAAAGAGAGGAGGGGTAGATATGAACATAGCGTAAGCATGAAACTAAGGGGTACTCAGGGACCACCAATTGTTAAGGAGTGCAGCTTTAAAAGAGCATTCTACTATTCACATGCACAAAGACTAAGAAGGAAAACATTTAGTGTGAAGTGTCTTTAGTAGATTGCTGTGCAGAAAGAGAGGGAAAGAAGAGAAGAAAGGATATTCCTACTAATACTCTGAAAACCACCCATCCTTTTATGAGCAAGTACCCAAAAACACTTAGTTAAAATCAGGCAACTGTGGCCCAAGAATTTACCACAAGTTTAAGGTGATTCCTGGCACAAAAAAGGGGTTATACAGTTCCCAGTGAACTGGGACAGGAGGTAAGACCCAAAATTCAGAATATAGAATGAAATCTACCATGAAGTAAAGAAAGCAGTATTTGGTCTCTGCCCAAATACTAAAGTCCCAGGAGTAGCTTTCCCATGTGTCTCTCACTCATGTATCTCTTTTCCAAGAACCCCCACCCCCAAATTCCTCTTTTCCATGTGTCTCTTCTCCATGGGTCTTTCCCTCTGCCTTAATTCCATCTCCATTTATATCTTTACCTAAGTCTGATTCATGGCATGATGGAACTTGTAATACATGGTGAATGCATGTAAGTGAGGGAAAGAAAAATGGCACCCATTCACTGGATTTGCAGTGCTCCTCTTCTTTCACTGAAATGGATCTGTAATAGTTGAATGCTGTACTGCAAAGCAGAAATATCCTCCCTTTATTCAACAGAAGAATACTAGTAATAGGGAGGAGTGAGTTACTTCTTTAGGCCCAAAGATTTCATAAATATTTGGCGTTTGAATCTTTTTATTGACATAACATTATATGTTTCAGGTAAGTCTCATTAAAAATCAACATGTGCATTAAGTTCATTACTAAATGTCTGATATTTTTGAGTGCATTGATTTAGATACTTCAGGGTCTACTTTTTCTCAACAAGGGTCCTGACTTTGGGAAAATAGTTGAGAATATAACCTTTTCTGGGGCTTCTTATCCTTATAATTAAGTCTTGGAACTGATCTTTGGCCTATTCTGCCCTCTGACTATAAGAGATAAGAGTCGCTTTATATGCTGTCAAAGAGCCCCTCTGACTTTCACACCTCCTCTTTAATTGGTGATTAATCACTATCAACCTTTTATCGTCTTTCCCCAAAGCAAAAATTATGCTCTGAAACAATCATCTAATTCCTTTGTCTTCATAATACTATTGTCCCCTCCTCTCAAATGTCTGAGATAATGCACTTACCTGTGCATTCCCTTCCATCAATAGCCCATCTAGTCAACCATCAGAAAATTATAACCAATTGCAAAGACACTGAATACCAAGTACTGGGAACATTCCACATAAAACCAGTGCTGGAGGTCTTCATCACCTGTCAGTTCACACATAGTCTTCAAAATTCCATTTTAGAATCTGCTTTAGAATTTGCTTCTTCAGAATACTCCTGATAGCAAATATCTTAGTTCAGATTTCCTAAAAAAAAAAAAAAAAAGACTATAAAAGGGACATTTTCATATCAGGAAGAGAATGAACCAATTGGTACCCATAGATACACAACTCAGATCTACCCATAAAAAATACTCTAGTAGAAAAGAGATTGCGTGAAAGTCCATGCTGCCACATCTACAGGAATTATCTGATTTTTAATTTTAATTTTTTGCAGCATGCACTCTGTCTTCCTGGCCTTTTTGAGACCAATGATTTTCCATGACAGGGATTCTAGAGACAAGATATTTCTGCTCATCTTAGGACTCTTCATTTGTTCTGGACCCCTCATCAGCCTGGCTAAGAAATGTTTTGGAATCATATTAAAATTTGGTGCTACTAAATTCTACTTTCCATCTTCTCTCCTTTCATAGGTGTTAGATCTGCAGCCCAGTTCAAAGATTCTATTGTTTCTCCCTGCTTCATCTAGTCTTTATTTTTTCAAAGGCAGCTTTCCCAAACTACATTTGCATGTTTAATTCCAGTTTGGCATCTGCTTCTTCTAAGATCCTAACTGATATTGCTGTGATCACAAGAATCATTTCTATCTGCAATTCAAGAAAGGAGGATAATTTAGAATTTAGACTGCAGTGCAAGTCTAGTAAAGGAGTCATGTGATTCTATGATAAGTTCTGGACATGGGATAATTTTTTAGGAATATTCCAAATTGAGCAAGAGAACCACTGGATCAAGGCTGCTACAAGAAAGGGACACAAATGAGGGTACATCAGCTACAATAGGATGAGAAATTCCCAGAGAAAGACTCAGCTGTGAGCCATTAACAGCAGACACTCCTGGCAGTTGAGAGAAAAAGTTCCTTGGTCCCCAAGTGGATAATCTGGGTAGCAACATAGCTCCTACTTCAAACAGGAAACTGAAGACTGTTGTTATGATTAAAGGACAATGGTAATAATGTCTGTCCCCTTGATAAAGGGAGACCATTTTTTAGTATAAAATGCTGTCGATGAGAACACATTTCTAGGATTAGGGCAGGGGTTTGGAAAAGGCAAATCTCATAAGCAGTGAGCACATGTTGGTGGAGTATGTTTTGTAAGGCTTAGATTTCTTCCTGATGTTCTGTGATTTTACTCCACATTGGGAAGGTGTTCTCTTCTCCTAATAAAAAGGATAGAGAAGATATCGTCACTTACCTAGTCATGCTAAAATCAGACACAAGGTTAAGCTAAAGAGGTCTCTACTATTTTTAGTACTTATAAAATGTTTCTTCACTGCAGATAGAAATAACAATAGGTACAATGACAATAGGTACAATGACTAGGTATCTGTTAAGGAAGAGGTACGACTCTATGGTACTTGCAGCATCAAGTGATTTAATCCCTAGAAAAATCTTGAAGTAGACATTATTATGTCCATTTACCTGTTGTATCAGTAACCCTTTGGAAGGTTGCATATTTCCCAAGTTACACACCAAGAACCAACAAACCTGAAATCAAACCCAGTTTTTTTCTGGTTCCCAAAGAGATTTTTCTTTACACTTTCCTATGTTTTCAAATCCACTTGGAAACTGGGGTTTTCACTGTAAATGCTTTTATTCTCCTTCATGGCTTTTCCTTTATAGGAAAGGTAAAGTCAAAAGCTCAGAATTCCTGGACTATAATGATCAAACCCATTGGTAAATATTATAGGGATAATTGCACAGGTGTTTGGTAGACACAGTGGCAGATTGCATCTAAGGCTGGGAAGTTATTCTGTGAAACGCATGCTCTTTGCCAGTGTGTGTTCAGTCAACTGATTTTGTCCCATCGTCTCTCTGTTCTCCCACCAGATTATTTCCCCATCCTTTGGCACTCATCAAAACAGGGGTTCCTGTGGGCATGTACATGCATACACATACACTGAGATGCAGCAGATTGCTAGGGTCCTTCATTCTATTTCCATATTCAACCTTTTGATGTGTCACCTGTTACCATTCTGTCCCCATGAGCTAACAAGACTGTCTCTGAGGAGGGTTTCATGGCAGCAAATTATAGAAAGGATGTGAGGGTGATTAGAATAATGTAGCAAGTTGGGAAACTGTCATTTATAGAATGAAAAGAAATACATTGTTTCTGATGGGTTTCATTCAGGCAAGAGTTGTAACCTTCCAGAAATACTTTCAGTTATCCAATTTTAATGGGTTGTTTTGTGTGTTTTAGTTTGTTTGTATTTTGTTTTCTAAGAAACCATTGCTCATATTTCAAATGCCTAATTGTAAAACCTTTTACAATAAAATATAGATGAAAGTAGCATTCTCACAAACAGTAGCATTGTGAAAAAATTTTGATATCCATTTAAATATAAATGTAAATATATTTTTCTTAAGGAATATAAAAAAATAGAAGAGAAATAGATAAGATCATGGGAAAGGGTTATCCATTCAAATTGCCACACAGTAATCCAACAAATAATGGTCTCATACAACTAACCACTTCTGATTCACTCAAATCAAAATGATTAAATAACTTGAATAAAGAATGCTCTACAGCACCTGCAACAATTTCCACTGGTGATTAAGGAATATGCAGACAGGCTTTGACACACTCAAGTGTGTTTCCTGACCATGTTTAAATACAAACAGAAAAGATGTGTGTTTAACCAACATAAGCAGATGTCAAGAAGTGCAAAAATATGTCAGCATGTCTGTGTATTTGTGCTGACATATGCCTAGAACATGTGTATTTTCAGTGGTAAGCAGAAGAAATAATGACTAAAGAAACAGCAATGTTCTCCCATAAAAAGAAAGAAAAAAGCTTGCTGTAATTTAAGTCAGTAAATTTAAGACATTTTGCACCCATTTAGAAGGTGGGAGATAGGCTATGTGATATGATAGTAGAGTGAGATATCTAAGAGAACATGAATAAATGATATAAGTTATTATTTTATTGGTATGCAATATCTACTATCCTTGATAGAAGAATGAACTGATTTCAAGAAATGTCTCTCAAGAATGGAACAGAAATGTAGAAATAGGCTAAACTTAGAAAACAACCTTTATACAAGGAATTTTTTTTTCCCTTTATACAAGGGTCTTTATACAAGACCCAACAAGAAATTATAGGAGGAAGCTGAGGTAAAGTTTATGGTTCTAGATATTGCTTTGGAAAGGTCATTCAGGAAGCTGGGTTTTTTTCCTCACACACACATACACACAAGTTTAGCCAGATTTATTTGGTCAGGCAGATATTCTTCTGGCACCTTGAGCAAGCGAGGTAACCAGGGCTCACATGTAATGCACTAGGCACTTTGTTATTTAACTCACATAATAACTCTATGAAGTGTGGACAATAAGTCACACTTTATGACTTAAAAATCTAAGCGTATATAGTTTAATTTTTTTTGAGAATCTCATTACACAAATATTATTCAAACTTAACTTGTAGGAAATAGAACCCAAGAGAGCTCCAGAAGTAGTCAACACACCTGCACCAGGTTGGTAATGGACAACCCAGAGGAGTCCACAAAACATCTTAATTAGCTATAAAGATTAGGAAGCAGATTCTTGATGACACTAGGAATTCTCTGGAGTTTGAAGTAGTGTCAACCTAAGATTAATGTAGACACTCTGAGGAAGTTGGCCTGACTCAAGAGAAGAATAACTGGGGTATGACTCCAAGAGTCTTCTGAAGATTTTGGCACCATAGAAGTAACCACCTTCTTCCTTTGAAGAGAGACCCTCCTGTGAGGAGAACAGTTAGCTGATGGCCTTCAGAACCAAAGGTCTGCTGTGGTGTTTTAATGCAGGGATTTCCACCTGCCTGGCTGAGGGATTGCTTGACCTGGTTGCAGTGTGATTCCCTTTCTTACCTGTCTTCCTTCATAGAAGTCAAACCTCCTTCACAGTTTGAAAATTGACCTTTACGCCTATTCCTTCTTCCTTTACACTTCACATTATTTCCCTCAATAAATCTCAAATTTCTAATTCTTATTGTCTTAGAATTCAAAGTGACATGAAAATGTTTAAAAAAAGTGAGTCAGAAACAAGCATGTGAGAGAAGCAAACTTGGATTCATGGGTATTTCATAAAGAATGAGGGCTGATTCAGTTTGTGTTGAGATTTCTGAGACCATTAGTGCTGTCTCAGTTCCTCTTGGTTTTGCTAGGGCTGCTTGATTTTGTTGTATTCACTTAGAGTAAAAAGTTTTAAAAAGTAAATGGATTTGAGTAAGGAAATGAAAATCTGATAAGCAGAATCTTCAATCACAGGTCAGGAAAGGAACAAATTTCTATTAAAAACCAGCTAAGTCAAATAGTACACTTACTTGCCTAGCCCACAGAAAAATGTTTAAACTACCCTCCATAAATCATATAGTGCTATAAACCAATTTATCTCAATAAAGAAAAATAAATTTAAAAAATAAAAGGAGACATGTTTCTAATTATTTTTTCCCTATGCAATGTGATATTGAATAATTTTGGAAATTAATGAATACAATGCAGTTTCCATCAGTAAGGCTTCTAAGGAAGGGACAATGACAATCAAATCTATTTTCATAAATGGACAAGTATTAGTGTACAGACAGTTCAAATTCAGATCATTCTGTTCCTTTAGCATCCATGGTCTTAGTCTTTTGTTGACTTTCCTGAGATGTGCAGCTGGAGAAGGTCTGTCTTCTGAGAATCATCTAATGCATTAATAAGTAATTTCAAGCTATATGTAGAGCCAATTTCAACACATAGGTTTTTATTTTATTTATTGATTGTGTATCTATTTTTTCTTACATAATTGTATATCTCATAGTCCTCCCACCACCATATCACCTATTACCTGAACTATTACCTCAACACATGGAATCTTTACAAAAATACACATGATTCAATGATATTTCTTATTTGTGACAGCTAAACTTGTATATTTTAAAATAATTTATTTATATATATTTCACATAATTTCAGTCCCTGGGGGTAAACTTGCATTTTTCAATTGTTTCAGAATTGAAAAAAATGTTATTATCATGAGGCAACATTGGAGGGAAAGCTGAGAATACCAAGCTGGAGCAGAAATAGACAATGGGTTTTATAGACACATTCTTATGTGGGGATACCAAAGGGAAGACTTTTGAATTCTGCTTACCTACCTGCCTGCCTTCTTTCCTGCCTTCCCTCCCTCTCTCTCATTTCTTCTTTTCTTTCTTTTTTTAAAAGAACCATTGGTTTATTTTTTGTTTTGGAAGTATGACACCTTCCCCTTCATTCACTGTAGCACTCTGCCCATAATTACCCCTGGTTCTCCACCATACTCAGTTGTACTCATTCTCTACCCTGTTCTTGCCTTTCCCTACCCTCTATATATCTCAGTTCTATGGTTAACTTTCAAGGGCTGGTTTTAAAGTTTGTCTTCTCTGATCACTTGTTAGCTTTTTCTATATTTCACATATAGGTGATTTCACTGTCATTCTAGCTTACTTTGCTTAACATAAATCCATCCATGTTTTCTCAGATGACATGCACTTATCCTTTTGATTGCTAAGTAGTATTCCATGATATATGTGATCTATATGATGTATATAATATATATAATATAATATAATATATATAATATATATTACATATATATGTTCTCTATCTTTCATCTTCTTGACCCACTCATCTGTTTTTGGGCATTTAGTTTGTTTTCATGGATTGTAAGTGAGTATTCTTCATTATCTGTCCTTCTACCAGGGATTTCATACATACTAATTAATGGTCCTCATTCTAGCATTCATTAATCTTACCCTAGGAACTTGCATGTAGTCAACTACACAAAATATGACAAGTCTTTTTAAAAGACTGAAAGAAAACAGTGGAATAACAAATAATTTTGCTTCTTTCAAATATTCATTTTCTCTGAAAGAGAGAAGAGAAATTGAAGAAAGTAGAATGTCTCTGTAGCATGTGCATGAGGACAGGTTATAGGTAAATTCTCTGGTCTGTATGACATTGGAAGTGGCAAGAAAAAATGTGTACAAATAGGGCCAAGATATAGGTTCTTCCCTTCAATCTGCCTTTGACCATGAATGATTACTATTCCCAGAAGAATAATAGAGATCAATATCTTTGACATCAGAATCCAAGATTTGCTTCAGAAAGACTTTCCAAATAGTCACTCACTGGTAATAAGCCAATCCTGCTGGGAACAAGGTTACTTCAGTCTCCATTATCTTTTCTTTCTTGCCACACAGTTGAATGGCTCTGTCAGGAAAGACCATGATGATATAAAACAAGGTGATAACTTGCCTCAAACAAGATGGAATTGACACTCTATCACTTTGTGAGTTGTAAGTGCCAAAAACACAGTTGGAATTTTGATGAGTAGTAATTACTAAATCTGAATAATTAAGCATATCTATTCTTAGGGATTATTTTAGCCAATAATTATTACCCAGAAAATTAAGTGTGTGCTTTAAATCCACATTTTATCACCAATAATGAATCTGTCAATTCCATCTCATTAGACACTTCTCACTACAGTCTAACATTAATATAGGAAAAGTCGCTAGAAATCAGCATAATAATATACACTTACAAATTCTGTCAATGATAAACTATCAAAATAATTTACTACTTAGTCACAGTACAGCTAACAACATGGTTAGTTTAAAAACAAATATAGCCCAACCTGATAGTTTTTTACACTTTCTGGCAACTTCACTAAGAGAAAAAGGGAAAAGGTCAACCTTTATTCATTGCCCACCTATAAAATTGCAAACTCTTTACATTCATTTTACTCTTTCATTCTCACAGTCACTTTATTATTGACTTTTGGCTATGAGGAAACCAACGATTTGAGTATTAAAGTTCCTTGCCCAGAGCACAGTGATAGGTAGAGGGAGAATTTGAAACCAGCTCAACCTAGGCCCTTCCCAGGGTTTTCTGTTCCTCTAGGATAGCTCCCCAGACAAGACATAAGGCACCCACAGCAAAATCAAATGAAATAAAACAAACCCAAATGATGTCATTTAATTTCAAACTATATGTAGCATAAAATGCAATGGCTTTTAAAATACACAATGATTGGATTATATTTCTTCTTCATGATGGCTACTTCAAGTTGTGTTTTCTAATTCCTTGAAGATGAAAAAATATTTTCATTGCCAGAGGCAATTTTTGAAGGAAAGTTGAGAAAGAGCCACCAGGGTGGGCAGAAACAGATACATCATTGGTGGGGAGTTACTGGAAGCTGGCATGCACTGGACACAGCTATGATAGTATTCATTTTATCTGAGTCACCTTATTTCAACTATCATGTGGGTGGGATGAGGGGCAATAAAAATGAGTTAAGTTGAGGAGTATGCCAAATGTTTTTCTCAAGGAAACATGTTTCAGAACTGTTGTACCATTGGGTCAGTCACAAAATCACTGTAAACCATCCATGGGGACATGTCAGGCACCAGGTACTGAGTCCAGAGTCCTGGACTGACTGCTTGGAAAAAACCCACATCAATACCTTATGTGTGTTCTGTTTCATTGCATGAATTTCCTTAAGAATCAGCCATGATTTAAAAAAAAAGTTATTTAACCTCCAAAACCCTTTAAGAATTATAGTTATGTATCAATAACATAAACAAATTACAGAGATTTTTAAAAAGATGATCAGAAAGTAATTGGTAACCAAAAATGGAAAATTTAGATTTCAATTCATTTTATTTCATATGAATCTATTCATGTAATCACTGTTGTTGTTTTTTTTTCAAATCACCAGTCATAAAATTAATTCAGTGACCCTAAAAGACATTATTTTAAAATGTAATGGGGGTAAAAATGGCTTTAGTAATTGCACATATTGCTCTGAAAAAGTTTTATGTCACTTATGTACCCATAAGTACTCATAAGTTTGTGAAATTGGATTATATTATAGAGTATTTCTTATCATGTTTTATAAAGAAACTTCAAAGTCACTAGATTTGATGCAAAGTGTCTTCCATCTTTAAATCACAGCATGATTCTGAGTTTGCCCAACTTAGTAATATCCAGAATAACCTTTTGCAGTTCCTGAGTTTCCTGGGAAATTCTCACTTTGATTTCCACTGGCCTCAGAAGAACAATGGGTGAGCAAAGCAAGCCACCTAATTTGGGCAGGAAACAAAAAATATGTGCGGACTTATGATCTGGGCATATACTCAAGAATCTGGAGCCAGTGATCTCCCACACAGTAGTGGAAAGGGATGCTGAAATGAATTGACCTCCCATTAAGGGTCAAACATATTATATATTTTATGCATTACATGCTATAGAGATTTATTTATTTCCTTTCCACAATCTTTTTTGTTGATTGTTATGTCCTTCCTCCACCCTTTTCATGATTTAATAATTAAACAAGTAAGTAAATTACTTGGTCAAGATTGTTTCAGTTAAGCTCGATTTGAACCAGGTTTGTCTGACTTTAAGTTATGTACTTTGTCCTTCATTGCTATATTTCCACATAGCCAACCCTTATCCCTTTATCTCCCTTGTGAGAAACAAACTATGTCAGATGCTTTTTGAAAGTGAAATTTACATTTTCTTCGGGACTTACTGAGGGCTTGGGAAGCTTGAGTGAATCAAATATTAGAGTTGGACATTTAACAAATGATGAATGGGAGAAAAGGCAAGAATGCAGAGGAAATCATAGATAGATAAGGTCCCTGGTACCAGACTCATCCTTTAAGAACTACTCTCTGAAAAAAACAAAGTTAAAAAAAGGGGAGAATGCTGAATTTGGCTTTCACGAAATAATGAACAGCTGGAGTGTTTCTGCATGATTTATCCTAATGTAACAAGCTTGGAATTTTTAACTTTTAGGGAGGAGAGATGAAATGAAGTTCATGTTAGTTTTGGATTATCTTTGTAATCATTACCCTTTGACATGTAGGAATCGTTGACTTGAAAATCTAAATAATTGAGAATCATCTCCAGAGCTTGGAGCATTAACGTTCCCACCTACAGACCCCTGAGCATTGACACCAGTCTCTCTAGTAGGGAGTAACATCTTGGTTCTCTTGCATAGCCTGTGTCTCCTAATATTGCTCTCCCTTTAACAGGAGGCACTGAACTTCTGGTTCACACAAATTTCTGTTTGCAGCTCCTGGAAGAAACTGCAGATGGGACAGATGTTCCCATGAACCATGAACATCTGCAGACAGAGCTTAATAGAATGGGTCAAGGGATGCTCAGAAATCGGAGGATCTCCTGTAATGTCCATGACAGAATGATGGGTCCCTACCAAGTTTCCAGGTTATAGGTAAAATATGAAAGCTACTGTGATGGCCACATTACATTTTAGAGACCTATTTTGTACAGCATACTGCTGTGAGTAATACAAGAAAAAAACTGATTCTGATTCCAATGCCCCAATGAAGATGGTTTCAGAGCTCATGAGGAAAGGGCAGAGAGGGTGTGATTCTCTCCATCCAAGGAAGTAAATAGCAGCTGTTCCCATAGGCAAGAAATACAAATGACTCTGTTACTGAAATAGGCTTATAACAAATCCAAACTAATCTTTGTGAAACTGTGCTCTAAATGATTAGTGTTAACAAGCATTTACTAAGACAGTGGCATTATTTTTCTCTCCTCAGAATTTCGGAGCCCAGCAAATCCCTCCCGCCCTGCTCCTATTTTGTCATTACATTGCAACATCTTTTTTTTTTTCAGTTTTAACAAAGAAAAAAATGCTGAGAATCTGCACGAAGACGTGGCTGTTAGAAAAAAGAAAACAAGAAAAAAAACTCTGTAAATTCTTATTCATACTGAGTACTCAAGATTTTGCCAATTTATTTAGTTCTAATTATTAGGTGACTTTGACCCACAAGAGACAGGAAAGCTATTGGGACCTACCAGTCTTAATACTCAAAAGGTGAGACACTGAGCTGCCCAAGTTCAGCTCAAGGTCTTACTTTGCCTCTAAGGAACTGCCAGTCTTCTGCCAGTGTAATTCAAACAATGTCAGTTTTTCTAAAGGTTTTATGTCATAACTCAACAATCAGGATTTCCTCAGTTTCCAGTATCTACATGATCTGCACCCTGCCCAAGATAATCACTCTTGTGAACTGATAGATCATTAGGTTCAAACTGCGACAAAGAATTGTTGAAAACTATAAAGAGGTATCAATCATTCTGCCAACCAATATCAAAGAAATGCTGAGACAGTGTTTCATCTTGCCTTGCCTTTTGACCATTTCCTCCCTCCTCCCTCCCTCCCTCCCTCCC
>PVHY01000468.1:84889-232180 GCA_004024945.1 Uropsilus gracilis | reverse complement strand
ATTCTTTCTTTAGAAGCATATTGTTCAGTCTCCAAGCCTTAGGTGTTCTTCCTTCTTCCTTTTCATTGTTGATTTCTAGTTTGATGGCCTTGTGGTCTGAAAAAAAGGTTGGTATTATTTTAATCTTTGTGTATTTATTCATGTTTGCCTTGTGGCCTAGTATGTGATCAATTTTAGAGAAGGATCCATGTGCATTTGATTCACAGAATTTTTAAAGTCAAATAATAATACCTAGAGCCTTTGAATTAGCTCCCTACACATAAGATACTTCTAACATTTCATGCTATATCAATTTATCCTTTGTGGAGAGGTGGAAAAAAAGAGAGAGAAAAATAAAGAAATGATTTTAGTACTACAAAAAGTTAGGAAAGTTGAAATTGAAATAATATGCTTGAAACTATCTTCATCCCAAGATTAAAATTAACCCTTGCAGGAGGTCCACCTCTTGTTAATATTTTTCTCAATACTGCTATTTTTATCACCTGTATTCATAAAGATGAGATCAACTTTCTTGCAAAATTAAGGCTGGTTCCCACACCACCTATGGCTTCTTCAATATGTTCAGGAGAGGTACCTTTTGTTCTTCTCTGTTTTCACCCTAGATCATCTCACTTTGTTGAGGACATAATTAATATGTTTTGTTTATCACACCTCAGTTTATATAGGTATAACCTGTTTTGTTGTGATTCAAATGCTAAATTGCACTTCAGACTTCTCAACTTGAGTATTTAGTAATTTTCTCAAATTTAAAAGTTTGAATCCTAGAAAGCTATCCTGTTCTCACACTCTCCTTCCACGTCTGTCCCATTTCAGGAATGGGAATGTCTTTCACCAACTACAGCTGCCAAGAGATGACTAAGGAAATTTCATTGACTCTTCATTGCTTTCTTCTTTCACTTTATCACCTAATTCAATTCATTTCAAAATTCAAAAATGTATCTCAAGTATCTATGTGTAGACACTGTCCTCATCTCCATTATTGTGGAGGCAAAAACAAACAAACAAACAAACAAAAACCAGAAACATATTACTAGCTATTTATTGTACAGGATTTGTGAAGCCATATAAGATAGTCTTCCCAAGAGAAATATGTGAAAATACAGTCAAACAACTAATTTTAATGACTATGGTTTAAGTCAGTTAATAAATAAAACTAAACTTTTGACTATAAGACAAAAAGGGGGGAAAGGATGAGAGGGGTAAACTCAGGTAAGGAGCAATGGTATGGTGAAGCATAGAATTGAACTCTGTAATGGTGAATTTAATGTAGTGTATACACATGTTGATTTTCAAAAATGTACACATGAAATTTAGATAGTGTTAGAGTGCAACATCATTTCCATAAAATATGAATGTAACATAAATAGACAAAAGTTTCCTTGATCAAAACGTTTTTAAAATATCGCATTCGGTCAAAGTAGTTATATTTTATTTAAATAGGGAGTCTCAGAGTCTTACATATGGAAATATTCATCAATACTTTAACAGAACATACTATAAGATGAAAATCTATTGAAAACATATTTGAACATAAAGCATGTTTACTCACACCAGCTTAGAAAATTTTACCTTTAAGTAAAACTTTAAGTTTATGTTTGTTTAGATCTTTAAAAAAAATAATTAAGGTTGTACTTTATTGTGGTTTTATTTTGTTGTTGTTGTTGTATCTTTTCAGTTACCCAAACTCTAAAGATTAGATTATTCTAAAGATTTTTTTATATTTCTTTTTTCTAATCTCTACAAATCATTATGCCACTTTCCTGGGTTTTAAACATTATGAATGAGTTAAATCTTGTAATCTTCTCAAAAAATTATGCTTTAATTGCTATTAAATATCTAGGATAGTCAAAGAACATCAGCATTTAAATTTTTATTTGTCTCCATCCCAACAGTCTCCAGATTCATTTTCCATTTTAATAAATGGCAATTCCATATCTTCAGTAATTTAGGCTATGGAGAATTTTAAGTCTTTCTTGACATCTCTCTTTCCCATTTTGGATATCCTATTCTCAGCAATCATTGTAGTTCAAGATATATCCATCTGTACTATGACTCTTTTTTTTTTTTTTCTAAAATAGAATTTGTATTTTCCCATCATTTCCCTTTATCCAGTTTTAGTTACTCTTCATTTTCTTGTGATGTTTCATTTTATATGTGAACTTCATTAGGTCATCAGACCAAATTGTTTGGTCAAGCACTAGTATAGAACTAGTATAGATGTTGCTGTGAAAACCTTTTGTAGTTGTGATTAAAATTTGCAGACAGTTACGTTTAAGTAAAATAAATTACCCTTGATAATGTGGTAT
This sequence comes from Uropsilus gracilis, assembly GCA_004024945.1. Taxonomy (NCBI): domain Eukaryota; kingdom Metazoa; phylum Chordata; class Mammalia; order Eulipotyphla; family Talpidae; genus Uropsilus; species Uropsilus gracilis. The sequence continues at coordinate 229,874 of PVHY01000468.1, read as the reverse complement.
GCACTTACCTTTTTCAATTAGCTGAAAACCATAATAGAAAAATATGAGATTTTCTAAAGAAGAAATTCTGTTTTAAGAATATTAAATTAGAAATGCTTCCTGAAATTTCAGGTTACCAGCTAGTCCTTCCAAACTGTCTCAGTCAGCAATATCAACTCCTGCTTGAAATTGCTGTCCCACAAATTTTATTCTTAGCCTCCACAATAATCAAATTCTTTAATCACATCCACATACACACACACACACAGCTATCAATCCTGTTTCCTTGAGGAACCTTGACTGATGAAAGTACTTACCACCATCTTATATATTATATCTCCAAATGTTCTCCCTTGTGTCAATATATTATAGATGTTTAAGTGGAAATTTTATTTCACTGGTACACTTTTATACATCATATAGAAATAAGCCAACAACAAAATAAGTCCTCACAGAATTGGTGATGAATAAATGGGTGTTATTTTCTGAACAATTTGTTAACATAATAAAAGAGAACAGCAAAGAGGGGCTAGCATTGACTTCATGCAGTCATTGTATATAATATATAATTATTCTAGGAAATGATCTGCTTATGTCTAGAATTATACCCATTCTGTTCCAAAATTAAAAAGTTTATAACAAGTACTTTTATGATATTTTAACTTTAGATTCATGATTTATTGTTAAAATCATTCAAACATAACACAATAATTCCAATTTATTTTTGTAGGAAATTATATGTATGCACTTATACATGTTGTAGAAAATTTAGCTATATATATATATATATATCACAAAATCTTCACTGATTTTGTTATGATTAACTCAATAAGCATAAAACCTTTTGGTAACCACCTGTTTCCTTCGATGTTCAATTTTTTTAAAATATTGTGTTGTTAGATTTTTTTAAATATATGAAACATGCATGATATAGGTTTCAGTGAGCCTGTGCCCCCAAATCTATGTAGTATTGTGAAATCTATGTAGTATTGTGAACATCAATCACAACAAAAAATAAAGCAATTAATAACACACATGGAACTTTTTTCTCATAAAAATTGTGTTTCTGGAAGTAGCTTTTCATATCTCCATGCATTTTTCCTGTATCATCCAATCGTATGAATGAGTGTTCAGTAAAAGGGAACTGAATGTGAATTCTCTCCAAATCCAAGTTCACTGTCTCAAATAAGCAAATACATGGGAAAAAATCATGATATTCACATTCTGGGATTTTCAGTAATTTATAAAAATCATATATTGATTTTTGAATTCAATTGCCTTGGCTATTTTCTTTACACCAGCTTTCAATTTGCCATTATTATTTGGAGGCACATTCAAATGTACAACTATTCCACTGCAATAATTGTTAGCCTGTGAAAATCAAAGATTGACTGAAATTTCCCTGAAAATATCATTCAGGGTAGGAATTTATCAATGCTTGCATGTTCCTCATAATATTTGGAGATATTTGGAAAACATTTCACAATCTTCACCATTCAAAGAAAAGTATTGTCTTTGCTTTTAATGACCATAGCATTTACTTTTTTTGGAAATGTTTTCTTCCGAAGAAAAAGGTTTTCATTTAGAAATGTTAACATTTTGACTGTTATGGTGGTACCAAATAAGATTCCCTGATTACCTTAAACGAGCCATTTAGAAAACCCTTGCCAATGTAGACACATTCCCCTGGTATTCTACAATGTGTCAAAGTGTTCCACCTTCTTTGGTTCTTTGTAAATCACACCGGGGATTTGAGTAAATTAAGTCCATCTTTTCAGTAGAAACCAGATGTTGCACCTCCACTGAGTTTAACTTGGGAAAACAATGCATTATTAAGTAACTATGAGCCATACAATCAGGAAGAAATATTACATCTGGCTGTCAAAATGTATGCCAAGTTTCAACTTGCTGCAATAGAAAGTTTTCAAGGTAACACTCACCTCCCCTCACCCCCTCACTAAATGAAGTCTGGAATGGAATGGTATGCTTACTGAATATTTTAAATTCCAATGATGTGTGATAAACCATGAGGAAGGTCAAAACATTTCTCATAGAGTTAAGGAATTGACTGAAGTGCTTATCATAAAATAGGGTGTGTGTGTGTGTGCATGTGTGTATGTTTGCACATGTGTGTGTGAATGCATGTGTGCATGAAATTTAATATAAATAAAATCAGTTGAGACTAGAGACCTAACTCAATCATGAAATTTAGATTCTAAAGAGTATATAACCAAATTATGTAGAATACAAAGAAATAAATGAAAACAGAGGAATGCAAGGTAAACAGAAGAAGGAAGAAAACAAAACCGAGAGGAAAGAAGAGAGAAAAGGAGGAGAATCATGAAGAAGGAGAAAGGAAAAGGGAAGATATTAGGGAACAGAATGAAGGAGAGTGGAACAAATACAAGGAAAATATTTAGAAGTTGGAGCTGATTTATCCACATTAACATTTGTGCAATATCTCTCAGACTGTTACTATAAATATTTGCACTTCTCTCAGTCACAAGATCCCTAGTTTCAAAGAAAACTGTTACCTTAAGAATGCCATAGTTTTTCCTGGATGTCCTCAAAGTAGTGTTCTGTGGGGACAGCTTGTCCACTACAGAAAACATTCAGCCTACCTGCTTCGCTTTTACTCTCATGTCTACTTGTCTCTGTTGTGCTGTGAAGTCAAATGCTAGGACTCTCCTGCTACTTATCATTGTAAAACATCAACTTGTTTTTTATTAAAGGTGCATGTCACAGAAAGGATCATGCATGCATATCAAGGTATCTCAAGGTACCTGGAAAGACAAACTCCTGGTGATTTGTATGAGTAAATAGGAGAAACCATTACATCTCATATTTTATAGGAGTTAGAGCACTAGAAGACACAGATGATTGGCTAAGTGGCATCATATTTCTTAAATGATTAATTCCAACTTCAGACACTTTCTTCTCCACCATAAGAAAAGTCCACAATTCCTTTTCCAGTAAGTAATGAGAAACTCCTTTAGTGATAGTGCCTACATTGGCAGCTATCACTTTGTAATGATCTGACGCATGAAGAGAGCACACAGGATTCTCTAACTGGGAAATTGCAACTGACATGTTTCCGTGGCGAGGCAGATTATAGTATTTCATGCATCAGAGGATTGTTAGACAACAGATGAATACACATCAATATGATAAATCCTTTTATGATAAAATGTGACCTCACTTTACCTTTCAGGGATCAAATGTAACAGTGGTAACAACAAAAAGACTATTTTTTTTTCTTCCTTTTCTAAGATGAGCAGTTTAACTTGTAGGTGGCAGGATAGATAATAGACATCTGGCTGAGCAGAAGTGAACATCAAGAGTGGCAGCTTGGGCAGCAAAATTTTTATGAGATTAGCAATTCAAATTCAAGTGTCATATTAGTGCAGTACTGCAATCATTCACTGGAATAGGTTTAGAGGCCAAAACTTTTCTCAGCAAAACTTCCAATGATTTTTAAGCAAAATAATATGGTGTTTATTCAAGTGTGTATCAAAATATGTCATCCAACGATATTAAGATGATTTGATGCTTTTCCATAACTTTAGTATCATTTACGATATAAAAATGCACTAGAGCCATGGATCAAATAATAAGATTTAAAATGATATCTTTAATTTTATTATATTAGTCAAATTTCCATATGCTTTTTCACATCTATAGGCAAGCACTTTGAAGTCAGCTTTAGGGAGAAATGCCGGTGTTCATCTATTCTAACTCAGCCTCCAAACTATTTAAATTGTAACTTGCTATCAGTTTGTCACTCAAATGTCACCTATGAGATAAATAAAAATGATTCATTATCAAATTCCACTATGTCATGACACCTTCTAATCTTGCTTCTTCTGCCAAATAAATGAGTTTTTTCATTAATAAAGTGTCAAAGGATGGCCTTTGTAAAATCACTCCCCTGTATCTGTGTTTAATAGTAAAACTTAGAATGACTATAAGAACTTATGAGTTCTGGTTGCAAAAGGAAATATTTCTATTTTTCATGTAGAAATCCAGCATTTGTTTTTTTGTTTTTTGTTTTTTTGTTTTTTTTTGGCATGTAAAACACTATATTTAAACTTAATGGATCAATACAGTGGCCCCATATATTGGATACTCATTTCTTTGAGTTGACAGGATGTCTTTTGGACTGAGCCAGCTTAGCTGATATTTGATGAACTGATCATGTCTGTGATTATTTGCAAGGTCAACTGAAGCTTAAATGCTATAGGATGATGTTCACACACCTGAGAGCTGATAGCTGGTTGCTTGACACAATAGAGGGCATTGACCACGTGTTTCAGGGCACAAAAGGAAAGCCTAAGCTTTTTCATGATACTTTCTTAGGGTCTCATAAACCAGCAAGGAAAGGAAACCTGTCCTGCTGGTATCCAACCTATTAATGACTCCTTGGGCAGAGCACATGTCATCACTGAACCCCATAAAGAGACTCAGCTAGGTTTCAAGAGCTGTTGGGAGACACCTGACTGTCACAATACAAAGGCAGGAAAGAAAATAATTTACTACCACTTTTTAATGTATAATTACCTACATGTGTCAAATTTGAGAGTGTGGGGTCTTGTAGTAATCACAGCATACAACTAGTGTTTCACAGTAAAATAGCTACTCACTTTGGAGTCAGAAGAGTGAAGTGAACTTTCATTTATTCATAAATCCATTCATCATTTTTTTCAATATTATGCATTAATCAAATGTGTGAACCATTCCAGAAAATTTATTCTGGGCACTTCAGCACTTGACAATGAGAAAGAGAAAAAAGAGTTTTATTCTGACAGAATCTGTATTGCATATAGCCCAACAAACACACCACACACACACACACAAAACATTGTTTTAAGAAAAAGAAACAAAAGAGTTACATTGACACATATGATAAGGAAACCCTCTAGGAATAGATGATATTTCACTTAATCTTGTCACAGGAATGGATTTATCACGTAGAATACAGATCCTACTCTATAAGTTAGAGAGGATACTGGTTTAGGATCTGGAAGCAAAGATGAATTGGAATTACTCAAACAATAAAATGTGATAAATGACTGGTCATGGCTTGATGTGTGACACAAAGCATGTTGGGAAAGGAGACAAGAGCTTTATCATGCTCAGTCTCATTCCCATTGCAAGAAGTTTAGTTTATAAATAAGGAGGGTGGGATCATGGTCTCTGGGTGAGTATATTTTATTGGTCCATTAGACATTTTACTCTACAAGGAAGGGAAAAGTACTGTAGGATCAGACTGAGCTCCTCAACAGCTCAGAGTCCAAGAAAGACCCTGTCACTACTGGGTCTAAGAACGCAGACCTTGCTTACAGGAGTTTCATATTGTGATGAAGGAATAGTATTTTAAGAATAGGGTAGAAAATGCTTTTCTGAGACAATGCTTCAATTATGTGATTCACAATAGAGATTTATATTTGGATTATAACGTGGTTGTATTAATCTTATAACTTCAGAGACTTACTCTAAGAAAGGCAGGACCTATTATGTGGTATATTCTTCCATTTAAAATATTACCTAGAAACACATTTATAGTGTACCACCAAGACCAACAGGATCCACAAAAGAAGCTTTTCTAAAATTCAGACATTACCTTCACTCACCAAACCTGCTCTTTAGCACTATAATTTGATGCCACATTCCATCATCCCCTAATTCTTTTTGTCTCTGGCAACCACACCTCACTATCAAAAGTGCAGATGTCAACTTAATCTCTTTATGTTACACATGTGTCCACTCTTTCAGATCACACTTGCCAACATTAGTGTGAAATATCTATTTATGATTACATTTGCAAGATATGGACTCAATTCCCATTTGATAATCTATTACAGCAGTAGTGTGACTGAAAACTACATGCTGAGAAAAAATTACCTAATGAATGGCACTGATTCAAAATTGAAGAGAAAATTCTTGATTATTCCACAAGAAAATAAACAAAATTCTACAAAACCTCAAAGACAATTTTTTAAATTATTTTGGATAATCTATTTTTTTCTGAAAAAACTTCACTTTGACTAACTTTATCTTATAAAGTTGAAAACAATGATTTTATCTGGATTCATATTTATTTATCTATTTATTTTTGAGACTAGGTCTCACTGTTGTTGCCCATGGAACCACAGGCTTACATTGCCCCGGGTACCATGGACACAAGCAAACCCCAGCCTCAGCTTCTCAGGTAGCTGGGATTACAGGCGCGTGCCACCATGCCCAGCTATTTTTTGGGACTAAGTCTCGCTATGTTGCCCCAAGCAGTGATCCCTAGCCCCAGCCACCTCATAGGCTGAAGCTTACAGGCATGAGCCACTGTGCTTAATCTTATTAATACACTTGATAAACCTCATTGATCAAATGACCAAATTATTTGTTAAAAAATAACATTTTTGTTTTCTTTTCACAAATTCTTTCTTTCTCTATTGTTGCTCCTATAGCCATGCCTCTCAATCTCCTCTCCCCAAACTCACAAACACCCATGATACAGAAACTATTTATAAATATACAAACAAATCAGTTCCATTTACTTTTATGCAAATTAAAATAATAACTCATCAAGAAAAGCCTAGGCAAGCAGTTATTTGCAGAGCTCCAAGTGCCATATCTACTCAATGATTATTTCAAAGTATCATGTAAAAATTCATTTTCAATTTTGCAGTGTTGGTACATTAATTAATATGTATTCAGTTGGGGTAGGAGGGAGGTAACAATTGAATAAATGTGTCCAGCAAAGATATAATAATACTTTTTTCTATCTGTGATCACTGACATTTATTCATACAAGCATGTTTTATAACACCTTCCTATATTCCTAGTACTGTATTAGTTACTGCAATGAAAAATTAGATAAACTAAAATGGGAATGACAGTCTTGAAAAGAATTCAAGGCAAACATGATGAGCCATTTTACTGGTAGGTTGAAGAATGTCCAAGAACTCTCACAGAGGATATGAAGATATATTGGTTCACAAAGAAAGGAATATACCACACCATGGACATATTGAGTCTAAAAATAGAAGTGCAAAATGCCCTCAAGCATCTCAGCTCTAGCCAATGTTTTGTTGAGCTGAATCTTGAATAGCAGTGAAAAGAATAAAACTAGAAACATTGCAAGAAACAGATTCTAAAGATCTTATGCCAAATTTAAGAGTTTAACATTACTTTGCTTATATGGAGAGTGGTGGAAGAGTTCTGAATTGGAATATGGTTGGAAGGAATAATTTGGAAGCAACATCGAATTTGGACTAATCAGCAGAGATGATATTAGAATGCTCCTTGCTTGAGCTTCACAATAAAGTTTACATCTTTGAAGAAGATGAATTCCACCTAAAGTAGAATAAACCACATAAATGGTGGTTCAGCAAATTGAATGGTGACTCCTCAAAATTTATAGGGTCACCACACAGGAGTTTATTTTTTTTTCCTAATCAAATTTTTCATGATGCAAGATGACTTCCTTCAATGCTATTCAATATTTAATCTCCATGCATAGAAGCAAGGTGTGTGCAAGTATCTATAATTCTCCATTGTCAACCCTCACAGGCTTCACAAACATCAGTCACTTTAATGAGTTTTCATAAAACACTCACCATTAGTCCACCAGACACATCTGGGCGTTGCCAGTCCTTCCGTATCCATTTCATCTAAATATGTTAATAAGATTTCATCTATTGATTGTTTAACCTTCTACCACATGGTGAACACTAGTTTAAACAACACTGCATTAGAAAAGAAAAGGATCCGGAGCCACTTGAGTTTATGACTGCGTGTTTCAATGTTCAACCATCCATATGCTGGCTTAAAAGAAATTAGAAAAGCAAATCAGTAGCAATTACACAGCACTGCTTAGGCAAGTGCACCTCATACCAAAGAAAAGGCAACTGTTCTTACTAAAGTACCACTGGTTATGACAGATTGTTGTTTCTAATAAATCTTTCCTGGACATATCAAATAGTTTTGTAGCACTATAGAGCTGCTAGTTCAAGTTCTAATCACCTTTTATCACTCAATAATATTTATTTATATCTCTTGAAAAATATTTCCAATATGATTGTCATACATAAACATGTATGTAATTATATGTGTATGTATATACACATGCACACACTTAACAATCTTGCATCCGAGAGACAAATAGGTAGATACATACATACATGCATGCATGCATGCATATAGATAGATAGATAGATAGATAGATAGATAGATAGATAGATAGATAGATAGATAGATAGATAGATAGATAGATAGATAGATAGATAGATAGATAGATAGATAGATATCAATATATAGAATACATTTATTATGCCCCAAAATGCAAAATTTCATTTTTAGGAGACAGTCTCATTTTGTTGCACATACATTTTGCTTCCTTATTCCCTCATACACATATGTTCAGTTGGTTATTCAGTGGAAAAGGGAACACAATTTCAATTTTGTTTGTTTCATAAACTATATTTATTCTTTTAATTAATTCCTGTACGAGACCCTAGTGATTCAGAGCATGGATTTGTAATCAGATACCAGAAAACTTTATGCCCTTTCATGTACTTATGTGATTAAATTAACTAATATTAATTATGAGTGTCTTATTAATAATGAGATCATTTCATTGTTGGTTAGCAATGGAGATAATGATCATATCACCTATGGAATCATAATATGAACTGAGTCATAGAGTGTGTCCCACAGCTACAGTGCTTTTCATGGAGTGAAGCTTTATTGAGTACAAGCTATCCCTACTGACTGTCACAGACACCTAAGCATATTGAAACAGCAGGCAACTAAATTCTTGTCCCTCTATTTATCCACTCCCTCAGACAGTGGAGCCTTTGAACTGTCAGGGTTCACATGAAGATCAAAAGCTGTGGATGGACTTTTGTTGTTTCATTATTTATAATAATAGTAAAACAATACATAATATTTAAAGTAGTTCTGAAGCATATCACCTGTTATCATGATTCATTATTCATTTCGCAAACACAGTTCACTGCACATGTCACTAATACATGATAATTGTATGCACCTGTTCATGCAGGGTGTTCATTCATACCATTCTCAAGAAGTAAACATTTTGAAAATTGTTAAACACCCAACTAAAGTAAATAAAGTTTCTCCAATGTCTTATTTCCCATTGGACTGCTTATAGACAAAAAAATCTTTGGAGGTTTATAGCAACACACTATGTAACAGACTGATTTGGATGAGAAAAACTATGAAATAATGAATGCATAGTATTTATTTAAAATCTTCAGGATATTTGATTCTGCTCTGTCCTATCACTCTGAAAGCAAATATGGTTAGTGTAAGTTATATTATCCCAACAGTTGTCTTGCTGATTAGTCAATCAAACAGGTCTATCATAATTAATTAAAAGAAGACATCCTGTTTATTAAATAAATTATCAAGATGTACATCTCGGAAATACTTCTATTGTGATTATTATCCTAGGTTCCTAGAAAGTAGTTGTAGTCACTGATGGAATTTCTAAACTATATTCTGCCTTCAACTCACCCCATGTTCTTTTTTGTCTGATCATAGTTTGTGGCACATTTGTTAAATCTTAGCATAAATGGAGCTTCAATTATAGTGTCAAATGCTCAGTTTTCAAAGTTAAAAAGCTTTGCAGGTAGCTGGGCAAGTTTTGGTATGGTAGTTGTCCCTGAATGGAGATCAAGAACCCCCTTGGAAAACAAAGGATTTTTCCTTAGTTTGATAAAGATAAAACCAAGGACATCTACTTATATTTGTGGAGATTTAATAAAATACTCAAGCCTTTCAAACTGAAATATACTACATCTTCAATCAAAAAATTATATTCTTCAGCATGGGAAAAATCTTATTTTCCAGCCTTTCTATTTGATGTCATACTCCCTTTTCAAATGAAAACCATGGTCTTTCTTCAGATATTTTCTTTCAAATCTGTGACTTCTGTGGTCCAGATATAAAAACTAATACTTCCCCTAACTTGATATCGCTTTGAGTCTCAACTCTTACTCTGACAAGGAAATAATTTTGTTCTTTATCTTGCAGACTTGTTGGGAGATAGAAATAATGAAATATTTTATTTTATATTTTCTAAAGCATATATGTATATAATATGTATATAAAATAGAGTACAAAATAATTGTTTTAATTTCCACAGAATAGCTATGAATATTATAGAATTGATTTATCCATTTTTTAATTCAATAATTCATTGCACTTTAAATATTATTTCCACAGATTCTTTTTAGTCTCATTAAAAAGAATACTCTTAATTCCCATCTTACTGAGTGTATACTTGTCTTCATAATGTGTTCTAGCTTATTTTTTTTCCTTTTACTTTTTAGAATTTCAGAGACCACAAAGGCATAGATGATAGCAAGTTTGTATATGTGATCCATCTCTGGTGGCAGATAATTCTCTAGTGACTTTCCAGAGTCCTTCCAGATAACATGCTACATTATGTTGCCCTGTGCATATAGTCATGGCAGATTTGAAATGATTTGGGATATTTTTGTTTGATTTAAAAGATATTTCTTAACCACTCAAGCCATTAAGCTATGCCAAGTTACGCAACAGTAGATAGGGATGCTATAAGGGAGAGGAACACTGCATGACAAATGCCACAAGCACAAACTCTGAGCCAAAAATAGGAACTGGAACTAGTGCTGCAGAGACCCTGTTTTATGCATGCAGCTGAACTGTTTTATCCTTCACCACTTTACATTGCTTAGCTGACACGGAGACTCTCTGAGTATTTTTCTGCTCACTCATCCAGATACTTAGAATCTTCTTATCATCTATCCTTATAATGTGGAATGTACATTACTGAAAAATGCTAAGGTCCGGTATGAACCTAAAGTTTTCACTGATTCTGTAGTCTCCACATTAAGTAACGAAAAAGAGATTTATTAAAAACTATCCTTAGTGATACAAAATCATTAGTATTGCTACCCTTTATTTAAATCACTTGTCTCCATAGAAACATAAAAAATATCAAAAAATATCTGCTGGTTCCATACATATACAATTTTTCAAACTATCTTGAAGGAGGAATGTGACATATTTCTTGCAAATATAAAACAATTATGCAACCCATCTCACGTTTATCTCTACATGATTACCACTACCCCCAATCTTGCAAAATGACTTTGATGGCTAGATTCTTTACTTGAGGAAACACTATGACCTCTTTATAACAGGCTAACATGATTAAAACAATGATGACCAAGTTGGCTATGTGGCCATCACTGTGAGAAGGTAGGTTTTGACATCAAATCTGCATGAGACTTAGTGTTGTTTAGGATTCCATGACTATTTTAGAAAGTCAGGGCCAGCTCTGATCATTTGCATTTCCATGACACCATTAACAGATGCGCCATGTTCATTTTCCACTTCTGTCTTCCTACTAACCCAACCTGCTTATTTACATGACTCTCTTCTTCGTAACCATTGGTCTATATGAATGCTCGTTAAAGTTGTTCCACCTGTTATTATGAAGACTTTCTCCATTTCTCAGTCCATATAAATTCTACTCCATTCTCAATTTGTTTGAATTGACAGCCTTTCCCCTTCTTCCCTGAAACCTTGCCAATAACTGAAAAACCTTGCATTGCAATGCTATGTATCATACTGAAACCTTCACTTGAAACCTGTTTTAGAAAGTGCTCAGAGATGCCTGCCCTAGCAAGTTAGGGATGTGTTTTCCAGAATGTTCGAACAATGCTACCTGCTCACCAAACCAACCTGTTTAGGGTGTTTGTAACTGACTCTTTTTCATGATAGACTGTCTAGTGATGATGCAAAATGCTGTAGTAGCTATCATCAAGTACAGACAATATCTCCTGGGATCACTTACCCTGAATTCATTATGATTTCTATTTCCTATTATTTTTAATTGAGGTAGCATTTATTTGAAGCACTCCATTGACTTAAAAGCTCACACCCTTCAGATATATGCTACCATACCTACCACCAATGTCTCCAAAGTTGCCGACCACAGTTGATTGCATCCCTGCACTACTCTGCTAATGTCCCTCCCTTCACTCCAGCAGCCTTATTTCTACAGCCAGATTTCTAAGAATTTGGTTTTGTTTTCCACTTCATTTCATTTCATTTCACTATATTCTACTCTTAAGTGGAAACAACCAGAGTTTGTTTTCCTTTTGACTTATTTCACTTAGCATTGTCCCTACCAGGTTCATTCAGGTCATTGCAAATGGCAAAAGCTTATCTTTTATTTTTCACTGCTGAGAAGTATTCCACTATGCACATACAGTACATCTTCTTAAGCCACTCGTCTATCCTTCCATAACTAGAAGCTTGCTTTGAACAACTCAAAAGAGTTCTGGTGTCAGAGAATAAAATCTGTCTATCCATTGCCTATGAACTTGGTAGGGCTAGTAAAGACCTTTATTCCATCATCTGCTTCTACAACTTCACTTCCTTCCACATATCATCTCGTCTCCTTGCACACTAAACGTGAGTCACATTGAACTTTTTTTTTTTCTCACTCTGTCGTGTCTACTACTTCTCACATCACAGACATGGCTTATACTGTTTGGAATGTTGTTGTTATCTTACTCAACATTTTTCTCAAACTTTGAGTTGTTCCCTATGTGAATTTTTTTTCCTAGAGAAATTTACACTTGCCCCAGTGTTTATCTCCCTCCCCTCTGGATTTCAAGTCCCTTTGAGAATAATCTATGCTATGTTCTGCCCTGATCTATAGTGTGTGGCAAGGGTCAGGTGCCAAGAAACCCTGAAAAGGCTAACAGAGTGATGTCAGGAAATAAATTGTTTTATTGATCCTATGTATTATCCTCCAACACTTATTTGCTGTATTAACCGGTTAAATAACTTCACCTCTTGTGCCACATTTTTTTTTAATAGTTAAAGTTTGTAATCTACTACATGCATAGTCTCAAAACAATGTCAATGACTTAATATATATAATATAGTTAGAAAATTGATGAATAATAACATTGGAAATACTTAACTAATACTGCTATAAATACTAATGTTATAATTACTAGAGTTATGAGATAATTATATTTTGCTTGCTATTGATAAAAGGTATACCTCAAAGTTTTGGACTCATGCATTGTGTTTGAGAAATGTTTTGAAAATCTAGAAGGCTAGGCAGTAGATCCCTGAATTCTGTAGCTCTTACAGATAATTTTAGATACACTTCCATCAGTGTGGTCAGTGAGCATGAAGGTCACAAAACACTCTGAGTTTTTGTAAGATTCAAGTCTATGACATGACGACTATGCTGTGTTCTTTATGGAGATTAGTACACAGATTCACATACATATCATTCAGACTAGAAACACTTTTCACTATTAAAAATAAATCAGGACTTGTTGTTCTGGAAAAGCATCAGTAGTCAGAAGTTTGGTTTTTTGCCTGAACATCCATTCTTCTCTTTTCTCATATTTCATTTTAAATTTATTTTTGTGTCAAACATTTGTCACCATCATCATCTTCTTTCACATGCTGATTTGAAGCATTTGAGTGTGTAAGTTCATTATTTCTCTAGTTATGTTTTCAGTTATAACTTTTATTGATAAACCTAATCACTGAAATAAACAAACAACAAAATGAAACTAATCATTGTAGTGCTGGTGAAGACAGATATAAGAACAGAAAAGTGAAAATTCAGTATGTTTCAAGATTCCTTGCACTACATGGTGGGATTGATAAATTATCCTCAATATTTGCCTTACATTTATTGTTTTAGAAAACTTTACCATTACCTTACCTATTATTTTATTTATGGCTGGTGACTTTTCCTCAAAAGATTGGCTCATACTATTATAACCAAACTGGAACTGGAGATGAGATCTATGAATTCTACAATCTTGAATAATATTACATAGACTTTTATATTGATTAATTAGAATTAAGCATAACATTTAGAAGGGGTATTCCTCTAACAAAAAGGAGATACTATCACATAAAGCTATTTTAATGTATGTACTTATGTTATAAGTTACTTCTGAGCTGAGTCAACTTTCACACATAATAGTTTCTTTCTTTGCAAACACTATAGTAGCTATATGTAAAAAGGATGAGAAATTATGGACTTCAGTATAACTCAAAAGAATACTTACTGGAGATAACTGAGATTTATTATCACACAATAAAATTTAATTTTGATTTAAAATCACACATTCAATTCTGAGATAAATTTCAATACCTGAGATGTGGAATGCAAAATATAAAACAAAGATAAATTATAAGTTAACTTTCAAAAGAAAGAGGTATATTTTGTTTGGCACCTATGTTAATTTGCATCTTAATTGTCTTCTGCTCTTAAGGGTATCTTATCTGTAAGATTCCAACTCCTGTTTAGTATTTTCAGCATTATTGTATTCAGCTTGTTGGTATGTGGTGAAAAGAGAAAAAAAACAAAGGCACTGGACTCCCCGAGTTCACATTCTAGGGCAGGAAATGTATTCATCTCAAACGTGTCTATGTAATGTTCAGTGATAATGGAAGAAAACTACCTCAGGTCAAAGGTATGGGGACTAGCAGGGGATGCCTTAGATGGAGCATCTAGAAAGAAGCATAGAAGCATCTAGAAAAAGGTTATTTTATTGGTTAAAAATAAAGTAAAGAGTCTTCCTTATAACCCTCTATAAGGAGAGTCTTGAGACCTGAGGCTATTAACCAAGTAAAAAGTCAGACCTTTTGGAATAAAGAAAACCGTTTTGATTTAACCTCAAAGCTAAGGACACAGCCCAGGAATCACATCTCCCAGAGTCTTAGATCCAGCTCCAAATGGCAATCAACTTCAAAAGGGGTTCTACGGGCAAAATCCAGAGAGAGGCTGTCCAGTAGAATTGTTTGTTGTGATTTAGGGTTGATTGGCATTCAGGAGCTAATCACACATGGTCCTATTTCCTTTAAGGTTATCAGCTGGATCGACTGACCTGTGTCCATAAAGGCTATTGACAGTCTCTCAGCTCTGAACCTGCTTTTGTGCACAGCATCGTGAGATCATTGAGTAGCTTTTAGGGAGCTTGGTGGTTTCTGTTTGCTCTGCCTCAACCATTGGTTTTGCCTGGGTTCTACTCTCTACATTGGATGTTTTAGTCTGTGGCCCCTCCATTATCCAGTCAGGCCTAAGGGATTCCATCTTAGCATCAGATGTTTAAATATTAGATTTCCCTCTTATGTGACTGTGTGGGAGAAGACAAGTGAAAGAATGCTCAAGTGCAAATACTAGGAAAAAGAGATATATGTGTTCATATTCATATGTGTATATGAAATCAGTGTGGTCAGTGGACATGGAAGTCACAAAAAGCTCAGAGAAATATATCTGCATATGAAATTCACTGTTTCCACTGTTCTGTCCCTTTCCTCTGGCCATTCTGTCAACTTCAAAATTTGGAAACATTAACCATAGTTCAATCTCATACTCCATATCAAGGCTGATGTTTTACTGTTTTAAAAATAAGTTTCTACATATATTTATAAAATCAGTATATGATTCCTAGTAAAAACCTAAAATTATAACAAAAGCTTGTTTCTCTAAACCCATTACCTCTTCTTCCTCTTAAGTAACCCATTTTAGTTATTTGTCTTATTTTGACTTTTCTTTATTCTTTCTTTGTATTTCTATGCATGAGCAATTTATGGGGAGTTATTCTCTGAGTTTTGGCTTTTTTTTTTTAACCTTGTGTTTTATTTTTAAAATCTTAGAACCATCTGTGTTGAGTTGTTGGAACCATATGCAATCTAGAACTGGTAGTCTTCTCTGCTCATAATCAAGTAAAAAATAAATAACTAAGAAAGTCCTTCAACTCAGTGCCAATGATTTTTGCCTTGTTCATTTAAACACTGACTTCACCAATGTGGTGTTAGTCCAAACAGGTATTACAATGGAATTCTTAATTAATTGAACCAAGGAAGAAGATTTATTCTAGACATAGCACTGTTATCCTGTCCTGGAATCTAGTTACTAAATATCAATTAAAATATTTCCTTCCTGAAAATATTTCCATATTTGGGATACATCAGTCAGAACTTGAGCCAAATTGGATGGTGCTTTCTATTTTCTAATGACCAGTAAATCCTGCTGTGAGCTGGCATTTCCTGCTGCATTATTACGACAATCACCCCAAAGCAGCCAGTTTTGTTTTATTCTCATGGTTATAGACTTGAGAGCAACTAAAGTAATTTTACATCTTTTGTTTGCTTGGTTCTCTAAAGTGCCCAAGGCTTTGCAAAAACAATTTTAAAATATAGTTATGGAGGGTTTTTCAAAGTACATTTTAAAGTCTCTCATAAATGGCTTTTCAGATTGTTCCACCTGACTAATACAGAGAACCAAAAATAAAGGCATCATTTTTTTAAAATTCCATGTAGTAAAAGTTTTAGTCTTTAGTTGGCCAAAGGGCTCTAGAAAGTTATTTGCCTTTTCCCCTCCTTTTCCAGTTTCATGAGCAACTTACAAAGGGTTCCTATAATATTCACAATTATGCTGCAATTTTCTTCCCACAACTAATTGAAGATACAAAACTGGCACCCACAAGCAGCCACAGTGACCACAAAATGACGATGAAGTGGTCCACATTCAGCAGTGAATCATTATGCCTGAAATGTTTGCAATTAAATTTAATGGTGGGGAAATAGACCTCTCTTTATAAATGACCTTCTCCTTTTTTCCATTAATCCAACCACATTATTAAATACAAATAAGAATATATTTTGCCTAAAATTCACAATTGACTCAAGTGTCTGTTAATTCAAGTGAACCAAATTAACTGAATTGTCTGCTTTTAGCAGTCATCAGAGAAAGATGATCATTGAGTAAGATTTTGAAAAACAAAAGACATCATCAACATCAGCTAAGGTGGAGGAAATCTTTGAAGGTAGGTAAAGAGAAGTAGAATACACGTTATAATTATCTAGATAAACTATGGACAATTAACTTTCAAAGTGCCATTACAGACACCCTAAAACGTAACATTTTATAGCATGTAAATAGAATTGCTATGACCAGACAATTTCTTCTATATACTTTTAAAAATTAGAAAATTGAAAGAAAAAAAATACCAGTATATTAGAATAAACACTATCAAGTATTCATCAATTAAGTAGAAGCTCATAAATTATTTAACAGGCTTTTAAGCCAACAAGATCCCATTAAATTGGAAAATAAACATAAGCCATATCACTCCTGCCAATGTCCCCTTTATCTCCTTTATTTTTAGTCATTCATAATATTCAAGAGCCAAAGAATGTACGAGAATGTACCCTTCCTAGGCATGTCAAGTGAACATAGATTTTTTTGCTACATACATAGGTCAGACACAATAAAAATTTCAACTATTTTGACTGAAAATATGACAAGGAAAAGTACAACTTTTTTTTAAATGAACAATTGTTGGATTCTCATAATTGCCACCTTAAATGTATCTGAAAATTTACTATAAATTTAGAATAAGTTATTTTTAGACTTTAGAATGAGTCTGTTATGATTTCATAGCAGAATTCACTTTGTCTCCAAAGAATAATGAGAAAATGTTTGAGATCTTTGAAAAGGCAAAGAAAAAGCCCACAAGAGAACAGAAAACAAACCAAAAAAAAAAAAAAAAAGCAAAATCATTTTGGAAAGTTTTCAGTTCATTTTTCAAATAAGCAGGAAGAATTTTCTGCAGTTGAATTAAGGACTTTAATAATTTAAATATCCAGTATAATATTGGGACTATTTTTCTTAAAATTTTTAGAGGTGGTTTTAAATTTAATTTTTTTTCATTATGATAATATTATGTTATAACATGCCAAAATATCAAGACACAATAGTTTATAAGGTTGAGCCTTAATATAAGAGAAATATTTTCCCACTAGGATGGATCAATAGCTCCTAGAGATTACATTTCTGAGATTACAATTCTGAGATGACAGTTTTATCCTCTTTTATTTGTCTATTTTGTTTTGTTTTATTTCAATATATTTTCTTATTTATAGACTTGTTTAACAAATAATTACCCAAGACACATTTTATGCTAGATACTAAGTGCTCTAGGCCCTTCAAATACAGGAACAAAGTGACAAAAAGTTTCAGCCATTATATTTTAATAAAAACAGAGGAAGTACAGACTGTGGCATGTCACAAAGTAATAAGTATCAGGGTTAACATTAAATCAAGAGTTTAGCAGGGAATACAAGAGGAGGTGATTGTAATTATAATTATAGTGTCTGTAATAGCCCAAGATCCCAAAGCATTGAGATCAAAGCATTGGTTAACTCAACTAAGAGTAACTGAACATCCTCCGTGGTCACCCACGTGAACAGATCCATTACCTTTACAAGGATACAGACAAGGTTATTATCCCACACAGCTGTTAATTACATGTTGCTTTTCCCATGATTAATTAAACATGACTGTGACTTTTGTCTTTTCTTTTCTTCAGGTTTTAAACTTTGCCCCAAGCCCAAGCATTTTTTAAAATGGATGTCCTAACATCCTGTGTTATATTTGATTTCATGATATTGCCTGTTTCAATTTTCTTGTTTCACTCCTTTTAGCCAGATATATGGAACACTAATTTGAAGTCACTAAGTGGAAAATTATTCCTTCTCTTATTCAATATTTGTAGTTCACAGGTTGTTCCTTTTTGCAATAGGAAACATTGCAAAAGGAAACTTTTACAAAGTTTAAGTAGTTTATTGAGGTCATTAGAGAGTATATGGGAAATCAAGAATTATCTAGTAGTTCTCAGTATTAGTTATATTTATATTCTTTAAGTAGCTATAAAAATAATGATGTCTATACTCCACATCAAGAGTTTCCACTAATTGTCTAAATGACAATATTCTCTTTTTAAAAATCACCTTGGTGCTTCTATGGTGCAGTCAAGTAAAATGAGAAACTGTTGGCTCAAAGCGAGCCAACAAAGTCAGTATAACCTGGAAGCTTTTTAGAAATGAACAATCTTTGGACATCTAAATCAGCATCTTCATTTATGACAAGTAGATAGGTGATTTTTAGCTTAAGAAGCACTACTGTAGATGTATATTCATTGTGTAGTTAAGTTAACAAAAAAATAGAGAAGTTAAACCATTGCATGTAGTGGGTGTATCTAACTAGGAAAGCATATCTGGGTTAAGAAGCCAGGTGTGCAGCTCTCAGTCTTGAGCTATTTCACTTTATCACTTTGCCACATATGCACAAAGGATAACAGATTTTGTAAATGACTAGAACTGTTAGTACACATCTGAGACCCTGGAACCCCACACTGTTAAAAGATACATGTTCTAAACAGGATCTAGCCATCCACACACAAAAAAGGAAGCAGATTCTCAGTGTAAAATGTTTTATTAGAATTCTTATGAAGAGGGAAGAAAGTATTTCAATGAATAATTTCCAAAAAAAAAAAAAAAAAACCTAAAATTATCCATTCTCTTGTGACAAATAAATGTCCAGCCAAACAGAACTGACCAGATGCTAAGTCACTGAAGCCTGAAAACTTGCCACATATCTGGCAGGAAAACACTAACAGGGTCTAGACAGTTCCCAGAGAGATGGAACAAAAGGAGAGACTGGAAATCCAAAATAAATCACGTCAAGATAATGACTGCCCTTAGAACCACAAAGAATCAGCAGTAGCCTCAACATGTATCACTCATGTGCCCTTTACAGTTATCTTTTCCAAGTGTCTCTTAGATGCTTCTTCTTCATGAGTCACCTCCCTTTCTCATTCTACATATTCAACTTGCTTCTTCCCAGCTGTCTCTCCATTGAGGAAGTCTGGTTAATGGCATACTGGAATTTGTAATCCAAGGCTGCTGTATATAAGTGGGAGTGGGGAAAGAACCTCAAATCAATATGTCCACCCCTTTTACAGAGATGTGTCTGCATCAGAACCTTGATGCAAATTGGAAAAATAAAAACGCCGTGTAACTAATTAAGGAATCAAGATGTGCATTTTTGCTAAAAATTATAAAAGATTTTAAAATATTTTGCATAACAGGCATTAAGTAATGAATGCCTGAAAAACTGTTCCTGCTTTAATTAATATAGAGAAATCCACTTGTTTTTAAGATCTTATGAAAATCATTAGAAATAAATATTCTAATTAAGCAATGCTTTCTTAAGTAGATCCCTCTATATTTATTTAGCTTAGTTTACTAGACTGAAGCTTTTTGTGTCCGTTAAATATCACAAATTCCAAGGTAGTAATGCTAAGTTTTTTGGGATTTTATTCTTCTGGGAAGCTATTCAACATATGTTAAAACATTTGTACGTAGTAAGGGCATGTGTTATAGTCTAAGGAAAAATTCTACCAAAGAAAATTGTCTGGAAGACTACTTACCCCAATATGGACCTATCTAGCTTCATTTATTATCATAAACAGAGTTCTCCAAACTGAGAGCAGGGGAATTTCTTAAGTACACCCAAATCTAAAACTTCTTTTTGTATTTCAGTTCATGAATCTCTAAGAGAAAATGATGGCTACCTATCATGTACTATCACAACAAGAAAAAAATAGGAAAATATATTTTAAAAAACAGAACCATATATATGTAAATGAAGCAAATTCATTTAAAATGCCTTTATTAAAAAGGCAGTGTAAATAAATTTATAAATTTAAAAAATAAAAGCAAAAAAAATTATCTAGAGAAGTGAAGATGGAATTGGGGTGTGTAGACTGGGTAAAACGGGTCAATTGTTTAGTGATGGATGAGAACTAGTATTTGGATGATAAGCATAATTTAGTATATACTGATATTGAAATATATGTATACCTCTGATAAAATGTTATAAACTAATGGTACATCAATTTTAATTTTTAAAGTACTGTTAACAGAAAAGAAAAAAAAAGTTAGTGTTGGTGTCTTATCACACATCAGTATGTCCCCTTTCAAAGTTGAGTTATTGCTAACTTAAGTAAACAATTATTTGGGTCCTAACTGAGAGTTGATGTTTTCATCTTCTTTCCTCAACCAGCCTTGAGAAATAAATGTTCTCTAAGATAGTGCCATTTATGTCTGTACAAACTATTAATCATCTTTATTGATCTTGGTGAAATGTCTCTTTAGCAACAACACCTATGCCAAGTTAATTTCACATCAACTATATCTCCATGAAAGTATATCTTTTACACACATCTTTGACTCTAGGTTTATATAAATTTTATCATTTACTCTTTACTTAACCCTCATGTGATTTTTTTTTTCTCATCCTCACAGTTGGGACTTAATCTAAGAATTTAATTAAACCATTTCTAAGCCACTGGTTGTAAATCAGAATTGGTTTTTTGCTGAACTGAGAAGCATAAAATGCCCCAAACAAAAATGTTAACTTGAAGAGATAATTTACTCAGTTTCCTTTTTGGACTAATAAGTTTGAAATTCCAGACTTGGAATTGAGATCCAAAATTTATCCAATGCATTTAAAATATAATTGCACATAAACAGTTTTATATCAAGTTGTCCCTTTAAAAATAACTTGAAAATATTTTCACTCTCTTTTCTCAATTGCACTCTATTGAAAATAAGAAGAGAGGAAGAGGGAACAGGATTAAGAAGTAGAATGAGAAAAATAGATCTGTGGAGAAAGTGAAAGCTGAAAACAAGGGATTTGGAGCAGATACTCTTTTAAAGAGAAAATATTTACTGGTCAGAAGTAGACATTAACCATATATAAATGACCTTTGATTACTGTGAATGGGAGAAGAGGGGGTGATTTAAACATTTTTGCTTACATGTATTGGTCACACAAACTGCATTAAAAGAACATTATAGGTATTTCAGGAAATTCATAGTTCAGGGTGAAATATACCATATGTCTTCATTACCTACACACAGCAGGGTGCATGAAGGTAACGATTAGGCCAGCTCCCTGTTGTGCCTAGGTACTGGGGACATATGGTGCCTTTCACCCTTGACTAACATTTCCTTCCTTTCCTTGTTTCCTCCAGCAACTTGAATGACTTCTCAATGCTGTTCTTTGGTCTAAAAAAATTGAATCTTCACTAACAACTAACCCCATTACAACATACACATATGTTTTTTCTGGCCAATGTGATTTTTCTCTAGATAAAATGCTATACTTGTCAATGCATCCCCATGACGAATCAATCTGGGGACAAGTTAAACATTATATGATGATGACACTTTTGCTTTATGTGGGCTGTAAAGTGAAGCAAGGCTTTATCTCCAAATTAAGGACAAAAATATTATAGAAAATGAGAGAGGAAGCAAACAAACAAGGCTTGTGGATAACCAGAAAGAATTAATAGGGATGAAACACAAGAAATTCACTATTTTCTTCACTAACTGAAGCAAAACATATTTTCTCAAATTCATTCCTGGGTATCAGGAAGCCACTTTCCATGGGCCTGCTGAGACAGCAGCATATGAAGCAGCTCTTGGTTTTCTTTCTCTGTAGATATATACTGCATGCATGTGCTTTCATTGTAATGGGGAAAAATATAACACCGACACAAATTCAAATGCTGGAACAATCATCTGATTCTTGCATTGATATTTACCGATCTGTTTTTTTCACAGAATTTGAGGTACTTCCACTTTCAAGGATGACAGTCCTTTCTCAAGCTCATATTCATCTATTTTTCAGTATGAGCTTGGGGTGTGATACAGGTCAATCAAACCTAAGATTTTCTGCAAAGATGGTTCCTGAAAAAAATTGCTTCATCATAATAACTCAAAGCAAAGAAAGTCTTTTAATTGGATCTTATTTTTTTATTCATTCTTTAAATTCCTTACAATATCAGTAAATGTTTTTTGGAATGTCTTCCCCTCCTCCTGATACCCCTTCTGTTCACTCAAAGTCCTCTCTCCTTGCTATTTGTTGATTTATGTTAAGTCCATTGATCTCTTCATTTTCTGTGGCAGTGTCCTTTTTCTGGGTGAGGGACTGTGTTCCTGGGACATGGTAAACTGTGCTGGTAAGTTTTCAGTCTTAACTCTGTGTTAGGTAGCTAGTCCTTGCTCATCTGTCTATCAGTATTTTCCCATTGGTGGTTATCTTCTCCAATCCATTCTCTGTGCCATTTTTCTGTCTCTTCACCTTATAGCTCTGCCTTTTGTACAACTATGGCCTCACCATGAGTGGCTGAGTCAAAAATCCCAAGGTTGACATGTCACCTTAAAAGAGCAAAGTGCTCTTCCCCATTCCACAGGAGAGCAAAGCCACCAAGTTGGGTTATCAGCCTCACAGGAAAGCTGCAATTTGAGGGAGAGGAAATGATGTACAAAGGCCTTCAGTGGATGCCTGTCCACATCAAGAAACATATTTAAAGACTTTTAATTTTATTTGCATGAAAGTACTACCTGGAGGTACTATTGGTTTATAGCATGGTTTACACTTTATGGCTACAGGTTCAGACCTCTTTCATGAACCCACACTACACTCACCTCCTTTGCTGTACGCACGCTGTCATGCCTGGAAATTTTGCAGTCATCTGGAAGACAAAAATAAGTGAGCAAATAGGTGCAATTGCTTACTAATAAGGGCCTTTTCAGCTAATTTTTCTAAGATTTGCTTTTCATGGTAATAAATGGAGGCAGCCATTAACGTTGCATCAAATATTTCCAACTCTGCATCTTCCATGGCACATGGTATATTGGCTTTCACAAATAGCAAGTAGTAGAAGTCACTGAGCATTTAGTTTTTGCTCCCAAAACAACTTCATTCTGCCTGCAGTCATGACCTCTGGCATTGTTCACCAATACTTTATTGCAGGATAGTCATCAAAATAAGAGGAAAGGGAAAAATCTCACTTTGATCTATGTTGACATGGTTGAAATTCTTATTAACCAAAATTAGAACTTCCTATTCACATTTCTTGACATCTATTTGAGGCAGTTGGATTAAGTTGTGCTTTTTGTCCTCTATAAATTTGTGATAAATAATATAAACATGACCATATTTGTTGGGGACTGAGTTTAATGCAAACATTTACCTAAGTGTAATGGTAAAGTTCTATAAAATTTTCGAAGTATCTATATTTTATGAACACTCAGAAAAATAAATATTATACAAATATATTCTTGTGTGTATGGGTAACTATGTTAAGATGCTTTTTGCTCATTTCTTTCACAATGGGGAGATTTGTATGAAGAGATTAGATATAAGGTTTATTCTACTGAAATTGTACCTTAAAAGAGAACATTTATCAGATTTTTAACCACTTGGCCTTTGGAAAAATGAAAAGCTTCCATCAATCATATTTAATTCATTTTGGTTATTCAGAAGAAGAGAAGGGAAACTAAAATATTTTAACTTCCTTTCCTTACTAAGCCAAGAATTTAGCCCTGATTTATTTTCCTCTCATAAAATCTCTAAAGACATGGTGATACATGTAGAACGTATAGAGAAAAGGGAAAAGTAGAAAGAGTTGCTGAGAAAATAAATTGGAGAATGATGAGAAAATCTGTTACAATCTTCATGGGAAAAATCATAGAACAACTGCATGCCACATATAGGTTGTAAACCTGTGTTTACTCACTGAGGAAGAAGGCAGATGGAAAGCCAAAATAAGCTAAGAGTGTGCCATTTGTATATTTTAAGCAAGAGTGCTGGTGGGTTGAAATACAATGGGGGAAAAGGAACAGGTTTGAATTCAAAATTCTGCTGACTTTTGTTCATTGACTAGTGTTGGCCAATTTGCTAGTCAAACATTCAATTGCTTCTGAACATTCCATCATAAGAAGCATTGTACTTAAAGCAGACTATTGTGGGGAGACAAAATGAGATTGCCCACATAAAAAAAGATGAAAATACATTGTGCAGACATGGCATGGTGGTTTATGCCTGTAAGCGGCAGCCTAGGAAGCTGGGATAGGGAGCAGGGATCGCAATTGCTCAGGGCAACATAGAGAGAACTAGTTCCAAAAAAAAAAAAAAAAAGCTGAGTTTGGTAGCACACATCTGTAATCCCGACTACCTGGGAAGCTGAGGCTGGGCTTTGCTTGATTCCCTGGTATACCAGGCAACCTGAACCTGGCAAAAATAGCAAGACCTGGTCTCAAAAAAAAAAAAGAAAGAAAGAAAGAAAGAAAATGCATATGTTCAGCAGATCTTCTAATCTTCTGTCTCAGCTGCTTTGAGTTGAGAAGCTCCCTATACTCATCACTTCCTGTTGAGCTAGTGAATATTTCTAACTGCATGCAAAGACTCTCACCAGGGTTGGCCCAAAGTGGTGGTTGAGAGAAGATTAAAATGAAAATATCCTGTTTATTTAACTACCTTAATTTAAAAAGAAAAATATATTTTACATAACTTACTCCTAAATGACCAAAAGTCTTCTGAACAAATATTCCCCTGAGTTTCAGAATGGAACCCAGTTAGGAGAAATCTGGCTTCTTCAATAATGTGCATAGACTGAAAGGAATAATTTCCATCAGCTGATGCTCAGTCCAGAAAATATTCAATGGGTATTTGTCACTAGACAAGGTAGGTATATCTGAGTCACTTGTATGGACATGTGTCAACCTTACCTTCGCCAAATTGTCCATTCAATAGTTGTTGAATTCTATTACTGCCAATCACTCAAGATTATAGAGGCATGTGAGTTGTTATATCTCTTCTTCCCTATAGCCTTGTGATCAAATGGTATGTGAGTTCAGGTTACCAGTTTACACCATAGTAGACAGACCAGCAATAACACCAACAACAAATCTTAAGGTTAAAATAGCAAAACCTAAATTCCATTGGACACTGATTCCTACCTCTGAGCTTATTCTTGTTCTCACACTGAGAAGTAGACTGATAGATCCAACAAAATGGAATATGGCTAGGGCCATTTGAACATGTGTCCCATATTGTCACATGAATCCACTGATGGGGACCCAACTGATACGATTGGACAAAAGAAACAGTATTTCATTTGATGATAGCTCAGATCCCCAACCCTGTCTTATTTCTTTTGCTATTTCTACAGTTAACCAAATATCTGAGAAGCTGGCTCTTAGACATCATTGCTAACTGTGCTGCCCTAGTAAATGGTCCTGATGAATCAATCAACTCTCATAGCTGTGAACACAAACCCCACAGACTCAAGGTGATGGTAATGCCCACCCCACCCCATACATACACTAGAATGCTATCCTTTCTTCCTCCTAGTTAGTATATTCTTTCAGTATTTTGATACTGTTATTTTCCTGTACCTGCTACACTTCTGTGACTTGTAGACCATTATTTGCTTTTTGTCCATATAAAAGCTTTCCCATAGTAATTACATATTGTTTTTAAAATTTAAGCATTTCCTCCTTTAAATATACATTAAAGCAACTTGAAATTAAAAAACAAAATCTGGAGACAAAATATTTTGGTGACTGAAAATATGTTCAAATGCTAAATAAAATATATAAAACCTTTGTGTTCTCCTATTGGTCACATTAAATTCATTTTATATTTGCTGGCAATGTCAAAGTTTCTTTTGGGTTTACATAAATGAATTATTTTCAAGATGTCATGCAGTTTTTAAATTAACTTTCCATTACAGTTATCTCAGTGTCAGTTCACCAATTTTTGCCAGGAATGCTATTGATCAAGCACACAATTTCACCAGCCATTTGAAGGAAACAAAAGCAAGAAAGGTCTATTGGTAGGGGGAGAGAGAGAGAGAGAGAGAGAGAGAGAGAGAGAGAGAGAGAGAGAGAGAGAGAGAGAGAAGTCAAGGTTCTAGGTTCTTGAGCAGAGAGACTATCAGTAAGATGTCGTATTGCCTGTGGCTATTCTCAAAATTGTCAAGATGCAGCATCATTTCTCTGAGTTTTATTTTAAAATGTTAAAGTTTACTGGTAATAGTTAAAAGCTGACATCACAATGGGTGCCATGGTGATTTCTAGTATGCAAAGGAGAGCTAGCAGAGATTTTGTAGAAGAAACATATGTCCTCTTAAATACTATAAGCATTAAGTTACTTAAAGAAGAGTCAGGAACCATATGGCCCATTAGACACAGAAGTCAGAAGGTAATGGAGACTAGGAATCCTGAACTTTTCACAAAATGGACATGGCAGGCAAAGAGAAGTTTCTTTTTATAACACACACACACACACAGCAACAACAACAAAACAGTGTAAAATCCCATCTTTCCATTTAGCTTGTTTCTAAGCTCTTTGCATTTCTCTAAGAATGGCTGAGGGAATAAAGTATCCATTTTCATGGAATTGATGTAATTAGTTGTAATTAGTTGTATATTACATTATAATATTGTCTTTTATTCTCAGGATTTTGGGCTCTTCTAGGTCAAGTGAGACTGAGCTGATTTAACCTTCATCTTAGCCAACTTAAGATGAAGCTATCTCTGATGTATCTATGCTTGTATCAATGAGGTTATCTCAAAATCAACATAATCTTTCTGTTAAGCTAACAACAACAAGAAAAACTTCATAAATATCATTCACTTCTTGTATATAGTGGGTCCTGATGATGAGAAATAACTGAATAAGCAGGAAAAAGGAAAACTAGACAAGGTGAACTTCTTTTGAATTTAATATCAATGTCAGGATTGAAATTTATAAAGTATTTTCAAAAATGATTTTAATAAATGTATTCAATTTCCAAGTCATGATAAACCCATGTTTATTGTATATTTTTAGGTATATTACATTGGAACAATTTTTGTTGTATATTTTATAATATCTATGTGATAATGATCCCTTAAGTTGAAGCTATGGGAAGGATGGTGAGTTATCTCAACTTTGAGGAATGGTCAAAGGGTAGATATGGTGGATTTCTATTTCACTCTGTAAAGAGTGCCAGGATAAGGGGTGTGGAATAATACCAGGATTGCAAAATTACCATATTACTATCATCTGAAAGTTTCCACTCATTTTATTAAGTTTAAGGAGATATTGAACATACCTTCTCGTGCTTTTATCTTATTTATAGTGCTTCTTGGAAAACTCAAATTTGTTCTCAGTCTGAGATATCAGAATGACATTTCCAAAGCAGAGGAGTTAAGTGGATATTATTAAACTTTTCAACAAATAAAGATAAAATATTTTGAAATTATTGCTTTACAAATTTGTGAGATTAAATACCCCCTTTAATGTCAAAAATAGGTCATGGGTCTTCTCATATAATAGAAGTCATCATCTAAATGTTATTAAAATAGATCATTAAAGATGTTCTGGAATAAATAACTCTTTGAAATTAATGTATATTTTAATTACTACAACAGGGGTATCTATAGCTATTTGCACTAATGGTTTGGCTTTTTGCATAATACATGCATATAAGCAGAGAATATGCTAGTGCACATATATGCATATTTACATTTTGGAGACTTCTTTAATATTATTTTAATATCTCCCATCTAAAGCCTCCACCTATTAATATTTATTGAAATGGTAATGTATAAGACAGTAATACAAATGCACCTTTTTGTTCAAATGTGGAAACTTATTGATGGTATTACATTTCATTGACCTTTTCCAAATGTAATCACACTATTTAATTGTTCCATTTCACTGGTTTTTTGGCTATGAAAAGTCTCTTGCTGAAAAAATGAATTCCCATATTCACTGCCAAACAAGTCAAAGGTTCTTTTGGGTTACCTGTCTGTTTCCACTTATTTATATAGACATAGAAGAATATCAAGGTAAAGCTAGTGTGAGTTCTTGATGACTTTGCATGAGGTCCCATTTGAGATTAGTAAGACTATACAGAAAATTAAGGGAAAATATTAGGGTTACAATGAGGGACATGTGAAAAAGAATTTCTCAAATACAAAGAAACCTACACAGTATTAGCATTGTTCACTAAAATGTGAAATTCATTCCTAAATTTTATTTTATTCTCAAATGTCTATTTTAGTTGCAATTTTTTTCTCAATTATAAAAATGTCTTTCTGATTTTAGTTAAAAGACAAAAATAAGACCAAACAAGCATTGGACTGAAAACTTAGGTTACCTTAATCACAATAATATCCTATAGATTGCATTGTATCTGCAAAAAAAAATGGTGATGTAGCCATGATTTCTCTGAGCCCTTGTTAACTGGTTATTATTCTCTTCCCTAGCTTTCATTTTGGCTGTACCTAATTTCACCAGATATCAAAATTAGCATACTTATTCCTGATGTGCTTGGAATTTTTCTTGGTGATGTATTGATAATATTTCAGTTCTAAATTCAATGCCACTATTTCTTGAAATCTGTGAACACTTGAGAACATCCGTTGCAGCCACTCAGAGCACATAATGCAGTTCCATATGCTCCCTCTGCTGTGGTTACTATAATGTGTGAAAGCCAAAATGGCTCACTCTCTTCTGTCAATGGAGAACATGCATCATTTATCTTTGTATTGCCAGCACACAACACATAGTATTTCAGAAACCTCTGGCATATCTATATCTATATCTATATCTATATCTATATCTATATCTATATCTATATCTATATCTATATCTATATCTATATCTATATCTATATCTATATCTATCTATCTATCTATCTATCTATCTATCTATCTATCTATCTATCTATCTATCTATCTATCTAGAGAGCAAGCTGGCATCTTTATAAAAGATTGATTGAAAATGTCTATCAAAGATCTGCATCAGAGATCAGTGCCAGCTAATATAACATCTCTAACAAAATAGATGAAATAGGTATAGAACATTTCCAACTCTTTACTGGGAGAGTTTCATTGAGAGGACTTGGCCATATATTGATTTATAAGCTGGACCCAGGCAACTGGAGCCTCCACTGTTGTTCTGGAATGTATTTTGCTCACCTTCCTTGAGTTTGACCTCAAAGCTGTTCCAAGGGCATAACCCTGAGAGAGTGATATGTTGTCAAAACCATTTGGACAACTTATGAACCTAAACCTAGCTAAGGAATAATGTTGCAGATATGGCTGATGGCTTACAGAATTACACTCATTTTGTGGCTGCTCAAGACAAGCCTCAAAGCAAGTTCCTTCATCCATTAAAATTGGGACCTACCCATCTGAAGCCATCTGCCTCTTTCTGTCAGTCTCTCCTTGCCATGTATGTGTGTGTGTGTGGTTTGTGAACAAATAGTCCTATTTTCCAAAGGAAAGATACCTTTATTTTTATTTTGTGTATGTTTATTTATTTATATATAAATTTCACATTGTCGTAATCCTGGGGATTCATCCCACCCATCCTCCCCACCATTCCCCCCCTTACCCGCCTGCCCGAAGTTGTGTGTTTCAGTTTGGTGGAAGGTGTTATTTGATTGATTGATTGATTGATTGATTTTTGAGACTAGGTCTCGCTATTTTTGCCCATGGAACCGCAGGCTCTTGTTGCCTGGGGTTCCACAGACTCAAGCTATTCCCAGGCTCAGCCTCCTAGGTAGCTGGGATTACAGGCATGCGCCACCATGCCCAGCTATTTTTTTGGAACTAGGTCTCGCTACAGGCCCCAGGCGGCACTCAAACTGCAATCCCTAGCCCCGGCCGCTTCATAGGCTGAGGCTTACAGGCATGAGCCACTGTGCCCAGCCGGAAGTTTGGTGATTATCTTGTTTTGACTTTTCCTCATGGCTTATGTTTATTTTTTCCCTATATGCCATATATTGGTGAAACAATTTGGTTTCCGTCTTTTTCTTTTTGTCTTGTTTCTGCTAATACAATTTCTTCTAAGTACATCCATGTTATCATAAAATCACCGACTTTGTCATTTTTAATTGATGAGTAACATTCCACTGTGTATATATACCACATCTTTTCATCCACTCATCTATTTTGTGGCATTTAGGTTGCTTCCAAGTCCTTGCAATTATAAATAGTGCTGCAGTAAACATCCGAGCACAGGTGTCCCTTTGTACCCACATTGCGGTCTCTTTTGGGTAGACTCTCGAGAGAGCAATTTCTGGGTCAAATGGTAGTTCCATTTTCATTAATTTGGGGGTCCTCCACACAGCTTTCCATAGTGGTTGGACCAGTTTACATTCCCACCAGCAGAGTGTTCCTTTCTCCCCACATCTTGCCAGCACTTGTTGTTGTCCGTTCTTTGGATGTGGGCCATTTTTACTGGTGTAAGGTGGTATCTCATTGTGGTTTTGATTTGCATTTCCCTGATTGCTAATGATGCTGAACAGTTTTTCATGTGCCTGTTGATCATTTGTATGTACTCTTTGGAGAAATGTCTTTTTAGTTCTTCTCCCCATTTTTTAATTGGGTTTTTTGTTTTACTTTTATTTAGTTGTGTGAATTCCTTGTGGATCTTTGTTATTAAGCCCTTATCACTCTTGTGGAGGGCAATTTTTTTTTCCCATTTGGTTGGGCTTTTTGAAAATTTTTTTGTTGTCTCTTTTGTTGTACAGAAGATTTTTGGCTTGATGTAGTTCCATCTGTTTATGTTTTCCTTCATTTTTTTTTCCCTCTGTAGATGTCTATAGAAAGGGATTTCTGAATTGTAAATCATGAAGGGTTTTGCCCAAGTTTTCTTCTACGTATGTTGTGGTTTCAGATCTGACATCTAAGTCTTTTATCCATTTTGAATTGATCCATTCAAAATGGTGTGAGGATGTTGTCTTGTTTTGCATGACTTAGCCCAGTTTTCCCAGCACCATTTATTGAAGAAGCTATATTTGTTCGAAAGTAAGTTTTTCCCTCCTTTGTCAAAGGTTAGTTGACTATATATGTGTGGTTTTATTTCTAGGCACTCAATTATGTTCCATTGGTCTGATTTTATACCAGTACCAAGCAGTTTTAAACAAGTGTTTATTTCTTACTTTTTTTATTTATTTTTATTGACTACACACATATTTACATCATTATATACACTGATGTTTTCCCATACCTGAACCATCATCTTGATCTCCTGTATTCATATCTCCCCTGATTTCACCCCCTCCCTCCCTTTCACCCCTTCTCTGCCCCTAAATTGCTTTATGATTTAGTTCTGTTGTCAGCTTTTAGTTTTAGTGTTTTCTTGTCCTTTTGTTTGTTTTCTTTATATCCGACATATATGTGCAACCACATATGTGCCTCTTCTTTCTGGCTTATTTCAAATTTTCTAAAGCTAGATAGAAATAATATATAAGACTGTCATATTATACCTCTATATGATTATTTCAATATACTGATGTTAATATTTATCTCTAATATAAAATACTAGTTTTACTCATCCTATAAACTTCTAGAGAATATTATCCACTTCACAGAAAATTGTGTTTTAGTTCACCAAATAACCCACAAAAAAGGAACACCAATAATGATACTGATGATATTTAAATTGATATGACTTTCCTTATTTTTATATATTACAAATAATTGCAATGTGTTTTTCTCTTCCTTTTATCCATTAATGTTCTCCAGTTCTATTTCTCATGGTAGAACATTGACTGCTTTTGTCTAATTTATTTCCTACCCCATTTTAATGAATAGTTTATCCTTCCAAGCAAGGATAGATATCCTTCAGTTTATCTATCCTCCTAGTCATTTCTGTCATCCTCTCTAAACTGAGTAAGAGCCACCCAACTCTGTGGCCACTGGATTTAATAAATAATATGTATGTTTCACTGAATTAAATTGTTATTTCAAAATATAGCTGCCTTCTTTTCAAAGGCAACCATGTGGGTTTCATTTGTATGTCCCCAGAGCCTCACATACATTATGTTTTGCCATTGTGGCGTCTCGGTGATTGTGGGCTTGATGAATGGATAATATATACATCACATCAGTGTGTTGTGGTTGTTTCAGTAGCATCCTATGAGTGTGTAAACAAAAAACTGTGAGCAAGTTCAAACTTATACTTGAGGCTTCAACATTTCAGCATGAATGTTCATATTGTTTGAGTTTTAAGCATTAGCTGAATTCCTCTGTGCACTGTAGAAACTCAGTAGGTAATGAAATTTGGTGAAAATGCTATTTTGCTAAATTGACTACTTATTCTAAGTCGTGATCTTTTGGAGGAAAATATATTTACATCAAAGTAAATATTACTGACATAATTAAAATCAAATTATAATTCAAGATCAAGATGCATTCAGAGTTATTATAACACACATTATCAGGATATAAATATCCTTGCTTACATGATGTGGTATTTCTATTCACAAACAAGAGGAGAAAGTTCACACTTGCATACCACTGTGTAAATAACCAAAAAGAACAGTCCTAGAAATAAATCTTTATTATAGCAGTGGAAAAAGAAAACTTTTGAATTAATATTGCTTTTGGTAGTCAAGATATGGTTGAATAAAAATGGCATTTTGTTTCCTCTAAAAAAGCAAAAAAGTCAAATTTTAAATGTGGCCTAGTCATCACCTTATCTTTAATCAACTTGGATAAAATACAACTTATAACAGAAATTAAAATAACATATTTGACATTGGCTTAAAGCCTAAAGTTTTAAAGCCCAAACTCATGGCAAGGGAACTATAAGACTTGGTAATATAAATAAACATCAATAAATATTTGATGCTGTTACATCAAATAATTCTAAAGAGTCCTGGAACTAGTCAGATAACAACAAAAGCATCTATACTTTCATTTTCTTGTCATGTTCAGCTTTATCATGAATTTGAATTTTGAACCACTGACTTAAATTATACTTTCTTTTCACTTTTTTAATTGTGATTAATAATCCATATCATTTCTGTTTCTATCAGTTTCCTAAATGTCAGAGTTGGATGCAACAAATTTGAATGTTTTTTTCACTTTATACTCCCCTTTAACTTTTACAGTATCAAACACCTTTTTTATAGTGGTGACCTGCAATGATTTCTCAATGCAAGCTTCCTCTCTAAGAGTCTGGAACCACACACTCAAATTCACATTTATAATTCTCTCAGAAAGCTTTCATGCAGGAAACTGTACTGTGCCTAACACTGAACTCTCAGTGTCCTTTCTTCAGTTTCGCATATGTACTGTCTTCCTGTCCATCAGGATAATTTCATGTACTCCTTATACATACCAAGAGTACCAAGAGCTGTCCTAAGCATCTCACTCTCCCCATATTCAATCTGTCAAATTTTATTCAATAAAGGAAATTTATCCACAATGTGTTCCTATCTATTACTATGTCTGTGTATTAGAAATTAAAAGTCTTGAGGAAACCATATCTTATCTCTATTAATCTACCTGGGAAACTTTGTAAGTAACTGCATATGTGATTTATTGTGAAGGATAACTAATCTAAAATTTGTAAAGCAGACCAATAGGCTGAGACCCAGGAGAAAACAAAGGTAACACAAGTCCAAATCAATTCTGGCAGATTTAGCTCTATTTTCCCTTCTTTGGGGGAGGTCATTATGTTTTCTCTTAAGACATTCAACAGACTAGATGAATCCTACTACATTAATTAATTAAATAATCTCAGACTCTGCTGGTTCAAACATTAGTTTTTTTTCTGGTATATGGTATATATGCATTTATATACTACTTATTCTAAGTCTTGATTTTTTTGGACAAAAACACACATCAAATTAAATATCACTGACATCATTAAAATTAAATTAAAATTCAGGGTCTAGAATAGTGCCTCACAAAATATCTGACTGTAATGGCCAAGACAAGCTAAAGCATGAAATTAACCATAAGATTCTCTATTCTTGCCACTGTTCCTCTAGGCAACTGATAACTAGCCATTCTCTTATTTTGCCCCCCCACCCCCACCCCTTGCCTCTGTCTTGATTTCAAGTTGCACTCAGAGACTCTTCTTAAAGTGCAGATTGAATCAGTCCACTCTAGCCTGCTGCTGAAAGGACTTCCAGCAGAATCAAAACTAGCCAAGCCTATTCTAGCCACGATTGTCTAGACTTGTCTGTCTGCTCATCCCTGGCTCCTCTATTTTCTTCCTTGAAATCTGATATTCAACTCCATTAATTCTCTCCCTATTCTGAAAATATGTTTATGTCCTTTCTTATCTAGGGCCTTTATATGCACCTTTTGCTCTAAGTTTTCTGCAATATGCACCTACTGATTTACTCATCCTCCAACAGCTGTTTCAATGACACTTGTCACAGGAAGAACAATCCTTTAAAACTGCCATTCGACCACATGTCTCTTTGCCACACCATCACAGCCTAGAATTCCAGTATCCACTTATGAAATGGTGTCCTGTCACCACCCACGCACCTTTTGTATACCAACATTCCCCCCCACCACTGCAACAACACAGAATGTTATGTGATTAGTAACATGAATGACATTATAGACTGTCTGTTTTGTTCACAGTGGTATATTTGGTATTGGACAACATCTCTAGCTTGTAATAAATGTGAAACAATGGTCACTGAGTGAATTAGTAGATAAATAAGTGATCGACTAAAGATCACATGGCTAAATTTATTTGGGGGGAGAGATTTAGAAGATAACTATTAGAAATTCACTTTATATATAGAAGAATTTTGGAAAATGTTGCAATAAAATTATATTTTCATAAAATATTATGCCTATATCTCTGTGTTCTATCTATTGACCCACCTCCTGAATTGTGGCATGAAAAGATCATCACTTGCCCAAGTGGACAGAAAACATTCAATAGAGAACAATAACAGAGTGCCTGATCACAATGCTGGAAAACTGGCAACAAGTGAAAGAGTGATTTATTTGAAAATAATTACAATGAATTGTTATTGTTCAAACTACAGTGAAAGTATGTTCAGATATATTAGTAGAAGTGTAGAATTCAGAAAAGAAGAGATCACCATTAAAGATTTCTTAGTGTCCCTCCCATAGGTATTTTAGACTTCCCAAGAAGGGACATAAAATAAGCTTCATTATTTTGAGAAAAAAATTACAACTCTCATTTTTTATTAATAAGCTTAACAATTTAATTAAAACCTTAAAAGCAGCACACTACATATTTTACCCTGTTGGTTTTGAAGATATATTAAGCAAAAAAGGATCTTTGTATATATTTCTCCACTTTGTTTATGTAAATTGGTTGAGAGTAACTTTGACATGACTCAAAGATTACAAATAAGTTTTATCAGAATTTAGACCTTATTAAGAGAGAATAAAAAGAACTTTGTTTATATAATTTTGATCAAATACTTGCAAATATTTGTTTTAGTCCATTATTAGCAGTTTCAGTAAAAGCATCTTTTTTGGGGGGATTTGCCATATTGCTTTTTTTATTTTTATTGATTGCATATATATTATACACTATTTTTACATTGCTGTATCCCCTGAAGTACTCTACCACATGTCACCTATGAGCTGTCATCCTGATCCTGATTTTACCCTCCTTCCCTAGCCCTCCCTTCCTCTATAAAAAAAGCACACTCTGTGTGTGTGTGTGTGTGTGTGTGCACACGTGTTGCATATTTCTTTTTCTTTGTTTGCCCTGCTTACCTCTCAAGTCTGGAATGAGTAACAATCTCTAAGGTGAACACAGATATTTTCAAACTAGGAATTGTTTGTTTTGTCTGTGTTTACAAATGCTTTGCTGGCAAATGTTGTACTTCTCAAGATAAACATTCGTGAATAATGCAGTGGCGAGATCACTTTTGAGCTGTTTATCTCTGTTAAACTTGTGTTTTTCTCCTTATTTATTACAACCAAGAGCCAACTTCTTAGTGCCTCCTTGCCTCAGAGCTTTCTGTAAGAAAATAGCGGATGCCACTTATAAATATATATATATATATAATATAAAATATATAATATATATTATATATAATATAAAATATAATATATATATATTTCCCCCTATATATTCCTAAACTCATAGAAAAGACCATTCTCAAAAGGTTAGGTAGTAGAAGAAAATGCATGTAGAAATAGAAAAAGAGAAGTTTCTTTCTCACGTAGGCAGGGTGTAGGTTGCCTGGTGTTTGCATTGGGGAAGAAGCCCCAGTGTAAGAGCTCAGGTTAGAAGGCGCCTCACAGAGCCTTCAAAAATCACTGCAGATTTTGTTTGTTTTTCAATATGTGGAATTTAGACAAACCAAACAAAATGTCAAGAAAAAGTCAAACTTGACAAGCTGATCATAGAACTGAGGCACACAGAAGAAGGGAGGGAGAGGCTGCAGATTTGGAAAGGCCATATGAACACAAGAGAATATGGTGACAGTTCACAGATGATACGGTAGCAAGAGAACTATGGGTCTAGGGAAAATTAATTAATAAAAATGAAAATCTCATTACGGTGCACAGAGGAAGTCCAGCCACAACCCAGAGTCCCGGCTTTGTTAAGCTGGCACCATTGCCCTGAAGAAAAGGCATTTATTTCAAACTGATGAACTTGGAGAAAAACATAGTTTGGCTCCTCCCTGCAAGCATATTACTGTATATTTTGAGAAGTTTGCTGAAAATGAAGTAACAGAAAAAATTATATATCCATTAAAATTTTAAGAAAATGCTACCAAGTTGACATATCTATCCATGATGAAGTGCTATTTTATATTAGTCTGTAGGTTGTGCCTCATAATAGCATATTGGGATGGTGACTTTGAATATATGTTTTGCTAGACTGGAACGTCCAAGATGTCTATACATCCACAGGGAAAAAAAAAAAAACCTGGATAATTCATTCTTACCATGTCTAGTGATCAAAATAATTGAAGTTACCTATCCCTGAATCCAGGTAACCCACATATCAAAGACAGGAACCTGACAGTGGAACAGGTCACATGTGACCCCAAAATGATTTAAATCTATTTATTTTTTGGTAACAGGAAATTCTAAATCCCAAATTAATAGTACTAAGGGATGTAGCCCATAAGAATTCTATAGACTTTGAATTGTTTTTGTTGAATGCGAGACTTATAGTTGGCAGCCAACTGATAAATACAGAAAGGATTGTACTGATCATTTTTCTAAAATACTCAAATTCTTCTGAAATACTGACATGGGACTATAGAATTGTCCCTTTATTCCTGTTAAAGAAAGTATTGATGAATTAGCATTGTTTTTAGAAAAGGCAGCACTCAGCACATTGCTTGTGTCATTTTGTTAACTACTAAATCTCCCACAGAATTGTTAAGATTATTACCTTATCAGAGTATGGAAGACTGGCATTTTCGCAGTATTACCTGTAACTCTGAAGGGGGAGGTGAGGAACAGATGTTTATATGTTTGCAGTTTGGGTACAGGAGGTGTAGGGTAGACCATTCAAGCCTGGGAAGCCATTGGAACTGGACAAAGTTCAAGATGTAATAGTGCAGAGGTAAGAACCAGTTGCCTGAATCTTAAAAGTAAAGAGTGGTTTGGTATGTGAATTTTTCACCAGATATGAAACCTATGATTTTGGTATTAGAGATTTCTTTGCTCAGAAGAGAAAGATCTGTAATAATTTGGGATGCAGGAATTTCTTCCGTCAAAGAGTAAAGTCACTCCTTGTTTTACAGCTTGTCACCTTTAGAGGAAGCACTTGTGTTGACCTACGCTGTCAAGTCACCTGGTATTGAAGAAACTCCAGGAACTGTGCACTACTTTTATCCAAAGACTTTCTTGGGTTTGGCCTTCTGCCTGCTCTATGTGCTTTAGAAGAATTGCTCCACCAGTTCCTTGTCTCTGGTGAGTTGTCTTTTCTCCCAACTATCAAGCAAAATTTCCTCCCTTCTCACAAAGCTTCTTGACTTCTCGAATCATGAGATTGGTCCTTTGTTTTTACCTTTGCTATTGTTACTGTAACTTCAGTAGGATGATCTAGGATGATCTAGTTTAATTTAAATATGTCAGTATTTCACCTTCCATGCTTTTACGCAAGTATCTGGCAAATATGTGTATATTGATAGCTAAGGTCAGGTACTATGTCATCTGGAAGTTTTACTACATTAGTTCTTATCACCAAAAGCAACTCAGCATCCAAACACTCTCTTTAGTTTTATGGAGTTGGCATCTCTGGGTAATGCATTGAAGTGGTTGGGTCAAGTTTTTATGGCCTAATCTTTCCCTCCCTTTTCCCCTCCTCTTTCCTCCTCCCTTATTTTTCAATTTTCCCCAGATAACATTCCAATTTTGAAAGACAGGCAATATTTTCTTCTCTCAGAAACTTTCATACTTATGCAGAGTCACCTTCCTTGGCACATAACATATAGCAGTCATCAGGTCAGTTCCATAGAAAATATTTACATAATCAAAACAAAAAGAATGATACTTATGTCGCATTGTATAAACTTCACCTGAATTTACCTAATCAACACATTTACTTTTGAAAACACTTTCTGTGACTGAAAGGACTACATTTATGTTGGGTGCCATTCTCATTTGATTGATATCCCCCAAATTCTAGAAATAGATAAAAACAGGAAAGTTGTCTACATGCAGAGACTGAGTACAGCTCTTGGTGCAAAATAGGTGCCAGTGTGAGTTTAATGTGCAGAAACAATGACAGGAATTATAAGATTCTGACTGATTTGAGGAGAACGTTAGAACCACATCCAACATCTAATTCCTGCTTCACAAATGGTGACCTAGAGGAAACAGAGTTTATGGTGACTGTTGAGAGACTGAAGACCCAGAATAACAGCTAATTCCTGGAAGAGAGTGGGTGGAAAGGAGAATGTCAGAGGTCAAATCTGAATATGACAGACCTACAAAGTCACTTGAAGCTTAAAATATAGAGCCACTGAGAGTCTCCACTACCTCAAGACTCCCAAACCAGGCCATGATTCAAAGATAAGAAAGCATCTACCACCCCAAGAGTTGTATACATAAAAATCAATCACAGATCTAGAAATGCAGGGCAAGTTGGTTGCAATGGAAAGTTCATTCTATTGTTTCTGCTGCAGGTATTTTTCTAAATGTAACACTACTTTGGGCTTTTCCTCTGGGAAGGCATGCTACTCCAGGGTCATTATTGACAATGGTGGGACTTTCACCATCAGCATAAGGAAACCTTCCCATCTGTTCTAATTCCCTCATGATTAAAACTTGTTAATCCCTGCTGGCTACATTTCAAGCAAAGAAGACTTTTGAGACCATTTTTAAGAAGCTGGGATATGAAGTCTGTAGAGAGAATTAGTATCTTTAGGATTTGATCCATTCTGAGGAGGAGAAAAAGTTGTAAATGCCAATGAAGTGCCTTCATTCAAAGAACTGTATGATTTTAAAGATAGTAATTTGCCGCAACAAATGGGAACAGTGGAACCTGAACAGTGAGTGCTACTATGTTGTTGGGCATGTATGGAGAAGAATGGCATCTGCAGTTTTATTAAAAATGCATATTAACCTGGATTAAAATTACATGGATTATCAACCCTCTTGTTCAAAGAGTCTGTTGAATACCAGCTGGGTTCAAAGAAAATATTACCTTTGTCCTGTCTGCTAAGCTCTAATATTTCATGAACCCAATGCATAGGAGGACTTAATAATTCTCTGGGGAGTGGAGAACAGACCACAAATTGAAGACAGACACATGTGCTCCATCTCAGGGTGGTTAAAAATCAACTCAACTTGTTCCCTGTGAGTAACTAGCCCATCCTCACCAGTGATGCAATATAACCAATTCTTGTTGGCAATTGCTGCATAACCAGTCTCACCATTTTGGCCAGGTCCTCTATTAATCTTGACAGTTACACAGACACATCAGACAGAACAGGACAAGGTCAGGGAGTTGGGAACTGGGTGACAGGGATCACCCAACCCTGTAAGAATCTTCGCACTTTCTCTGGGCTCTTCCCTCTGGCATTCTCTCATGTTCTTCCATGCTTGTGTGTATCTGTTCTCTCTGAATCCTTCTATCTCCTGGTTCTTAGGTTCCAGGTGTGCACATTTATACATGGGTATATTCACTTGACCACACAATCATGGGAAAGATGCAACACCCCAGGTGCTGGTTTTATATAGGCTAATGGAGGAAAAACCCTGACAAACTCATTTATTCTACATGCCCATATCTGGAAGTAAAGTTTCTTTAAGGTGCAACTATAAGAACCAATCGTTCAGACACGCTCTTACTCTCCACTTTGTTATTACAGAAATTAATGACATTACAAAGAAGTCAAAAGGTCACACTTATGGCAATCAGTTTCTTGCAACAAGAGAGATAAAGCAAAATGCTTGATGAAATGAAATAACTATTTCAGGTGAACAGATTTGTTTTAGCTTTTATGTCAATTACCAGAGCATGTACACATAATTCTATGCCAACAAGCTCAAAGTTAACTAGGTATTACTCACTTAATTCAAACTAAATGTTAAAAAGACTGTTTGACTCAAAGACCTGCTATTTTGAAATGTATTTTAATTTCCTCAATGATGTTAAATTTGACTCTCTTGAACTTAAGGGACTAAAAATTTCAGATCTAAGAAAATCATGGTTGCCTAATATTTTAATATAAAAAAAAGCTACATGGCAATATGTTTTGAAATTCTATATTAGCAAATGCTATTTTCAATCCCTTATTTATGGACCTAACCCTAATACATGTAATATTTTATAATTTCAAAGTAAAAGTAGTTAAAATATGTTTCCTCTAAATAGTATGTCTATTTTTTTCTCAAAAATTCTCAAATACATGGAATATA
This sequence comes from Uropsilus gracilis, assembly GCA_004024945.1. Classification (NCBI taxonomy): domain Eukaryota; kingdom Metazoa; phylum Chordata; class Mammalia; order Eulipotyphla; family Talpidae; genus Uropsilus; species Uropsilus gracilis. The sequence continues at coordinate 188,507 of PVHY01000468.1, read as the reverse complement.
TTACTTTTGGATATTGAGGAATACAATATTTTAGTAATCAAAATATTCCCCCTATTGGGATGATTTTGTCTATAATGAAAATATCTTCAAGAATTTTCTTCAACTTCACCTAAGCAAAATGATCCTGCAGGAAGAAATGCAATTTTTTAGTTCTCCAGCTTTTTAGAGGACTTGGGAGTTGTGATCATTACCATTGAATTCCATTTGTAATTTGTCATTCTAAAAATTAACCATTTCTATAATTATTAAGATTTTCAAGATAGCTCCATCTTTCTGATTCTCCTAGTGTACAGTATAATTATTCTTGATTCATTCCCTCACTTTTTGACTCTTTGTTTTGGTAGTAGTGTAACATAGCCATATAATGGAAAACTAGAAGGGTGTCTTTGAAAGTCATCAATGTTGAAAAGTCTGTTATATACATGCAAAATCCAAACCAAAGTGTCCTTAAATTAAGAGAAGTTTTGACCTAGATTAAAAGTTTGTATTTTTCCCCATCAAAACGTGTTATTAGCTGGTGGGGTCACAACAAAAGAAGCTTTCAGACCTGTTCAGAACATGTCAGAGAAACAGGTAATTATTGCAGGACGTCCCGGGGGCATAGAAATGATGTGTTAACCCACAGGACATGCCTGGCAACAAAGCCCCTCTCACCCCATCTTGTCCTTGCAATGCATATTCTGCCCACGATACCTTCAGAAGAAACTGCTTTCAGGGACACAATCTTGATTCAATGACTCAACCTTGAGAGAGTCATCTGTCTAGAGCATACTTTGATTGAACATATGAATGAACCTATTAAGGTCTTTGAATGCATTTTAAGATTTGGGGTGAGGGGTGGATGTTATCTCCTGGCTGGGACCAAAGGATTGCTTTGTCAAACTCCATTTTTTTTTTAAATTAAAGTTCCCACTTTATACACAACTTTGCCATTAACTTATGATTTAAGTAAATCAATGCCTCTGGACATATGCCTTGGACATTAGTCTTGAAAGGTTCTGAGAAAAGCTGAATAATATAATCTCATGTACTACATTCCTCTTGATTAAAGGTGTCACTCATTTAGGCCATTGCTTAAAATAGTCACAAATTAACTCTTCATTCATACAGTAGTAGGGTTTTGTCCTAAACAAAATACCTATTTCACACCTATATTCCACCTCCATTTCATACTGATGTGAATTTTCATCTCCTGGAACCAGATATTCCTCCATCTATACTGCTTTTTCATCCCCATTCTCATTTTTGCTGTGCTATAAAAATCTTAATAATCAATCCCACCCCCCTTTCATTTGCAAAGGAAACATCTACTCCCAGCAACGTGCAAAAATTTCCAAAACCAATCATTCAGAGTATATTTTATTATGAATGAGTACAAACCTCTACATTTGATTAAAATAAAAGTTGAGCACACTGGTATAAATTATAGCAGAACCCAAGAAAGTTTCATAAAGGCTTGCGAGAATCATTCGATTATGAAAATGCTTTTAGAAGAGAGATGATTCCCCCCTCTGCTTCAAATGAGTGTTTTATGTACATATATGTGAGCATGAATATGGCTTAGTTTATTACAGGAAACATCTATTCCCAGTTCTGATTTTCTAATTCTTGATTTTTTTTCAATGTTTCCCTTTGCTTTTGTTCTGGCATTTAGCTCTCTAGGGCCATTATTCAAAGTGATACTTAATAGCCCCAATAAGAAAGCAACATCTTTCAGTAATGCACATGACTGCTTAATGGTGCAAGATCATCTTAATTCCCTCTTCTTGTGTTTTATTTTCCTTTAGGGGGCAACAATTCTAAAGGCTTAACTCTGTCTCAGCTGGTGAAAGTTGAATTGCCCTGCTGAGTGCTATGGCATTCTCTCTCTCCTCAGTTGGTCCAAAGAATAAAATCTCTAATGCTCTTTTGAGAGTAAACCATGTGAAGACTGTTAGTGGTTTGCGTCCAAAACTTTGTTGCTTGGAGAATTGAGTTAAACACAGGGGGACAGATGGACTGCTGTTTCCAAAACCTCTTAAAAGACATAAAATCACACTGAATGACATGTCATTTTACAGATTTCTCTCTTTAACACCAATTTCCCAAAGGCTGACCTGCTAGTTAAATCAGGAAAGAAGAAATATGCCTGATAACTTTGAATAGAAGAGGTAGAAGCACAGGAATAGCAGAGTACCCCAGCTTGTTCACCAAAGAATGGCTTGTGAGCACACTGCAGGGTGAGTAGCCTGAAGCCACCTTCCTATGAATATCCAAGCCATCCCACTCCCAGGCCCATGTGTGATGCTGCCAGCTCCCCTCCTCTCCTTTCCAGAAAATCCCCAAGCTCCCCAGCAGCCCTGGAGTCAATCCTCATAACCATTCCACTGCCAGGGAAGCAAGAATTCTTATATACTCATGGAGCTCAGCCTCAGTAAACTCTACCCTTTTCATTCCCAGGAAAGCTTCAGGCTCCAAATGTCTTAAATCCTCCCAGAATTACAGACTAGAATTAGACTAGGAACTGTGCCTGAAGCTGTAGACTTCTACATATCGTCAAATCTACCAAAACCTACGTTTGTCTTTCTTCTGTGAGCATCATCTCACCTGTGATGGCACCATCATCTACTAGTTAGTATCATACTCTCTTGGGTACTGAGCTAATGAAAGATCCAGCACAGTCTCCTCCTGCTCTGGAATTCCCTGGTGCTCATGTAGTGCTTTACTTACAGGGTCCATTTTCCCCAGCCAAAGGGCTAAGTGCTGGGTTTGGGTCAAACCCAAACAGGTCGTCTCCCCTTTCAATGTCCTGTCATTTGCCCTTCCAGCTCTAGGGCAAATGATTTTTCAGAGTTTCCCATACCCTTCCACCATTAGCCCCTATGACCACCACCTGTGGTATTGCGCCCACCTCATGATTGTGCACCCCTGGGTTTAGTGGGTGTGTACATGCGTGAGTGGGCTCACCAGCACCTAGGCGAGGATTAAAGTGTTAACATCACTCTGAGGAGGAGAGCACAGAGGAAGCACAGAGAGAAGAGAAAGCAAGAGAGGAGAAAAGGTAAGGAGAATGGGAGAATGCAGGGAGAGCCCAGAACAAGTGTGAAGATTTCTCGAGGACTGGGAAGCTCACCCGCCTCCCAGTCACCCTATCCCTGCTTCATAGCCTGCATGCTTGACATACAATTGACTCAGCCTCCCTACCTGGTATCTCTACATACCTGGTTCCCTGAGAGAGCATGAAAACCTGTAAAATCACCGAAGACTCAGCCTATTCTTTAGCTGGTACAATGAACCTACCCAGATTGGGATCCTTGCAGTACACAATCCTATAATATGAGTGATGATCAAGTGTTTGTGACTGCCACTTGTCCTTCTTCTGAGGTAACTAATTCAATACTTGCAGCTACTTGCAGTGAACAAGGATGCAACTGTTCTGTCCCATCTCATGATATGTCAGGGTACTTGTATCTTTGTGCCTAAGTTCAGGCACTGTGGGTGTGGTGTGAGGCTGGGGAGACAGAGAGGGCAACAGTTGTGCATGGAGCAGGGAGGGAAAGACTAGATGACCTGGGGTACCAGGGATCCAGAAATCAAAACTCCTTCCACGTGGAGGTAGAGATAAACAGGAAATGAGATGTGGAATATACGAGTATGTATTCAAGATAAAATCAATAAGACTTTTAAGACCTTGATCATTAAAGTCTAAGTAAGAGATTGCTTGGGTTCCTTGTCCTTGGACATCTCCTTGTTCTCTATTTTCTTGATGAAACTTAGCAAAGTTGTCTCAGTCCTTCGGGTGGTAGAGATTTGTAGATTCACTTTGACAGCTCGGGAAATGCTAGTCATGCAAAATAGTGTTTGCGAGTTCATGTTCCCCGGCATCTAGCTGCTTTATATGGAATAAAGGTGACATTTTGATTTGATCCTCATCTCTCTGAATTTTTTCTTGCTCCAGCTCCTATTATCCTCTTAATTGTACCCTCTCTCACCCAAACGTCCCCCACACCCTCTCCCCACACACATAATAATGTGTCTTCTCCGAAGAGCAGGCCATTCCACAGGTTATTCTTCCTGCTACTTCCTGTTGCCTGCTGTACCTGGAAGCTTCACAGCACAGAACATCTGACACATTGTGCTCTATGACTGGGAAGGTCAGTATGTCTACCAGCTGTTAGTTTTCAACAAAGCTATGTGCTTCACATTAGACTTTCTTGATAATTGCATTTTTATTTTGATTTTAATTAATTGATTCATAATTAATTCAAAATTAAATCAACATGCATTTATTGTTTTCTCAGTGCACAAAACGCTCCTCAACCCCACCTTGATTTGACTATTTTATGGCTCTGGCCATTGTCTAGCATCAGGAGTTCCCTGAGCATGACAGGTTTGCTGAACCCAACTGTTCTCCGTTTCCATGTCTGAATGTTTTTGTCTCATTGTTATATATAATGTTTTCTTTAGTTGCTTTATACAATTTGTGTTGCAAGATCCTGTTATGAGAACTTTATCATTAGTTTCCTCATGGTTTTCCTGATGCTACCACCAGTGCTTCTCAAGTTTCCATCCCCTAACTTTGACATCTGCAAATTCTAGACACATGTACTCTCATCTTTACTAAGGATTTTTATCTGGAGAAGGAACCACCTTCCAGAAATCTATAGCTTTGAATGATGAATCCAAATTCTCTAAATGTATTAATTTTACATCTCGAACATGCTGAAGAGTCAGAATATTCACACAGTGTTCCCGGACCAGAAGTCATAATGTCTGCAGTGTCTATGTTCTATTTCCTCTGCTTCTGATACTTAAACAAATAACCATGCCCTGTCAGGTAAACATATACTTCATATGTCTGTTTTCTCTTGTCTCCAGCATGGTACCTTCTCTCCATTTTTATGATTTCACATCATCATTATATAAGTGTGCACTATCCAATTCTTATATTGGAGAGGTTATTAGACAAGCAGAAACTCTCATCAGAAGATATTAATTGATCAGATAATTGCTTACAAAATCTATTTATCCTTAATATCTGTATTTGCTTAAAATTAGTGTCTTTAAATTTTATCATTTTTGAAGAATGCATTTTTCTATGTTTAGAATGGTTGCAAATGTCTGCAATATAAGTTATCCCTAGTAAGCTAATTATGAAGTGATGTTCCTTCTTGTATAAAAGTAGAAATATTTCACAGAGAAAGATTCCATGGAGAAAGTGAAGAGTTATTGAAGATCTCAAATACTGAGACAATCACAAATATTGGGGATGTTTTATATTACAAAATTGTTTGTATGATTATCAAAGCTAGTCATTTATTATGAAAATTCTGTCTTTAAAAAGAATGTCTTTTTTATTTTTATTTTTTTTTAATTCAACATGAGTTCCTGTATGGGCAAGCAATTATATAGGAAACCTTTTCAAATGTGAGCCCAGTAGTTTTATGTTGTTTAGCCATTTTAGAAGCTATAATTAATGAAAGTTATTAAAGAGATGTGGTTATCAAGACATTAAGAAAGATATATTGGAAAAATAATGCAACTCTTCAATATGATTATAAACCTGATACTCCTGGAGTTGATAGTGTTAAAGTCAAAAATAAATTTCAGGACACAAAATATATTATCATCTAATTCTATAAGTACACAAAAATGTACCAATGATCATAGGTTTGTTAACTGAATCAAAGCAAAGTTTGGGTAAAAAATCTCCTTACTATATGACAAAATTAATTTAATTTCAAATTATTTCTTTTTCTTTTTTTTTTTAGAATACAACTGTGATAGTCTTTGCTCTATTACTTATGCAACATTCAGTTTACATTTTTAGGGAATTAAGTTGATTTATAATCTGCCTGAACTACTTGTCATATGCTGAGAAAGAGTTGCCATTATTACTGAGATTCCCAAAATGATTTATATTAATCTGACATGTCCCCCATTGCTTAAATTCCTTCACTAACTCATAAATACTTTATGTGCAAGTTCTAAATCCCACTAAAGTTCTCTAAGATCTGATCCTTATTTTCTTCTTTCTACATGTTATCTTTAGCCTACTCTGTTATATAACTTAACTGACTTCAAAGCACCACATTTGATACTTTAGTTCTCGGCAATTGTGATCTATTCATAGCTTCTCGAGCAAACCATGATGGTCAAGATTTAACCATGTGCTTTCCATTACTCGGAGATGTTCAAATGAAGTTGACATGCATATATTTTATCTTTTTAAAATAGCAGATAAATTCCTTTGGGAAATGAAAAAGCAAAGGAGAATCATGTGCACAGTCGCAAATGGTCAAGAAGGTTCATTTGCAGACTTATCCTTCAAATTAATGAATGGACTTGACCTGAGGAATCCATAGCACTTCCCCTGGAACCAATCAAGAAGGAGTGGTACACTCAGTCTTGGATATAATCTGTGGACTCAAGATACACTCCCTGTGTACCTTGTACCTCCTTGTCTTGATGATATAGAAAGTGATAATGACAGCATCTTCACTAAAAATGAGTGAGTATCTAGAATATATGTGCAACTATCTGCTTGCATGTTTATACCTATTTTAATGGATTCAAGAAAAAAAGAAGATGAGAGCAGAACAAGATCATTCTATTGTGAATACTGTCATTTCCATAGTGGGTGTTCAGATTCTATTTGCAAGGTTCCCTTCCTCTCTGTGAGAGGTCTGGGAGACTTTATGAGGCAGAGGTCCTTAAAAGCATGGAGCTAAGAAAGTACTTCTGCTTGAAGTGGGATGAAAGCTTATTTCCAGGCTACCCACAGACCACATCCTTAAGAGATCACAAGCCATCATTGCTGCCTTTATTTTTAAATTCATACTCTTTTAAAATATAATTGTCAACATATTTCCATACCCACTTCATATCATCTAAACAGTATAAAATCTTATACACTTGATATTTTGAACAATGAAATAAAAGCAGATCATAATATAAATCATTTATATTTTAACACATTCGTTGACACAAGGATACATTTTGTTTTCAGTTGTATTTAAGGAAAGTCAGTTTGGCCCATTTGTGAAAGGTCTTTTGTCTTTTATTATTTTAGCACACTTAATTCTGAGAATTTTGAACTATATAGCCAATTATCTTCAAAAAGGAAGTGGTAAAACTTTACAGCTAAAACTAAATGCATCCATCACCTGGGAAATAAAATGAAGAATTCACTGGAACAAATGAAGAATCTTAGGATTCTTAGAGGAATATTAGAATAAGGTCAACCCTCACTCTGAGTCCTAGAAAACTGGCTGTAGCAGAGGAAGAGGTCAGGGCTTCAAAATTTTATTATAGGACTGTTTGAGACTGCTAAAAATGTAGAACAGAAAACACAAGTAGATGATTAAGAACTAGTTAATCAGGCAGATAATATACTATATTATTATCTGAAAATATTTTGGGGAGTTCAATAAATAATTATGGGAGTTTAATAAAACAAAATTCTAGAGTAAATAAGGTGAGGGAATTTTAGAAAAAAAATGACAAAATATTGCTAAGAATGAAAATTGGCATTAGATAAACTGAATTGTTCAATAACTCAGTTCCTGAAATCAAAATAGAATTCAAGTTGTTTGAAGTGTTGGATTACAGAATGTAGGATGATTATATAGAATACATTAAATAAAGTTGCAAAATAGATTACATACTAGGGAATTGGATAGGAATATGGAATAGAAGAAGTTCAATGTACACTTGCAACTGCTAGTTTAATCTGGGGCTTGATTTCTAAATGAACTATTCTTGATGTGTTGCGTATATCAATGTGCAAAAGAAGTAGAGCAAGAATATAAAGGAAAACTAAAAATTTAGAATTTACTTGAAACCACATGTGACATTTTCTTTAGCGACAGAGTAGTTTAAAGCAGTTAGATAAAATCTTCGAGAATGACTGAAATATCTTTATGTCAATTATTAGCAATAAACTCAAAAATAAAAGATTGGAAGTCATTTACTCAATATTCAGAACTGAGTATTTTCAGATAAAGTATGAAAAACAGGGCCACAGGTGATATCTGGTTGGTATTTAAAACAAGAGTGACCGATTACTTTGTCATATTGGAGACATTATCCCTCTCTCTTTGATCTGTGGTCTTTTCCAGATGGCAATTTACATCTTCCTCAATGTTTGCCGTCTTCTACCTCAGAGAGAGGAAAGAGATCCAATACACCTGTTGAGCTTTACATTTTCATTCAAAGCTTCTGCTACCAGTGGAGGAATGCTCATTTATATGCTGTTTTGTGTGTGTGTGTGTGTGTGTGTGTTTTTAATGTTCTAAAGAGTGACTCCAATTGCCTATTTTGACTTAATTAGTGATTCTTGAACTAATTTGAAAGAAAGGCAGAGCAATCACTTCACTTGTTGCCTCTACCTGGTCACAAGTTAACTGTGGTCCAAGAAATGAGCACAAATAAGAATTCCCTTTATGTTGTCAGGATTGTGTTTCTCAGATAGTTCTGGTGAAAAGTGGTATCTTTCAAAAAGAAAAAAAGGAGTTGAGATTATTTAAAAAATCTACTATATGTGTTTTGTCAAAATTCTATGACCTTCTTTTAGAAGTTTTCATTCTTTCCACAAATGTATCTATATGCTTTATTGATGACTCAGATATTAAACTTATGTAGAAATCACTGACTTCCAGTCAGATGCTGAATGTTGCTTATGATCTTTGGATTGACAAAGCTGTTTAAAAATTGCTTTTCCTTATCATTTGGAGGAAAAAATCAGTTATGTTTCCAGATTTGTTCATTCTGTAATCCGCTGGCATATGTAGACTAGATAGAGAAATTGAGTGTTGTGAGTCTTTTCTATTAAAGATGTACTATAGTTATCTACTTAGCATTTGCTAAAAATCAAGCAAATAGGGTACCACTAATTTGAACTGGCAGGATAAATAATTGTGGCAGGGAAGAGGGTGATTGTGTTGAACCACCTTGCCTTCTGTGCTGTTTGATTTTTTTTTTTTTTTTTTTTTTTTTTTTTTTTTTTTTTTTTTTTTTTTTTTTTTTTTTTTTTTTTTTTTTTTTTTTTTTTTTTTGTCTGAGTTGAGCCACCCTGTTCCTGATGTCAAGTAATGAAACTATTGGTTGGGCAGGATAGGGTGTGGCAAGAGATGGCAGCAAGAATCTTCACACTTTTTTCTCTGGGTTTTCTCTTGGTGTTCTCTCCCCTCAGTAACATCACCCCTTTATCTCTTCCTCCTAGACCCAGTTAAGCCCCCTTACACAAGTGTTTACCCATTGGGCCCACACATGTATAATCATGGGGAGGTTGCAATGCTGCAGGCACTGGTCATAGAGACCAGTAGAGGAAAAGACTGACCAAATCATATACCCTACAGGTTGGTACAAAGAAGAGATGCAGAAATTTTACATTAGTGGTGTGGCACTGCAATAAATTATGAAAAATAAATCCACAGTTAGTGAGCTATCAGTCATAGAAAAGAAATCCAGAAGTCTCACAAACTCCTGCAATGTCAACGCATGCACTACTACCCAAATAAAGATGAACCAAAGGTAAGCTACATTATGTTGAAAACATAATGTTAGAGATGGTCTAATGTTAACCTACCAAGCCAAATGGTCTATATAGTCATTCTGGTGACTTTAACAAGAGAAATAAGGAAGATTCACAAGCTTACTGTCTACAACAACATGTACAACTTTAGGTAGGAGCAAGTAACTCTACCTGAAGCAAACTTCAAGAGAAATAAGGAAGATTCACAAACTTACTGTCTACAACAACATGTACAACTTTAGGTAGGAGCAAGTAACTCTACCTGAAGCAAACTTCATTACTACAGGAGGAAACATGGTGAGTTTTATTCACAGATATTACCTGGTTCTTGACACAATGCCAGCATAACTTTAGGACTCAATGAATAATGAATTCAATTAATAATTAACCAATGAATTAATGAATCATGAATTAATGCATAGTTATGTTTGAAAGTATCACAAGGGATTATAAAGCCTTAGGCAATAATCTTGAATTCATAAGAACAAGGGCATATTTCAGATTCACTTCGGAAGAATACTGCCTCAAAGATTAGCGAACAGCTGGTTGGACAGATGTTTTTGAAGAATCAAATTTGAATGTCTTGTCCAAGCATAAGCTGAGAGTTGGCATAATGGGTTCTTGACAAGCATAAAGTAAATCTCAAAAAAAAAAAAAATGTAGTGGGCCATTTTATCCAAAACCAAATCTTTTCTGTCTACCAGACTTTGCATTGTATCTAGAGTGGAGAGCTGTTCTGACAAAAGACCAAAACAGTTATGGTAGATCATTCAGATTTACAGCATTTATATATATCTTTTTACTATAATGAAGTAACATACACATTAATTTACAGAGATTTGGGATATTTTGAGGTACACATTTGAAGTAATAGCACTTTGAGTGGTTGAGCAGGTGAGAATGACTTATCTTAGGAGCAAGCCTAGCTCTCTTCTGAACATCTCAGTGGGACTTTGCTTTCTCATTGCTTAGAAACAGAAGTTATCACAGTCCTTGCAGATATAAATGGAGAAAAATTGACCATGTAGTTTTAGCAATAATAGAAGCAATTAATTCTTAAACTCTCACTACATGCCAGTTGTTCTGGATTGTGAAGAAAGCTCTTGTATTAAGTTAAACTCAGTTCCTGTAACAAAAAGAACACAAATATCCACCTTCCTAATAAGCAAGGATTTTCTATCATTTTCAGGTAGCATGAAACTTAATCTCATATTAACCACTGCATCTCAATGGTGAGTTTAGATCCACAAGTCTCTCTATACATGACTCTGTTTCTGTTAACGTCTCCATTCAATGAATACTTTCCTCACCATCTGTACCTCAATGAGATGAGATGAGTTTATTCACTCGGATGACACCATAGGAATAAAGAGAAGAAAAAGCTTCAATAGCTACTTTTTTATTTCTTTTAATCCAAACTTGAAGCTAAATACAAGAAGGAATAAAAAAGATACATTAAAAAGAAACATCAAAAAGTCTCAGCAGCTAAAGGTATGTTTATGACAGGGCAAATGATCATTAAGAATTGAACAACTTTATAGTATGCCGTAGTCATTTAGTAAGAAAAAATACATTGTTTATGGATGGGTGGTGGGGGTAATACTTAGATTACTGACAAAGAAAGCATTTTGTAAAAAATGAATGTTCAGTATTAGATTGTTATGGATGCTTGAGGATAATAATTCCCCCAAAAGGAAAGTTCCTAAGTAAAAAGTTACATGATCTAAAAACATCAGTGACCTCCCACTTACAAACAACTACTTCGGTATTGATAGTGTTCCCTATGTACCTCACCACACTGTACCCTGCACTCTAAATATTCTGGTTTTGTGTTTATAATCTTGATTAAATCCATATTGTGTTTAAGTCTGATTTGTAAAATAACTGAGAAAGTTGCCCCAATTAATTAGATGAAATGGCAAATGTAGATGTTTACATATAATAGTCTCTTAATGATTATACAGTACTCCAAAGTAAAATATCTGGATCTAACTGGGCCAGGCATGGTGGCTCATGCCTGTAAACAGCAACCTAGAAAGCCAAGGCAGGGGTCAGGGATCTCGGTGTGAGTACCCGGGGCACGTAATGAGAACTAGTTCCAAAAAAATAGTTGGGTGTGGTGGCATGAGCCTGTAATCCAAGCTACCTGGGAATCTGAGGCTGGTTGAATCTGTGGTACCCCAGGCAATGTGAGCCTGTGGTTCCACAGCAAAAATAGTGAGACCTAGTCTAATATATATATATATACATATTAGATTAATTAATCTATATATATTAATTAATATATATATATATTAGACTAGGTCTCATATAGAATCCATATATATATATATATATATATATATATATATATATATGGATTCTAGCTGCAAAATTAGAACCCAACAAGAGATGTTCATAAAACATTAAGTAGCTCAAGATATAAAATAGAAGAGAGAGGGGAGAAAATATACAGACTTCCCATTCTATATTTTTAATGTCAAAAGTTACTTCACACATTTTGTTATTTCTCTTTCAAGAAGCCATCAAAAATATTACATCAGTCTCTGGGAGGCACAGAGACCTGAAGTGTCTCTTAATTCTACAATTTACAGTTTTGATAGCTTTAACTCTTCTTCTTTTATAACAACTGCTGCATTGGGGGATGAGTTTTTGAGATCGTGACATAGAAATAGCTGTACTGAGATTTGCCAGAAAGTTTGACAGTCTATCTTAGCAACTTCTAAACTCGAAAATTGGCAATATGTTCCAATATTGAATTTAAGGTCCCTAACTATTAAATGTAGGTAACACTCTCACCCCTTAGGTTTTGGAGCTCATTTTCTTTTCCAGAAAAAAAAAATATTGAAAGGGAATTTTAAACCCAACATAAAAAGCATCGAATGTGAAAGTGTCCAAGGGTAGCAAAGGATGGTAACATCATGCCCTACCCCCATTCTCAAGGGAAAAATGAAGTTGTTTTCAAAACAACTGACTGAAAAATGAATAAGTAATTTTATGTGAAGATCTGCAGCTAAACATTTTATCTGAATTTCACACCTAATTTATTCAATATTTAAAGGCAACTGGTGTATAAAGTGGGAGCAATATATAAAAGTGATACAAGCATATTCAACACAGTAAAGAAGAGGAGAATTAAGAACAAAAAGTGGTTAACAACAGTGTCTGAAAGGGAAGACAGGGATGTAATCAAGAAAAAGAAAAGAGTAAAAGTATTATCTCCTTCTCCTCATTTCTGCTTGCCATAATTTCACTCATGTGATCCAAAAGATCATGAGCAATACTATATTTTGAGACCATATTCATTGAACTTCTAGTGCCATAGATTGTTATAACTGTATTATTTTACTATTATTATTAATCTCTTATTGTGCCAGTTTATAAGTTAAGCTTTATCATAGATATGACTATAGGTATATGTAGGAGAAAGTACAGTCTATATAGAGTTAGCTAAGATTTGAAGTTCCAGGCTTTCAATGAGTATAGCATTGTACATCAAACTACAATTACAGCTACTAATAATGAGTTGAGATAGACCCTATTTCTTAGAGCATTTAAACTATAGAAGCATGTTTAATAAGGTGAAAGATTAACTATTATGAAACTCTGGCCTATGGTGTAGAACTATAATATTTCTCAAATCAATGTTAAGTTGGAGGAGATGAGGTATGTGGGGAAAAGTTAGATAGAAGAACCTTGGGTAAATGTTGGAAATGTCATATATACTGCCTGCAAAACAAGAATGAATGAAGATTAATGGCTTGCAGATATTCTGCCCATGCATTTCAGGAAATGTTCTTGCTTTATTTATCTTTTCTGCCACAAAGCAGTAGGACTCAGGCACACAGACACATCCCACATGGCAGGAGAAAGCATCTGTTTTCAGAAATAACTGCATTCCCATTCGAGAAGCATAGTAACTACATATATATGATAGATCAAAATTACAAGGTAATTATGTTTCTTGATGCTAATTTATACCTTTTATATGACACTGATTGTGGTTTTGTGCTTTCCTTGATTCTTTTGGGCTAATTTCTTCTCACAATTACAAACAATCTTAGATATTTACATGTTGTAGATACATGATATCAAGTGCTGTGTCTGTAAAAGCCATCAAAAGGGATCATTAACAGATTCTAAAATGATTACTCTGCTGAAATGAGCAATCAGTTAAAAATGGATAATATGAAGCTGGTATTCTTTATCCATAAAATTATTAGCACCCAAAACCTGCAGAATAAAGATGATTAGAAAAGTTGGTGAAATAAAAAAAATGTAGTAAGAATCACACATTGAAAAAAGAGTATTATCAGTATCATTTTAGTTCAATGATATGTGCTAGGAATACTATTAATAAATAGGGAGATTGCCATTATGGAGACATATCAAGTAACATGTCTTCACAATTTATAGGTGCCCTAGTTTTAATGTAATCCTAAAAATAAGTGTTCAGATTTTAAAAATAAATCACCTGTTTATTAATTCATGGTTTACAAACCACATGAAAACTATTTCATTTAATCTTTTACAAATTTGTTAAATAGGAATTATTATTTTTAATATAATTAAAATATAATTGGAGTATTACTTAATGTTAAAAAGAAATGAACTTTCAAGCACTAGAAAGACATGGTAAGACTTTAACGTGAATTAAGTGAAAGAGGCCAATTTAAAGAGCTTATAAACTACCTGATAGTGATTTATGAGACTCTGGAAAAAGCAAAACTACAGATAGAAAAAACAGGGAGAGGGTGAACACTTATAAGATTGAGATGGCACCATTTCATAAATGACAAGGAATTAAAAATACTATACCAATCAAGACAATAAGTGATTTTAAAATACCACTCAAATAAGTAGTTCTGTATTTTGCTAACTTGAAAAACAGGTGTGATTAAGTCATCTGTTCTTAGATTTCCACTACTTCTTGAATACATGCTCACATTTTTAACACAAATACTTTCTGGAATCTGTTTTTAGCTAAGTTCCTCTATCTATTTCTTAGATATCCTTCTCTACTACAAGTCTCACTGTTCCCCAAGTGTGCCGATGGTAAAGTGACCTATATTTTCACGTCTTTGCATCTAAATTATCTTCTCAGTCTGGTGAACTCTTTCAATATGAATCTGTTCAAATATCACTTTCAATTAAAAAAAGTAAAAAGGCTTCTTCTACTCAATACATTATCTCCATCTTTAGAACGCCGATGATCTTACACTGATTATTTCACCTGATACACTGAATTTCAATTAGTTTTGCTTTCAAATCTTCTGTGTTCCATCCATCATCTTAAATGAAAGGTTACTTCTTTCTAGTATTTCTTTATTCAATAGTTACATTTTATGCTCAGTAGCTATGTCATTACTAGATGTTGAGTTAGGAAATTATTACCTATTTACCAAATACTTGTGGGAAAAAATTTTTTTTCTAGGAATTAGAAAAATCCAGTGAACTGGATATTGTGTAATCTAATATTTTTATTACCACTAATTTACTATTTTTGGAAATAGTATTGGTTTATAACATCATCTGGATCACAGGTATATGATATCATAATTTGACACCTGTACGTACTACAGCATATTGCACATTGAAAGTTGTTCTATTTACCACATTATCATTAACCTTGGTTAGTAGTTGTTGCCCCCATCTATTTTCTCTCTATTCATGACCATTTTCTACTCTTATTTGGGCTTTATTTTAAAATTTTCTTTCCCTCTGATAACCACCATCTGCTCTGGAAATCTAAGATCTTGTTCTTTTTTATTAATATCTTTTGTTTCTTTATACTATAAATTTTTGTTTTGTGGTAGCCATGAGGTTCAGATAAAACTTGTTTATGATGTTCTGTTTTTGAGTTGATAGCTAGTTAAAATTGAGCACATTCTAAAACTTTAAAATTTTGTTTTCTTCATTTTATTTTTAATTTTTATGATTATATTTTATATTGTTGATATATTCTATCTCTCTTAAACAGATCCAAACTAATTTTTATAGTTTTATTCAATTTTATTACTTTTAACTTTTTATTTCTGTGCTTCTTTTCTAAAGGATGACATGCTTTTACCATATATTTGCTTACTCTAAAGGTAATTTTCTGTTATATGAGTTTGCATGATGTTACTTATTACTGTTTCTTTTCAGTTTAAAGAAATCCCTTTAACATTTCTTATAAGACCAGTTGGTAATGAAATCCTTTAGTGTTTGCTTGTCTGGGAAAATTCTTAATCTTGCCTTTAATTCTGAAAGTCATTTTCCCTGCTATAGAATTATGCCACTCTCTTTTGGTCTCTACAGTTTCTGTTTAAAAAATCTGTTGGTAGTCGTAGGAGTTTTCCCTTGCATGTAGTAAGTACATTTGTCTAGTTGCTTCTAAGAGTTTCTTTATCTTTATTTATTTTTTCCACTTTAATCATGGGTTCCTCTGACTTGAAGTTTTCTATTCATGGAGGTCTGTATCCATCTCTAGTTGAGGAAAATTTTCAGTCATTATTTCATAGGTTAATTTTTGGCCCTTTCTCTTTCTGTTTTGTACACCTGGGACACTAATAAGGAAAATAAAAATCCTCTTGACGTCTCAAAGTGTCATTTTGCTGTTCTGTCTGGGTGTTTGTTTCTTTTTCCTGTTCTGTCTAGGTGAGTTATATTGCTATGTATGCCAGTTCACTTATGCACATCCCTGCTTCATTCAGTCTGTTAACATAATTGTGTTTTTCAGTTCTATTATTACAGACTCAGTTCTAGATTCTCAACTCTAAATTCTTTTTAGATCCTTTACATATTCACTGGTACATTTATTCTCTCAAGTTTGGTAAGCATCTTCCTAATCACCATTTTGAACTCTTTACCAGGTAGTTTGTTTATGTTTCTTTACAATCATTTTCTAGAAATTTGTGTTGTTTTTCATATGGGAACTGTTCCTCTGAATCCCCATTCTGTCTGATTCTTTATGTTTGCCTCAGTGTGTTGGAAAGCTTTACTATGTCTCCTGGTTAGAAGGTGGGAATAATAATAAAACTCAGGGAGCTACTTTAAAAGTCAATGATAGATTCTTGCAAAGTATATAATACTCTCTTGAGTGGGCAAAAATATTATCAATTAATATGAATGCCATTATTTTTATATTTTATTTTTCTTACCTTAAAAAATAAAACAAACAGAAACACTCAACCTGGTATAAAGGTTCAGTATTTTTTGTCTGCTTTGTTATTCTCAAAGTTGGAAATATTTTCAAACTATAATCTCATTTAAGTAGTAATTACTGATCACCATGAGTTGCTTGAACTTGTTTGCACATTCAGCTTATTCTAACTGAACATTTACAATTTATATGTGCTTACTACCCACAGTTTGAGAGACATTCAGATTTTCAGAGAGGCTTATAAAAAATGTGAAAAGACTATTTTGAGGTAAATTTGCTACATCTCATTACACGATTATAGCTTATTTTGGGTGTGTTTGTAATGAATGTTGATTTTTCAGCTCTGCTTATTCTGCACTTGCCTACTTGGGGAGGAAAAAAGAATAGCTAGAGACATAGTGTACTGAGATGGAGGTTCTCTGAACGACACCCAGCTCAGCTCACTCCAACAATACAGCACTGAGTTATGGTTTAGTTAAGTCCAGACACTCTCTTCCTTGGAGCAGCTGAAAACGATTGACAGCTCAATCACATCTCAATCCTAAAAGCCCTTTAATATTGCAATTATTAAAGAAAATTGGGGTGGTAGGAAGGATCCATGGGTCTAGAATGTAGACTTGCCTGTATGTTACCAAGGCAAGCCACTCATGGAAGCAAGACACACTTCCTCTAGTTACATTTTATAGTGCTTCTCACAGGGGAACACTAAAGCTTTAACACACACTATTTTTTCCCCACCTGGAATGTCCTTTCTATAGTTTTATAAACTTCTCATGGCAAAATCATACTCATTTTTCAAGGTCACTACATCTGGGATATATTACCTGATAAGCTTCTCATTCTGTTTCTTCAGAATTCTACAATCTATGTAATCATTTCTGAGTTGTTAGAATACATAAAATATAATATACAGAATATATGGAATATAACATACTGTGAATACATGCATGAAAACATGTGGGGATATGTATTTTTATTAATGTATTTATAAATATGCACATGCATACACACTGTACTTCAAACATTGCTGTTTGCTGTGTCGGTCTAGGCTCACCATTCTGCATAGATACTTTATTGGTTCTAGCAGTTACACAGACACACCATGCAGGGCAGGCCAGACCTGGGTCACAACCCAGGGTGCACAAAGGCAGGTAAGGGTTCCATTATCCCCAGAATTTTTAGGCTCTTTCTCTGGCTCCCTCACTCTCTGTCCCCCGGCATCCTCTCATGTTTTCTCACTCATGCTTATCTTACATGCATGTTCTCTGTTCCAGTTATCTTCTCATTCCTAGGCCCAGGTGTGCACAAATACAAATGCACAAAACTACTGGACCACACAATCATGGGGAGGGTGCAATATCACAGGTTCTAGTTAAACAGGCAAATGTAGGAAAAAGCATGACCAAATCATTTACCCCCCCTCCACACACACACATACAATTGTTAAGAGAGTTCTACTAGGAGGAAGGAGCAGCAGACCTAGTTTCTCTAACAACAAAAAATTAGTCAACAATTTAACTTTTGAAAGTCTATAATCCCTCCCAAATGTAGCCTTAAGCTAAAGTGGTAAAATATTTATCATATTCACTCTTTTTTCATTGCATGCAGTCTGCTTTGTTGTATCAAATTGTCTTGCCATCTCAGATTATAAACTCAGTGTCTGTTCACGTCCACATTAAATTCTACTATGTGTTTTTAGGTTTATACATTTGTGTGTGCTTGAAAGAATCATAAAGAGAATTTATGTCAGCAGCAACCAGTTATTCCATTTCTAGTGTCTCCCTTATTCTGGCTTCTATTTCTGCTCTCATCCCCTCCTCATTCTGTTCCTCTAATTGTCCCTAGGAATTTTTCTCACTCTTTTATTCAAAACAACTATTTTTGTCCTATTTTGATTTTTGTGATGCCCAGGGTTTAATTTCTAAGGGTTTCACAAGGAAAATAAGCCTCCATTGAAAAAAATTGAAGCTGACTCCTTCTTAGAAAGCAATCGTGGGTGTAGGTGTGGACATTCCCTACATACACATGTCACCACATAAATACTCACTTTCACTAAAGACATCTGTATGCCTTTCTTTATCAACAGAAGACCAACTCATCAGAAAATGTAGCTGTCAACCTCTGTTGATTTATAATAACAGTTGAATAAACTAATACACAAAGTGAAATTTCTGTGTATCTATTATCTTAGCACACTGCTGGGCTCACATGAGTCATTTTATAATCATTTTATATAAGTAGATACAAAAGTCATTTTTGAGAGACTTTATTTATGTATTACTAGACATATTGTTGCATATTTGCAAATGATTATAGATGAAGTAAATTATTAATGCTCCTGCATACTGTGGGAGTGTATTGTGTTCCTTAGCGATCACGATGAGCTAGCATTTATGTGTTTCTTTATGCTAAGAAGGATTTAAATAGACTAACACCCTGCTGTCATAAACATTATCAAATGTGTGCCTCTTGCTTTAAATTGTTTGCAATCTGTGATAATCCAATTTTAGATAAGTGTCAAATAATAAAAATGATAATCACACTTACTGGTTTTATTAATGCTGTCTGGTTTAAAAGAAGGAGATGAATTATTTTAAATAGAAATAAGATGATAGATAAGTCCCAAACAGATGGAAGACCATGATAAAACGGCTCTAGGTTTAAGTTCTCAGAAGAATGACTTTTCAAAGTATGTGCTTGTTGTCCCATAGATTCACAATGTTTAAGTAGAAACATTATTTTCTTTGAAAATTGTGTTGACTTGGCATCAATGAAATAATAATTTATGTGAAATCTTAAAATATTTTTCTAAAAAATTAAGGTGAATATTAATAGAGTGGGTTTTAAATATGCAGTATAAATTACTCTCAGTTTAAGTTATCACAGAGTTAACTGAAGAGCCTTGTTGGGCAGGTGGGATGTGTAGAAAGAATGATGCTGATTGACTTGGCAGTCAGCTCTCACTCTCATCCAGGGCACATGTCATTGCTACTTAGAAATAATGGAAGCCAAAATGATGCATATGCCAATCATTTCATATAAAATACAAAAGCAATTGAGCCAGTTAGGTCTTGTCTCCCAATTGTAAGGAAGATTAGGGCTCGGGAGGAAGAAGAAAGGAACTGAAGTGATAGAAACTGAGGAATAAAGTAAGCCAAGGTCTAGCTCATTTGCCCCAGATAATAGCCATGGAGTTATTAAATCCCTGAATATTGAATCCCTGGTTCAATTCTAGGCTTTGTGTTTCAAAGTTCTTATTCATTTTCTCTGTTGTCACTCAGAACAAACCTTTGAGAGGGGTATTATTAGCATTCTTCCCCCTTTATATCATGAAACTGCTATGTGAGAGATTGTTAGTCATTCAACTAGAAAACAGCCAACAAGATTTCAGATGCAAGTTTAAGCAATGTCTGAAACATCAGTAAGATTGAAATGGTGTATAGGTAAACAAATGGGATGCCAATTGCTCACAACAGATCCAGAAAGCAATAATGACACTAAGAAAATACTGTGACTAAACAAAGATAAAGACAAATTTACTGGTTTAAAGATAGGCCATGCCATCCAAAAAGCAGGTTATTTACTTATTGATATTATCTCATTCATCTTCATCATAATTGTGCAAGTATACTGTGTTCTAAATAAATTTGCTTTGCTCAAAAGAAAATAAGTCTGCGGGAAGGTGAAGAATTTGAGAAACACAATTTTTAGCCTGTAAAGAAAGGCTTCACTCAGAACGGCAACAACATGTGAAACTATTCATCACATTGGAGACATTCAGGTGCAACCTTAATGACAAACCACATAAGTCAGATAAAGAATGATTATTTTGAAATAGTGACAATGCACAAGAATTTGTTGTCTACTGGGTGTTTGACATTCTAGCAGAAGGTAAGATGATAAATAAAAAGACATTATTGTCACTGTTTGGAAAGAACAGATTTTTTTTTTACAAAGATGTACAAATGAAAAGCCAAATAACTCAAAGTTTAGGTAAATAAAAATGTAGGGGTAAAGGAGTTCTAGTTGAAGGTATGAAATAATATATTTTCAGTGAGAAAAATTAGTCAAAATTTTTAGAGTTAGAGATACTCTAAGAAGACTGACTGAGTCACTCCTTTTATCCAACAAATGTACCAGTGCTCGGGGTTTGATGAATTTTGGTTTAAAATATACAAACTAAAAGAATAAACAAAGAAAAAATAATTTTACAGTGTCTTCCACAGCATGTCAGACGTTTGCAATGGATCTACTAAGTAACATATAGACACCCTATGTGATATTTGTAATATTTCTGTAAAATGTCTTTTAAGACCTTTGGAGGAAACATAATAAGCAAAAGATAATGATTAATAGGTACTGAAGCCTTCTGGAGAACTACCAAGAAATCTACTTCAGGTTTGGTGCTAATGATCTTCAAGAGGCTGTAGAGAGCATGTTCATGCTATTTTTTAATGACAGTAAACTGAGAAGCTGGAACATAGATTAGATAAAAATATCTGTTATGTCAATGACTATGAGGAGGTTTGGAACATGAAGGAGATAATAACTTATCCTACAGGATTACTAAATTCTAAGTAATATATCATAAGACCCATAAGATGAATCTTTTAAATAATCAAAGTTATGAATATCGATGAATGAATAACTGGAATTTTCTTGGAACTAAGAGTATAAAACAAATTATATACAAGACACATGAATATGCATGCTTCTATATTCACCAAAGTGGGTAGGGAGGTTATTGGTTCTTAGAGGAAGTATAAGTTGGGGGGTGCATGAAGATCTAGTGTCTGTTTTGGAAATTACTGAAATCAGTGAGGTCACTGGAAAATGGGGCATCAATATTTTTCTTCTAGAGCTCTACCTTACAGATGTATTCAAGAATTCATTTGAGCCTGTAACTGAGAACATTCATTTTCAGAATAATGTTTTGTGTTCAAAGAGAGAATTATCACCTGCTTGGAGGGTCTAGGATAAAAAACATAACTATGCACCCATATTATGATAAATTGATACCTACAAAGGAGAGAAAGGTAGATAGACTCATTTATACAGATAAAGAAAGTAAAATGCATGAGTTCTCCAAAAGTTCTTTAGGAGAAAAAAAATAGTATCATTAAGTTCCACTTGAAAGTTTTTTTAGTTATATATTTTTATTTTAACTTTTCTGTCCTTACATGTAACTACAGTGACACACATTATCAAGCAAGTCGTTTTTCACAAAATATACTATTTTGTTTTTACTAACTATAGCACTATAATCAATAACAGTTTCTAAAGACACATCTGAACTCACTTTAATCCAGAGATTGTTTAATAATGTGATCTTTACATTAAAGAGATGCTTTAAAAAATTCAAATGTGCCTACTTGTTCATTCCTTAAACTAAGAATATTCTTATGACTCTCCATGACCAAAAAAATATATTATGGAGGTTATTTTGTGGGGATTTGAAGCTTAGATTTATAAAACCCAGGTATCTTACTGAATGTTCTCAACAAATCAGAAATTAAATCAAACATGATACAACAGGAGAATAGAAAACAGGCCTTTGGGCTTAAAAATCTGAATCAACCTCTTAAGCAAGTATTCCACCTCCACAGAAATGCAGAGTGAGGGTGAAGTAAAGGCAAAGATGGGAAAAATAGTGATGGTGTAGATATCAAAATCAGCTCCATAAATACAGCTCCATAAATACAAAACATATTTTTGGCAAACTCTTGATGTATTTTTGAACCTGGAGGGATTTCAAATGCACAGTGAAAATAAGGAGGGCACAAGTAATGTAAGTTGCAAACAAGAAGGCTTCCTACCTTAACACCTCCTGATTTAACAGGAAGTTTTTGACACCCACTCAAGCACACACTTACAGAAGCCTAGGGAATTCAGTAGGTTAAGGACTCAGTATCAAAAGGGATGGTAGATAATGAATAAGTAGATGTTTTATCTTCTCCCTACACAGAACAGACCGATATGAAATGCATTTCAGAGCTACCCATACATCAAAATGCAAACGATCTTTCAAGTTGGTCAATTTGGTAGTGGATTGTGTCTTTAGTTCCCTTTTTGCTGTCTGTACTCTTATTTTGCAATCACACTTTCCATTATTAGTTGCAATAAGTTATGCACTCAGTTTTACTCCCTAAAGATCCCAAGCTAAGGTAGAATCCATCAACATCTCTAAATATGATTAGTCCCACCCCACCTCTGTTTCTCAATATTTAATTGAGCTGCAACTCCAGCTTTGTCATCATTTGCTAAAAACTTTGGAGTTAACCTTGCCTTCTCTTTCCCATGACTCACTTTCAATCTAGCATCAGATCTCAAGCACCATTTTACAAATATATATGGAATTATATCATTTATTATTAATATCATCTATAGATAATTGTAAAAGCCCTACAACCAATCTCCCCATTTCTGTCCTTGTCTCTAATGATTTATTTTCAACATGGAAGCTGTGATGATAATTTATTGATTCATTATTGACTTGTTTCTTTACAAATTTCTAGGGTATTCCCCTAACTATGAGTAAAATAAATACTCTCCGTGGCCCACATATAGAACTTTGACCTCCATCTTTGAATTGTTTTTCCCTCATATGACTGAACATCACATGACTACAGTGTTTCCTCTCTACTACCCTGCTTTTTTTCTCTATAATATCCATTGCAATCTAAAATATATTGGTTATAAAATATGATCATAATAATCTGGTGCATGTGTGCACATTCATTTTCAGTGGTACTTTGACACTTGTTTTTGTTATTCATCAAAAATAGGAGTCTCTTTCTTTCTTTTTTTAATCTGGGCTTATCTTATGACTTGCTTTGAATACAATAATATTATCGATGTGATCTTTTTAAGCACACAGATCTCATTCTCAAAGGATATTTGCCTTTTCTCCAGAACACTATCTTGGATTCATTGTGTAAAGGAGTCTACTTTGTCTAATGGAGAATGAGTCTTATGAAGGACTACTTTGCAACCATCCCAATATGGGCAGGTTCATCATCAGTTCCAGTAGCAAAATAATATTGGAGCCCTTGGAATTAGTTTCATAATATTTTTTTTCAAAAATAATAAATGGGGGAAAACAGGCAACAAATAAACAGCCGCTTGAGTTTCTCTCTGATTTCTAATTCTCCTATCCTTTCTCACCACATTCTTCTCTCCCACGTCTCCTCTATATCCAGTCTTTTCTTTCAGGATGATACCACCCTTTAATCCTCTCTCCCCAGAATTTGGTGTGTTCACCCATACATGAGAACACCCATTTGGCCCAAGTAGATATTTTCATGGACTGGGCACAATACCACAGGTGCTGGTCATAGAGACTAATGTTAGGGGAATAAACTGACCAACTCACTAACCATTCAAGGACCATTAAGTTTTCCAAATCAAGATTTTCAATCATGAGGAAATATTCAGCACTGGAGCAAGATCTGTGATGGAAGCCATTTTAGATCATACATGTCTAGCTGAGTCACTGATATGCAATTAAACTCAGAAAAAATTAATGAGGGATCTACCCAACAAGCTCACCCAAATTTCTAATGTTCAGAATCATAATTAAGTAGCTTTTAGTCATTTGAAACAATTAAGTATGCTACCATATGTTTGGGGGTGACAGATATTAATGTCCTTATCCAAAATGTTGCATTTCTTATATGTGCAAATTATTTTCTCTTTCTCCTCCAAATAGATAGTATATGTTGTAAAGGACAGAGATTTCTCTAAGTCTCCCCCACCCTGTTTTTTGTTGTTGTTGTTGTTGTTTGTTTGTTGTTGTTGTTTGTTTGATTGAAATGCTTTCAGAATCTAGAACAATTTTTGGTACAAAGTTTATTCAATGAGTGTTAAAATAACAAATGTGCCTTGGTAATTATGCAATCTAACAGTGAGTATGAAAATGCCTAGATATACTAGAAAGTATTTCATTTTCTATGGATACTATTTCTTTAAAAAACAAAGTTATAAATAGAGTGGTGAACTTGCTTAGCTTTGTGGAAAGGCTTTAGGTAAATTATGTTGCAGTTATCATATTACATTTGCTTAAGATATCCAAGGGTAAATAAAATATTCACTTATTTACTTCAGGATCATGTTTCTTTTTATTCATATGCATCTGGGATTTAGTTTATGGGATGATACCATCTTTACAAAATTCTCTGAAAAGCTACATTGAAAGTGAGTCTTTGATGAAATTAATGATCCAAGAAACTACATCTTCAGTCTGTCATCAAGGTGGAATATTTTGTTACAATGCACAAATCCATGAATAGTTGAATCAGATAGGATGAAAATATATTTGCCAGTCATAGTTCCATTGATTAGAGATAGGGGCACCAGCTGGGTAAATAAAGTCACTGATCATTGATCTCAGGTCTCCAACTAAGCATTTAAGTTTTGTCAATGCCTGGAGGAAAACATGAAATTTGGTCAATTTCCCAGGAATTTCTAAATTTGTTTGTTTCTAACAGCTAGAAAAAGCATGTGATGGTTACAAAATCATTCAGATTTGATCAATAGATTTTCTCTTGAGAAATCAGAGGTATTTTTTTCAAGCAGGTAAAGTTTTACTTTATTGAATTTTATCCACATTTCAATATTCATATAAATCTGTTTAATCTGTCATGTCTGTATACAGATAGTACATTACAACTGAAATGAAAATGCTGAGGTCATAGTAGCAAGCTGCAGGCATGCACATTTCTGTTAGTGTCTTGCTATTTTTATCATTCTAATTTTAGTTGCATTTAGCACTAAATTACTGTTGAAGTGATATTCCCCATAGAAGTAATTGCCTTCCTTTTATTTATATATGCTTAGAGCTGAGCCTAAGTAGTCAGCCTAATTAAGTTATTTCTTATATTTCTATCTATTGTTTTTGTGCAAAATCACCAATATTTTTGAACATTTACTCATCAGAATTGAGTATTTCTGAACCTAAGGTGAGGGCTTGGAGTCTGGCTACAAGCCCAGACATGGACAGGGATAATAAACTGTTCTTATCACTCATGCCAACTCTAATATATTGGCAATGGTTGCCTAAAGAAGCTTCATAGGGATTCTACGGCTCAGATCAGGTGAGAAAGGACAAAGTGTAAGTAGATGAGCAAACTGATGAGATGATAAGAGAATAGAGAAGCCATTCTTAAGTATTTTGCTGCTTCAGGTTAGCAGATATCTATATAATAAGAAAATCCCAATTAGAGTTGTGCAAATGAAAAATATTACAATTGATGTTAAGCCAATTTGAGTGTCTTTGGAAAGCAAAAGATTAAAAATAGGACACAACGTACAAAGCCAAGTCAATGTCAATAATGATAAAAGACAGCAAATGGATTAGACAATGTATAAATGAAATGCCCAAGCACACAGCTATTAAAGAGGATTATTGAGTACAGTAATAACAAACTGAACCTCTCATACCTAGAAAATGAAGAAACAAAAGCAAGTACTTCAGAGAGACAATATGTAGCATCCTTTGAAAGAAATAATTTAGATAGCTAAGGTAGTATACATGCTGTAGGCTTATAAGGCAAAAACTAGCACACCGTAATTTACCTAGACCAAGTGAAAGCTACATTGGATAGAGGTGGAAAGAATGGACAGAGAAGTGATTCTTTCTTGTCAGGTTCATCTTCATACCCATTTAGTTGACTAAATCCCTACCATTTAGTGCTGGTCTAGTAGTGACCAAGATTGCTCTCTCCAAACTTGCTTTTTGACCAAACAAATTTGTATCATGTTTTGATAATGCACTGCTCCCTTTTAAGCAAATTTCAGAGTTGACAATCATTAAATCCACTCCAGAATGAATAAATCTTGCCAGGGCTGGCAAAAGCCAGGTGCATTTCCACTCACCTGGATCAAACCAAAGTCTCCTGAGAACACAATTTGTGCAAACAACCCTTATCCCATTTGACAACTGGAGGATTTAGCACAAATTGTAGAACCTGGAGCCTACAGTTTAAGACAAGTGGCCTGAAAGAGAGATAAGCACATACTTCTGAGATGCATGCGGTAATTAGCTCCCAGCAGCATAAAACATTCAACTCGAATGATGAATTTTAATTTCATTTCAAAAACCTTTTCAAGGGGAAGGTGTCAAAGCTTAACACTTACTACAAGATTTAACATAAATGGCCATCTGCCAATTGGAATCTGTTTTCCAATCCTCTGCGATCTAATATATGAAAATGAATTATGTGTTTGAAGATAAAATGAAATCTATAATCTTCTGTGCAGTGTTGAAATATTAAATCACGTTAAAGGGGTGAGCAGTGAAAAGGAACACATTGTTGATTTATACATAAATAACAAACGTGTCACTCAACCAGAGCTCAATGTGGTGAGCAAATGATTTTGTTCTTATTGCTATGGGGAAAAGAGGGATTTCTGAAAGTTTAAGGGTGAAGTTCATGATCTGGAGGACTGAGTCAAGTTATGTTCCCAGACAAGAAGACAAAAATGATCAGGTTTGTAGAGGGTGACTTATGTCTTCACTTCTTGAGAAGCTTGTTGTGACAACATAACAGACTTATAAGAATGAACAAGGCTTAGCAGTGTTTGTCTGGGAAAAGAATCAAGCTGAAATTGCATGCAAAAAATGGGCAGACTAACCAACTAACAAGCCTCATTTAAAATGTGATTTCTTTCTGTCACCCAGGTTCCCTCAGGTTTGTACCACCCACGCCTAGCAGTTGCCAGTCAAATGGAATTTGAATAATAGGGTTTTGTTTACGAGGGGAATTAACAGGGAAAACAAAAAGTCCTTAAAGTCAAAAGTGGCCAGTTATATTAACCCAGTCACCATTTTTAGTCCCAAAGGTCCTAAGACATATGTCCATGATGGTGTGTCCCTATACTCCTCCAAACTGGAGACAGGCACCCTGCAAAGTTCAACTTTCTGCAGCGTCTTCTCTTTGTTCCTTCTCTCTCTAGTGTTCTGAGCTGTTCCACTTCTCCAAGCTCTTCAAACTTCTTCAAAAAATGTTGATCCCAAATCAGCTTTCCAAATCCCTGGCTATCTCCAGGTACTAGCTCACTATGCCACCTTACTCTCCATATTGGTCACTTTTCTATAGACTTCCATGGTTCTTTGCCACCACCAGTTCACTCTTCCAAGGGCTTCTGCCCATCCTCAGACTAGTGGCCTACTATTCTCATGTCTCTCCAGTCCCAAGAGTCTCTTTACCTAGTCTCTGTTCTCTCTCCCTCTCTCTCTCTCTCTCTCTCTCGCTCTCTCTCTCTCGCTCTCACTCTCTCTCTCCCTCTCTCTTTCTCTCTCTCTCATTTTTCCCTAAAAGCAAAAGGCTCCAATTGTAATGGTGCCCATATTGGGGCCCCAGCTTCAAAACTGGGGGACACCTGACATTGCTCTTCAGTGCAACACATTCTAGGTAGTTTCATTATTCAGGCAGATTGTAGGGCATATACACCCAATTATAAAAAGGTCATATTTTATATGTAAGTTACATAGAAGACTCCCCAGTTTTTGTACTCTTTAATTCAGTATTGTTGAAAATCTCTTTTAGTCTTGGGCACTTAGAGTTAGAATTGCGTTCCTCCTGAAAACTATGCTAAAATGCTGACACCCTCCACATCTGCATGGAACTACCTGGAAACAGACTCTTTAGAGATTCAATCAAGTCTAAATGAAGTCATTGAAAAGACTGGGTCTTTAAGTCAGTGTGACTGGTGTTTTTACAAAGGAGGGAAATTGTGAAACATTCAGAGACATACATGGATGGGATTATGCAGATGGGATCAGGGGATGGCACATGACATCAGAGGCAGAATATTCATGGGTTGATGGAAGATAAGGAACGCAGTGGCTTCCGGAACTGCAAGAGGCAAAGGTTGATCCATCGATAGAGTCTTAAACACAGTCCATGATCCTCTTGGTTCCTTAATTTCAGAGTCTCAGATCCAAAACTGGGAAATATTAAATTTCTCTTGTGTTAAGGTATGTGGAACTTTGTTACATTAGACCTAGAAAACGGATAAAGTTGTCTTTAGTCCAAATATATATATTCAAAATCCTAAATATTAAGTCGATAATTGCAATGTTGCTCCTGCGAAAGCTGTAAAGAAAAGACTTAAATTACCTTGTGAAAATATCTGAGTCCTGGTGGCAGTGAGAATCAGCAAGCCCTCTGCAGGTCCTTTAACTCCTCAAGGGCATGAGTGGACAGAAAAGACTTTAATTTTAGTTTAGCTTTTCTTTTTTAAGATGTTTCAAAATGATCACATAGCATGAGTGTTCATCCAAATGAGGTTCCATAAATGAAGACACCGTGTTAAGAGCACTAGCACCAGTATGATATCACAGCTCCTCAAGTTCCTCCTCATCAACACCCCCAACACCCCCAACCCAGCCCCCCCCCCAAGCCATTTTCTTACTTTTTCCCATGGCATCTCCTTTCTGGAAGAACTATCCTTTTGATTTTTCAAAGAATCTCTTTCTATCAAATCATTTTTGGAGGGTGTGTTTGTCTCTTTAAAAAAAAAAAAATCAACTGATTTTCTGACAACTTTGTGAAGTTTCCAACCATAACTTTGGTGGTACTCATATTTAAAAATACTGGCATTGGTTAGCTTGTGATCATTACAAGCTCACATGTGACAATTTCAAAATAGGAAAATTGAACATATGAAAATTTTAATCATTTCCTATTGCCAATATATCTCTGTCCTTATTTTAAATTATTTTTGTCAACAATAAATTGTGCCTGATATTTCAAAGAATTTACTATCTGGCTGTCTTGCTAGTGTCAGAATTTCTCCCTAAAATACTTCTTAACTCACACCTTGATATTCTAGAATCTTTTGCATGTGAGGAGGTTATATATAAATTAAAGAGTTTGAATATAACCAGTTAATTTTGATTTTAATCTCCTGCATATGTATAAACCAAATAATACTGCATCAACATTGTTTTACAAAATGATGAGGTGACTTATGAAACTATGCAGCACTTCAACAGTGTTTGTTTTGTGTCAAATATTGCTCAGAATTTTACATACTCGAAATTACTTAATCTCATAACAACATAAGGGGCTTATTTGTCACATTTTACTGCCAAGGAAATGGGTCACAGAAAGTTTGAGTAAATTCTTCAAGGTCATAGATGAATGGAGCTCAGAATCCCACCCAGACTGCCTGATTATTGAACCATGATCAGGATCATCTAATTCTACAATCTTTTAACAGGATAATATTTAAGGAAATGGTATCAGAGAAACATAAATCATATAAATTCCACTTAAAAGTCCCAGGCATGTCTGAAGTTGCATTTGAAAATGTTTCTCCTTTGTCTTTCAGAGTAAATTGTTTTGTTTGAGAGTAGCTCTCGCTATTTTTGCTATTTTGTGGAACCACAGGCTCTCTGGGGTTCCACAGACTCAAGCAATCCCCAGCCTCAGCTTCCCAGGTAGCCAGGATAACAGCGCCACCACGCCCAGCTATATTTTTGGAACTAGGTCTCACTATGGACCCCAGGCAGGACTCGAACCGTGATCCCTAGCCCCAGTCGCTTCACAGGCTGAAGCTTACAGGCACGAGCCACCATGCTTGGCAATCTTTCAGAGTAAATATATAGAAAAATCAAATTAACCCAAACCATTCAGATATACAAAGACATAAAGCTTCTAAAAATGGAAGGAATAGCAGTTTTTCAAAAAGCTTTTTAAATGATGACTTTGAGAATTAATTCTTCAAATTACAAGTGCATTTATTGACCCAGTGATCCCTCTCTAGGGATTTATCTCAAGGGTAGAATCTCATGCTTGCAGAAATATCTCATTTCATTTCAAGGACTAAAATTAACTCAAAGTTCTATTTGTTGCAACTAGTTAATAGTAACTATGCATTTCATGCACAGACAGGAGAAAAGGCTTCATTATATTCTTAAGCGAAATGAATGAATAACTATGTTTCCACATCAGGGTACACATTATGTTACTTTGTAAAACAAATTGAGAAACTAAGTATATTAAGTTGTAAATGGATGAAGACAGATACTTAAAAATCAACAAAAGTCACTTGAAATTTATGATACTAGATGATTATATGTGATAAGCAATGTCACTTGAATAAAACAATTCAAAATAAAGGAAAAGCAAAAATTTTCTTTCTCTTACATGAAACTTCAGCCAATTCCATGGGTGATGATTTTAAAACATGACACAGTTCTGACCACTATTAACAATATCCCGTTACTATTGCAGTGGTCAATTCCCTTCAATCTAATGCCTGACTGACAACAATTGCTTTGTACTTTGAATCTTCTAACCATTTTAACACGGTAGTTCAGATATCCTCTTAAAAAAACAAACAAACAAACAAACAAACAAACAAAAAACCTATCAATCCATTTCTGGAATTCCTTCCATCTCAGAGTGAAAATCAACCCATAGTGTGAATTGCCATTTGCTATAATCTTCCCTGAGTTTACTTAGCTAATCGCATTGCTGTGTCTGAAAACAGAAGCACTCACATTATTAATTAATGAAATAATATAGATGCATATTTTCTTTGGCAATGAAAATAGTATTTTTTCTACTTGATAATGATTTTTTTTGTGTACAGTGATACCCATAAATACACCCCCACACACATATACAGAGATGCACATAGAAATACATAAACAGGGCATTTTCTCAACTGAAAAAGAACACTGAAATCTTCTGTGCACAGCCCTACTTCATGTAATTTCCTCTTGAGAAAATGATAGTCTATATAAAATTGCCAGGAATCTTTGCATGACTCACCTCTCTTTGAACCAAGACCACTATGTCATTCTCTGTGGATAGCACAAGAACACACACACTTTGCGTTTGCCACCCAACTGCCCTAATTGGAACTGCTCACCTTGGGGTCTTCTCCAGTCTATTGAGTTTGCAACTGAGTTGCCTTCTGTTCCACCAGCATTTCCACCTGAGAAAGAATTGTCAGAAGTTTCAAGCCCAGAATGACAAAGGCTTCTTTGACAATTGCATTGTAACAATGGAATAAGAAAAGGAAATACTGTGAGTAGCACAATTCCGAGGTCAGTGAACAGCAAATGCAAGATAGCCCCCTCCTTCCAGCATTCATGGAACTCTGAATTGTCATATGCGTGCTGAACTTTTGATGTCAGCTGTTGGAGGTCAGCTTTGGATGCAAATTTATATCGATTGATTCAACAAATTCATCCATCCACAACTGGCTGCCTACAGAAGCACACCAAGAGCAGAATCATTGGCATGAGACACCACTAAAATTAATTTGGCTGAATGTAAAATTATGGTTTGTTTAAACAGTATCTGTCAAAATGTAAGATACATTTTCTTTTGCCAAGAAGTTCTGCTTCAAAGGATTCAGTCTCAAAATATTCTGGTATAATTTCCAAAAGAAGTATATAAAACTGCATTCACTGAAGCAATTTTTGGTGATGGCAACAACCTGGAGATGAAAATTGACTAATGGGTTTAATAATTCACAGTGTATCAATAATAACACCAACCTGTCTTTTCAAAAAGTGAAGTAAATCTATACATATTGACTTAATGGATGTTCATTTGCATTTTTCACTAGAAAGCAATACAATTAAAATACACTATGATCAACATATTAATAATATTTCTTAATAATTTCATAATGACACATCAGAGATGCTAACAATGGCTATTTATGTGCTGTTGTTGGGAGGATTATGACTGTTTTTTTTTTTTAATCTACTCTCTTTACTTTCATGCATTTCTTTTTTCTAAAAACAAAAAAAAATATTTTGGTATTCACTTGGTTAATTCCAATATACAAACAATGATTAAAAAATGACATAAAATTGTGCCAGTTTTTCACAGAAGAAAATACATTTTGTTCTTTTATTTTATCCCTTATGCTCCCCATGATCATCCTTAATTACTCCAACTATCAACAGCATGTCTTTAGAACAGGAATTTTCTCTGGGTTGGCAAAGCATTCTGGACTTAGAGAATTAGAATCTACCCTTACGTCTGGCCTCCTAGGAACTTTACTTTATTACAACAAAGCCAGTTGATTTCAGATGCCAATAGCATTAATATTATTTGAGACAGATCATGTAGGCAGAACTGGTTGGAAACAGCTGTACACTATAAAGGAAAAATAATTCCCAAATTCTTAGAGGGTGAATTTTACTTAACGATTAACTCTTGTTAATTTACATAATGTAACTAATTGTTTCTAATGGCATTTACAAGTTAGCACATGATGTAATAAATACATTAAATACATCATTTTCTACAGCAAAGGCATTGTGAACACTCTCCAGATCTTGTCCTGCGCCCAGTCTCACAGCATATTCAGCAACCAGGACTCTTAAGAACAAATCTATTGGGGATGTAAAACTTTAATATAATTTCAATGCTGTGATAATGATGTGATACATTAAAAATAAAATGATGAGATGCAGAGAAAAATATAAAGATTCCTCAACTCATGATGTTCTTTTCTCAATAAGCTCATTGCTAACTTAAAAATATCTTCACTCAAAACTTTCTGACAGATGATGTCGCTACTACTGCCCAGAATCACAATATAATTTTAATTCAATTTCTAGTAAATGAAAGTGGTTCAGTCCACTCTAGAGCTGAATATTCATCATCATCATCATCTGTTGAGAACAATACCAATGAATATAATATATTGGTAGATAGGCAATCTACATGATATAAATATATATACATGTGATTTATTGGTTTTAAAAGAAAAATAATTCAGACCTGAATAGATATGGGAAGAGACTTTATAATCAGTCATCACACAGTTTAATATTACTGAGTTGAAAAAAAGAAGT
The DNA here is from genome assembly GCA_004024945.1 of Uropsilus gracilis. Classification (NCBI taxonomy): domain Eukaryota; kingdom Metazoa; phylum Chordata; class Mammalia; order Eulipotyphla; family Talpidae; genus Uropsilus; species Uropsilus gracilis. Next base: position 155,018 of record PVHY01000468.1, on the reverse strand, counting down.
TGTGATTCTGTGTCAGTTAGACCCTGATATGTCCCCTTCTGGCTACACCTGCCATGTCTATTCTGATCTCATCATTCATAAGATGGCTCTCCTTTACAGTTCTGGGACCCAGCAATTGGTGGAATTCCAGATCATTTGTACATGTAGTTTGGGTAGCAGGAACTTGAATTCAAATATTTCATTCTGCTTGCCTTTCTTGGGCACACAACTGAATTTATTCAGTAGTTACCTGTGAGCCAAAATGGGGCCCATTATCATGAGGATGGGTACGTGGAATGTAGCTATAATGATAGCAACTGCCTTATTAATAATATCTTGAATGTGTCTCCATCTCTCTCTCTAATATATATATAAATTATATTATATATAATATATTAGAGAAAGCGAGGTAATCTATTCCAAAAACAGTAGCAAAATGAGAGGAGACAAGTCAGAAATAATCTTTATTGGGACAAGCCATCAAGATTTTAAGGTCTGTTCCCTGTTGAAGTCTATCTGGTACTAACTTAATCTAGGCAGAAAGGCAAATGAGATGCACAGTTTACCCTGCTAAGGATAGACTCTGGCAATTCATAACCCACATGACAGAAGTAAATGTTGCTCAACAAACTTGCTTTATAAAAAACATTAGTGCTAATTAATGCTACCATATAATGTGAAAAGGTTTGCTACTTGTTAAATACTTCCATGGGTTTAAAATCATATGGTAATGATTATTCATATTTTAAATTGTATAATCACCCTGAAAATATTCAAAGGAGTCAATAAAAACTTTATTCACACAATAGGGTATTTCAATATATTTTGTTTGGTTCAATAATGAGATTAGTGTACATGTCCACAGAACTCTAGTTCTTATTTTTTATTAAGTAATTTATTATACATATATATTTCACATCATTCACATCACTGTGGTCCCTGGGGGTCCCCCCACCAACTCCCCTCCCTGGCCACTCCAGCTGGTTCACTCAATTAAAGTAATGATGAAATAACAGTAAAATCTCTAATTTTAAGTCAGAGATCCCTAAATACTTTAATAATATCCAAATGATTTAATACAGTGAATTGGCAAGAAACTTTCACCTCTGACTCCTGAGAAGTAACATAGATTTTACACTGCATATTGTTAGGTATGTTTCATTGAATGTGTGTCAATCAAAAAAAAACAATAAAAATATGATGTAACTGCAGTGTATAATACATACTAACAAGTGATCACATAGGTGGAACAAGCACAGCAAAAAAGTGATTACATTCCTCAAATAATGGAAGTCTGGGAACACAGATTTATAAAGCATAAATTCTAGTACTATATGTTAAGCACAGATTGAAAATAAGACTGCTTGTAACATTTAAGTTAGAGTAGCTCATTTGGAGTGAAAACCATAGTACAAACACACTTCATAAGTCTACTCCTAGGATTGCGTAAGTCATTTTTCTAAATTTACATATATTATATATAATTTACATACAAAGTTAGCTATTGTTTAAGGAAATTGAAGGTTTTGTTTTGCTGTTGAAATACCACCACATGGTAACATTATATGATTCAGGTGACTGGAATTAAGTTAAAAATATGTTTAAAATAAAGTGAATGAAAACAATACATGAATTGTCCAATCTTCTCTAGTTTCCATCCATAAGGCCAAGTATTTAACAGTTGTTTGTATTTGTGTACAGATATGCATGTTTATGAAACAGTTCTTAAATGGAAAAACATTACTCCCAAGAAATACCATTTCAAATTAAATAGGTATGATTGTCATTAAAACTTTTATACTATGGAAAAGTTACTTAATGGAATGAAGACGTATTATAAATAATATGTATTGCAATTCAAGATAAGTGGTGCTTTTCAAAAAAATTTTTTTTTCTTTTGTCTTTGCTTTTTAGACTTCTAACCACACTGCTCAGTTTCTTCTTTCCAAAGACCACATCCATGTAATCTGCTTTATCTTTGTTCCTCCATAGTATTCTTTTCTTTCCTCATCAAATATTTATTATTCAGTCACCATATGCTAGATTTTGGTGTTAACAGGTCTTGCATATCAGAATAAAAGGGGCAGTTTGCACTTACATATCAGCATGCCAGTGCCAGAAATTGGGGTTCACTGGTTATCTTGGAGCAACAGGATGGACTATCTAAATCTGTTTGGGAGAAGAAGAACAAGGATGCAGATTGATATGAGAGAAATTTATGCTTGTGCTATGTAAAGGATGAATGGGAATTTTTCAGGTGCTCAAGTGCAGTAAAACTATTACAGGTAAGAGTACCGCCAACATATAATGGTTTTATACTTTAGAAACTCTAAAGACTTAAGGGAAGTAGAGGGAAGCAGAGGAAAAGTGCTAACTAGATTCATATACATAATTTGCAGAGCTCAGTGCAAAATGAAAATATGTTGCCTTTGCTGAGAGAATGTATGAAAGGAAGCTGAGGGAGAGCAAATCTCTTATTTTCATGGCGTTTTTCTCTTTTCCTCATGAGGAATGGTGTCATGCAGGGGTGTTCTGGGTGTGCTGTGTAGTACAAGATCTGTCTACTACTCATGTCTGTCTACTCATGGGGTGAAAGGCTTATGGTTCTGCCTGCCATATGGGAATGCTGCAGCCTTGTGTTGCTCTGAGTGCCACGGTGTGTGTGTGCTAGACCTTGTTCTTCTCCAGTTTCCACAAACCACACCAAAACACTGCCTGATCAAAGGCAAAGACAGTCAAACGAAAGTTGACTGCGTGCAGCTACCCAGTCATCATCCCTTGAAAGGACAGCATAGTCACTAGGTGGAGCATGGGGCTATGGACCACATGTGAGTTAATAGTTCAAGTCTCTGCTGAGGGTTCTGTTATTCGCTGAACTTCAACTACAAAATACAGCTCCCAAGATTTATTAGTGTCACCAAAAGGTGACTGCAGAACATTGCACCTTGAGTTGCCATATCACCTACTCGTGGAATTGGGGGATCAGAAAAAAATATACAGATATAGATATAGATAGATAGATAGATATAGATTTAGACTAGAAGCTATTGTGTTTTCATACTAATATGTCCGGACACTACATTAACGCTCAATGACTGACATTTAAAGTATTTTGATATCAAAGCATTGATCACATTATAATCATTGAAAAATAATATTTCAAGAGTCAGTGATAGCGTAGGATTCTTAGATTAAATGTAAAATAAATGTATTCTCCAACTTTTATGACTGAACAAAGATGATAATCACTATTTTTGACCATTTTATTGTCATATTAGCAGAAACAACTGTTAAATTGACTTCCAAATTCTAAAATATTAGACCCCTAAGACTACATTTTTCATGTTTAATAACATGAAGACATGAGATGAATAAAAGACATAAAATCTCAGCACATCACCATTTTCTCTACATTGATATTGCAACAGAGATTGTTTTTAAAACCTTTTTGTTATTGTGTATATACAACTTTGTTGGAAACCAATAAATTAATTAAACTAAAACCAAGATGTAAGGTACTAATATAGCATATAAGATGTAAGGTAATAATATAGCATATGAGATTGGGAAGTTTTCTCCTAGAAAGCACAAACTTCTGTACTACTGAATTTTATAAAATCAAGTTCATAATATTGTCAAAAAGGTTAGGTGATTGAAATCTCAGTTAATTAATAATCTGATTGTTCCACTTTTAGTGCCAACTTTTACATGCTAACTTTACGCCATTACCCTCTCTGAACCAGTCACCTGTTCATTTTAGCACTTAAATATTTTTTAACCAAACATGGTTGTAGTAATTTTATTCCAAAATTATTGTCATACTATTTATAAAATGCTTGTGAGCCAGATTTTTCTCATAGAATTTCAAGCTTAATTTAATTTTTCCTCCAAACAGACAAAATAGAATGATATCATATTCAACACAAAAACACAGAAGTGAGTCAGACTTATGTTCCAAGACCAGAAGTTTATGTAAGAAAATATTTGTGGGTTTTGCAGCCTATCCACTGGGCATTAATTATAAGAAAATGGGATGACACATGCCACCACATTGTTCTCTGTCATCTCATTCTCACACTTAGTGCTACAACTCTAAGTCAGTGAAAGCTTTTTTGTTGTTTTCTTTTCTGTTCTACTCCTTGCCACATTATTTAATGCTGTTTGCAAGCCAGATTACAGTTTCAAATCTATACACTATTATAAATGTTCATGGAGACCTACATTTTATGATATTACTAACTAGTAAATGTCATTTGAGGAACCAATCTTTTAGCTCATTTTTCTCAAGTTTGAAACTTTAAATTCCATTTGATTCATCTCAATATTTCATTAAATAGTTGATCAAAAGACATTTTTCTTTAGCATCTTTAAAATGAAGAACTCATGTACATTCTACTACCCCATTTCCATTTTCCCAAGCTCTAAATAGATATATAAACATTCTTTTTTTGTGTGTGGAGCACAGACTGTGCAAAAGAATTGATACAAGACAGGAGGACTTGAAGGAGACTTGAGAGAATGGAAAATGATTGTAGTGCCTAAAGTCACTAGAATTGTATTTAAAACATTAGCAAACTCTCTTAACTAATAGTAGAGGTTGTTTCCCAAGATGGTCATGACGAAGGTTCACATTCTCCAAGTTTTTTTATGATGCAACTTTACCATTCTTGTAATCAAAAATGATGTCATTCTCACTTCCTCCTTTTCATTTTAGCCTGTCCCTGTAACTGGCTTTAATCATCGGAAGGAAGTCAAATTGAGATGCGGTGGCTTCTACAACTCATTGTTTCATGTTCTCCTTTGCTTTAAAGTAAAATCTTAATTACACAGAATGGTATATGACAAACACCTTATTCCCACTATTTCCGTTAAGTGCACATTCAAAAATGCATCCTTTTCCCATGTTGACCCAGCCTCCCTCTCCATCATTTTGGAGACCTTGCTTGTTAGGATAGAGCATTAGAGACAAATAATAAAGCTGGAGCTAGCAATGGAACTGACTCTTTACTGAGAAAAAAGGCCCATGAAGAGTGAACCTTGTATTCTGTGCAGCCAGAAACAGGAACTGCGTTCACAGGGACAGAGGGTCATTTTATAGGCTTATTTTTTCCTCTGGTCTGGAGAGGGGGAGGTGTGACCAGCGCGACACTCTGATAATGTCTAGGTCCTTGGACAATTTGAGTTTTTCAGGAAAGGGGGTTAGGGAGCGGTGAGAGGAATTTCTTGGAGAGAGGCATTTTCCCTTTAGTGCTTCCTTCAACCAGGACTACTGAGTTATGCAGTCCACTTAGCAAACTCCTGTTGACCAACATAAGTATCAGATCTATGTTGAAGTCTCCCCTGGTCCTCCTCTGATATTTCCCATGCCTGTGACTCTAAAAAACCTGTAATATTAAAGCTATTTGTTAACCTGTGTGCATCCCTCCACATAAATAATACATTTCTTAAGTGAATACCATTGTCTTACACATCTAGTATCCTGCAATGCAACCAAAGCCTTGACCCACAGAAACTTTGCTATTGTATCCTGAGTATTTTTATGTTTGTTTCCCAATCTGAATAATATAGCCAGTAATATTATTTTTTCTAAGAGTTTATGAATTTCATCACTTAATACAGAGGACACAGGTAAGATTAAAGTCTCAATATAATCCAGAAATTTCCAACTGGGCAATGCTGTTTTTAGCATCTTGTAAACACTGTGCTAATTATTTGCATCAATTCTTGCTTAACTGTGAGTTATTATTCAGTAAAGAACTGAAATAATTAATAGAAGTTTTCGCCGGCCAAACAAATCTCAAATATTTTACTTGTCATGTATATGGTAACTACTTTAGACAATGAGAAGCGATTCTCACCAGTGATTAAATCACTTTTAATATTATCACAGAAAATAGTCCTCTTGACAGTTACTATCTTTATGATATAACTTACTGGATAGAATTGTAGCAAAAAGGCACCTACCTATTTAAGAAAATGCTATGTGATGCATTACTTTTTCTGCTTTATATTACCTTCAATTATCCAAGTAACACATGACCTCTTCAAGCAAAATATTAGTCTACAACTAAAACGTTTTGAGTACTTTGTCAAATTCCATCCCTTTTCCCTTTTCCCTGGATGCAACTGTTATCAGAATGCATATTTCACTGTATCTCAGTAAGACATACACCCCTGGTTAAGTTCAATTAAACCTTTGTATTTATGTACCTGTCATTTCACTCTGAGAAAAAGAAAGAGGTGAAAATTAAATTCCATTAATGGAATGAGAAGACATAAAATCTTAACTGTCTGTTTTCCTTGAGTACACAGTTAAAATCGTAAAACCTGCCATTCATAATATTAAATTGTGTTTTGAAAAAGCTGCTTCATTTCAAATTATATCTATCAGATAAAAAAATCCAGCTGTTTATGTTTTGTGATAGCTTGCTTGGATAAAGACCAAAAGGTGAAGTGGGTGCTTTTAAATCTTCTAACTAGCAACATATTGAAACAGCAAGGAGGAGCAGGAACACTAAATGTGCTTATTTGTTTTGCTTTTATCAAACTTTAACATGGTTTGCATTGTGAAGGGACCTCTTTGGATGCAGAGAGACAGCTGTAGTTTACATTTCCAAGTCTCCTTCCTCCCCACACCCTGCCCTCAGACATCCCCTGGTCCTTCCTGCAGGCCTCCAAAGTGTTCCTTGAGAGAACAATGGGGCTGTTCATAAAGAGTCACTCACCCCCACAGTACTGCTGGCTCCTTTATGGTTTCTAGGTGAGCGCCACTGATTACCCAGAGAACATATACTATACCTTGTCAGATTGCTTATTAAAGAGGCTGGAACTTGATCTTTAAAGACGTGAGAAGAATACTCTAGAGCCTGGACTGTTCCCATGATAAAGTTCCACTGGGCACACCTTACAAAAGAATCAGGGCGAGGCAAGTAACAGGTTGCTTTTAGGCAGAGTGGGAAAGCACACCCTGTTGTGATGAAGTGTTTTTAACATTTCACAGTTGCATGTAATTGTATTCTAATAGAAGGTTTCTGCCATGAAATCTTTCTAGTCAAGAGTCCTATCAAAGAACATGGGTCACTTACATCTCGATTTAAGAAGCAGATTTTATTTTAAATATTATCCCTAGGGGTAAGTAAATAACTGAAAGATAAACCTGGATTCTGACAAGAAACCTAAGGTAATTATATTTACATGAATTTTGTAGAATATATGTATAATATGTGAGTGTATATGCACCCACATAGACCTAAATTTATTTGGAAAATGTATTGGCTATTATTCAACAACTGGTGCAGGGGAAGATAAACATTCTTCAGATTATACTGTTATTTATAAAAGTAAATGACTTGATAACATATAAAATATTAGATACATGTTAGATATGTATAAGACATCATTTATGTTATATAAACATAAGCATATATCTGCAAATATTTGTCCATTTAGATGGAACAAGAGTTCAGAGTTGTGATGGAATTGTCAGGAACTTGGAAATGTTATTTCAGTTTGACATCAGTTGACTGTGGTCTTGAACATTTTCATTAACTTTCCTAAACCTCTTTATGATTCCTCAACTATAAAATGGGATCCAAATGTTGGCTAGAGTTTGGAAAGTTATTCATGAACCACTAAAAATGGCTTCTATAAAAACTGAGATTTTCACTTATAAAAAAACCCTAAGTGCCACACTTAATAAAAATTTTATTTACTATTCCATTTCTCCCAAGCAAATAAAAAGATGTCAGATAAACAGTCATTGAATATCATTCTCAACAAGTCTCTTTCCACCAATTTTTAAGTTGTACAGTTTTTAAATATATGTGGGAAATTATTTTACTTTGCAGATTCAAGTATTTTATTTTGCACCTGGAAAAACTACAATGTCCATAAGCCCTGATACGGTTACTATGCAGAATGATAAGTGCCCCAGAACCCCCAAACTTGCACATTATAAGTGGGTTCTGCTATGTACTCACATAAAGACAAAGCATTCTCTTATGCTAAATATTTTTTAAAAGATTGGTGTGCAAAGAGAGAAGGAGAAGATAATAGTTCTCCAATAAAACAACCAAAGTTTCCCATGCCTTTGTGGATAAAAGCCCAACCAAATGCGATTGGCCCAAAGCAAGGCCACAGAGACCCAAAAGCATAACACGAGTTTAAAACACCTTCTGACAGTGAATCACAGGAAAGGAACAGAAGGGGCAAGGCAAGTCTGGAAGGAAAAGAACAAATTCAAAATACACATTGAGGTAACAACTATTATCAGATGCCCCAAGGATCTCTCACTCTTGTCTCTTCCAAGGATCTCTATATGTTTTGACTCCACATGTCTCCATCCAAGTTCCCCATGTCCCTGGTGCAAGTCCAAAGCAAAGGAGCAAGAAGGTTTTTCTTCTCATCTCTTAAAGTCCCACATGCCTCCTATAAATTGCTTCTCCCAGTCTTCTCCAGTCACTCCTGTCTGCTCATCTGGGCCAGGGAACAAGGAATGCCCTTTTTTTATGGAGACTTTTTTTTTTTTAATGTCACAACTCCTTTATGTAACAAAATCTTTTAGGTCTTGTAATAGGGCAACCAGTAAAACATATTTCTGGAACTCAGAGGTACAGTTAAATTATATGATATTTCTGTTAATAAAAGTAAAGTTTCTTTTAAAATAGATCTCTCCTTTTTGGGGACTTGAGTATGAATTGTTTTCCAAAATTGTAGATGTCTAAAAATTCAGGGAAAAGTAGGTAATGTAATGTTATTTCACTTTTGAGGTAATGCCATACATTCTTTGTACTCATTATTAAAAATGCATTTTCAATTTATACTATGATCAAGTTTGAGAACTATTTTGAACACCAGCTACCAGAATATTATTGCAACTATTTCTGCAAACGTTTTGAGACTATATAGAATTTTTACCCAACCAGAGAATACTTACTTATATGGAAAGCTAACAATGGTATGCATAGAAAAAAGAGAATCATCAGGATTTAATGGCATGATTTATCTGTTTGCTTGAATTCTCTAGGTGACGGTATTATTCACAAACTATCCTAGATAGTACATAGCATTTTTTCACCCCAGAATACATAAATTCTAGTTATGTATTCCTCACCAGTTGACCTTATGCATATTAATTATTCCCCCAGATGCTGAACTTCTTCATCTTAAAAGGAGTCTACATTGATGTTTGAGTAGATTAATATTAGTAATAAGCAATTTATTCGACTAGATTAAAATTAGTAATAAGTAAGTTTTTCCCCCACTTGATTATACTATGAATCTGATACATTCAGGAGTGTCCCAATACAAAATAAATGATACCCATTTCCATTTTAAAATATTGAAATGGATAGAACACTAAGTTAAAAAAGAAAAGGAAAAATTCAGAAAATTTAAAGTAAAAAACAGATTTACTTAAAATGTACATCTGTTAAACTACAAGCATCTTAGTAGCAATGATAAAATCCTAAAAAGAATCAGACAGTATCTTCAAAATGCTCAATATATATAGATAGGTGTAGCATATGCAGCTTAGCACATGCACAGACACATTTCACTGCTCTGTCAGGTGAGAGGGTCTAGAAGCAAAGAACATATCAGAAACAATCAAAACATCTGGATCCAGGTTTTGGTTTCTAATTTCATTGTATAAAGTAGGGAGCAGAGGCCTTTGGGCGGGGATGTGGGGAGTAAGGTAGAACAGCTGATTCTAAGATTGGGACAGGAAACAAACTGCAAGGTGATCCTGGAGCATCTTGTAGTGACAAATTTCTGTTAAGGGGAAAACACCTCCACAAGATAATGGATCCATTGTAGGGAGACAGTATCCAATGAAAAGTGTTTTCAATGGCTAAAGTTGAAGTAATTTTGAGAAATTTTGAGAACTTGAGAATACAATAAATTATTGTATTTAAACTCAAGGTATCAAATTTAAAATTCATAAGCCTTTGCTAACATAAATAAATGATGGGTGTATGAATGAATGACAAATGAATGGGACAAAAAATTGTGATGTATAGAAGTTGTTCAAAGACCTTATATAGGTAGATATTCCACTTACAAAGAGGTGAGACATAACTTCCTACTCTTAGTGAGTGTATCACACGCATGCTTACATTCAAGCGGTACAATATTGAAAGAAAGTAAGCGGTGACTAAATTCCCAAAGGTGAAAGCTGCCACACATTTATTTCATTTACTAACAGTGTTTGACACTAGCAATCAGAAATTATCTTAATATTTTATCTTCTTGATATGATGTGATAAGCATGGCTGCATATCTCTGTGGTCTTCCAAAATTTGACTTGCAATCCAAATCAAGTCAGGTGGAAAAAAGAATTGGACCTGTCCCATTTAGAGATACTCTACAAAATAACAGGCCAGTACTCTTCAATTTGTCAGCGTCACCACGTGTCAATGTCAAACTGACATTGTCAAGTGAAGCCTAAGAGACATTTTATGTAAGATCCTGATTACACCTTTGGAACAGAAAAAAAGATGCAGGTAAAAATCATTGAAATTTGAAACAAGTATAAACTTGAACTATTAATAATAAATAATATATTTATTTTCATAAAAATACAAAGATTTGCATACTAAGATAAAATCCACCTGAAAATTCGATTATTACATATAAATTGATGCAATATTTTCCACAAATAGGTGTGTTTTAACTTGAATATATTTAACATAGTGAAAGCATGCATAACATTGACAAAACTTAAATGAAATTTTGATAATCTTCTATCCAGTGGAAAACCCTTAGAATGAAATAGATAAATCTGAATAATACAAACTTGGAAAAAAATATGATTCTAGAGAAACAAGCAGAAAATGTTAAGATTGAGGATAGAAACTAATTAATCAAAATGAAAAGTCATCAGTAAAATAATTGAAGATGTTTCTTTGAGAAGCTAATAGACATCTAATCACAAGCGTGTTGAAGACAAAATACTTATAAATTTACAAGTACATATGAAATACAGATTAAGAATTTCATGAACAAATTTATGTCTAGAATTTGAAAAACAAGAATAAAATGGGTATTATATTAAAAATTGACTAAAACTAAAAGAAAAAAAGTTGATTCCAAAAGTACAGCTGCTATAGTAATCCATCCAAATTTATTGAAAAAGACACACAACTAAATACTCACTGAAATGAATTCTTCAAAAATCAATGCTTAGGCAAAGTCTTCATGAAACTATTAAATACGATTGCCTTTGTTTTTTGTATGAGAGTCTTATTGATAAAAAAAAGAATAGGACAGTGCATTAGCAAAATGAGGCTACTATTAATAAACTGAATCTAGAATGTAGTACAAAACATAGTACAGTGTAACTATGTTGAGTAGGTCACTTAAATTATTTCATTTTGAAGCATACCTTTATGAAAAATACTCTGGAAAAAAATGAACCTGTAAAATACAGTTTAACTAAGTAAAGACTGTACTAAAATGTCCTAAAATAAATGGTCAAATGCTAGTGTAATATCTTCGCTTAAGTTTATATTTTTGTTATAAATATTTATTTTCTATCTTTACTTATACATTTTTATACAGTCAATGATTTCAACAAAGCCTATAAGATAATCAAAAAAAATAAGCAAAGATGTATATTTTGAAGAGAAATAACTGTATTATAACCATTACAATGATACAGTGATACAATGTCCTAAAATATCTGCACAGACCCATAAAGAGAAAAAATAATAAATTTCCTTAAAATATAGTGATACATAGGTTCGTAGATTTCAAAATCAGTTTGTTTTAATCATCTTACAAAAGCTAAAAAGTGTATTGTCACTTATTATATAATAGTTTCATCAGATTGTGCACAGCATCTCACAATAAAATACATTAATGTTTTTCAGTGAAATATGAATATTCACATTAATTAAGAAAACAACTGTAAATAGCCTCACATCTGTTCAGATCAGATTTGGCCTTGGGATAAAATCAGATGCCAAATTTACTTGAAAAATTTCTCAGTTACTAGAGTTTTTGAATTTCAGAATTATGAATAAGGAATTGTAAATATTTTCAGGAAGAGATTCAGCAGAAATTGCTATGTAAAAGATAATTATGAAGAAACAACTACTTTCTTATATAATAACAATGAAAATAGGAAATGCAATTTTGGAAATTATTTACAAAAATGTTATAAAAATAATTAGACATAAAATCAGAAAAGTTACCAACATAATGTTCAGAGAAAAAAAATTACAAAACTTCAACAAAAAATAAAGTTCAAGTAAATGAAGGGAGACATATATTTATATATAAAGACTCATAAATATAAGAATTTCCTTTTTAGCTAATTCAGGAAATAGTGCAAATTCAAAGGGATCTTTAAGATAAAATTTGTAGTACTTGGATGAAAAAATCAAAAGGCAAAGTAGGTAAATCCACTTGAAGTAGGAATAATGGGAGACTTGCCAAAGCAAATAGTAAAACTAAAAAGTTTGATTAGTTGAAAAATACAAAAATTGATGTATAGCTCAGAGTAGAGATTCCAGAAATTAACTTCTATCATGTGATAAATATGACCTTATGAAAACTTTAATGCAGACTGATAATTTTCAGATGAGTTCTGCAATTTAATCTAGCAGTCAAAGTCACTAAAGTAATTCAAAACAGGCATTTTTAGAATATATAGAATGATATTATCATTACTCTCTTTGCTTTATTTTCTCTAATAGAAACAGGTACTATTGCCATAGTCCATTCCCATTTGAAAGAAATACAGATGAAGTGGCAGTAATTCAAAATTCTCCCTTAAATATGAGAATGTTAGCACTTGATTAGTGAAGACATGAGTTAGTTCCTAAACTTCTGTCTTCTCAGACATTCTACTTTGAAAGTAATTAATGGTTATTATACAGTAATGATTGATCCCATACCATACATGCCTTTCCTATTCAACTCATTAAAATAAAACATTTAATCTGATAATCTACTAAAAAACACTCTGCTAGTAAGATGTAGCATTGTATATGGCAGAATACCAAGTAATTAAACTATTATAGAAACATCTGGTAATCTTTTAATATATGTACCCTCAGTTTTATTCATATAAAACTCAGTTATAAAATTCAATACATTATTTAGATTATATTAATTTACCTTTGATGATTAGTAATTAAATATTCGCTCTATTTTGGTTTATATTCTAATGGGACCATGGACTAATCCAAGTACATTATAATTTATCATCTTCTATCTCAAATGTACTTTTTGAAAAATTCAATTAAACTATTTTTCTCTAAATATTTGATGTCACCTATAATACTTAAATAATACAAAAAACATATTAATAAAATAATGTGAAACAATGACACTTAAAATGACTGTCATGCACAATATGTATTTCCTACTATTGCTTAGTTCTGCATTCGCTGCAAAATCTGAGTAATAATTTTGGGTCATCATGAACTTATGAAGAACATACGCCCAATTTATTGATGAGAGGTTAAGTATTTGCCCCAACTATTAAGTGATCCAGTGAGGATTAACAATTTTGCCTATTTGATTCCAAATACTTTTAACTGTGCCAAAGCATATTCACTGTGACATCTCTTCTTTATATTTTTTATAGTAAGCATAACAATTAACATTTTATTTACATGAATTTCAAGAAAGTATTTTCATTTGTTTCCTGTTTACAAGAAAAATACTACATCATTAAAATGCCCTCAGTTGAAGAAGTAGAAGGAGGGGCAGAGGACAAGTCATGAAGAGAAGGTTGGGGAGGAGAGTGAAGAAGAGGTTGAAAGGAAGAGGAGGATAAATAAAGATAGAAGGGAAAGTGGAGGGGAAAAGAGAGGGAAGAAGAGGACAGAAGAACAGAAAGCTAACAGAGGAAGGGGGGAGGGGAGGGAAGGTGACCAGGGGGTAGGGGTAAGGGAGGGGGAGTGGAAAGGGGAGGGAAGGAAGCCAGGTAGGAAGAGAAGAGCAAGAATAAAGGCAATAAAATAAAAGAGATAGCCTATCATATCATCCCTTTCCTATCTCATTCTCATATGCAGACTAACCAGTTTCACTCTCCTGCTTAAAAAAGAGACATTCTACATTTAAAGAGGCACGATCTATACCTCTGAATTATATACAGAGTTGTTAAGTAAGACTACCTAGTTGTTTAATAGCTAGTGCTTGTTCATATTATGTCATTTTCATATTATTTATTTATTGCCACCAGGTGTATCTATGCTACACAGGTCAGACATAGGCAGAACATAATGCCTTAATGCTTGAATCTTATAGTCAGGTTCCCTGGGATGAAAGCATATACTGATCTGAAAGTAGAAATAGTTCATTCTGCAAACTCTGGTGGTATTTCCTATAGTGCTACAAACTTGTGTTTGTGCTAAAATCACAAAATTCCTATTCACTGTTTGTCTTTGATCATTAAGAGATAAAGGTGAGTAAAACTGAATTAACATCACAATAGCAATTATCAGTAACAAATATATAATTTTCCATATTAATAAGTTTGTAGGATTAAGTGTACATTTTTCTTAGTGAGGACAATACACTCTCTCCTGGCAATCTAAGAAAAAATAGTTCAAGGATGCTTAGCAATCATTGTGAGTTTTTTAGGGCAATTATAAACTACTGTTTCAAGCTCTTCATTTAGGAATATGTGACAAATGGGAGGATCTACAACAAACCAAGTAAAAAGTCAGTAAGCAAACATTTAATCATTTGTTCTCACCAATATATTTATTTATCTTAATTGAATTCCAGAGTTAAATGTTACCAAAAGGCAGAAATTACTTTTAAACATTTGATAACCACATTCTTGTGTAGAAAGAATCCAATCAGAGGAAAATGGATTGAAATTATTCACAGGAACATGACCCAGACTCAGATAATTCTCTTAGGATGAGGACTTTGAAGTGGAAAATGGCAATTCACATTATTAACAATTAAGAAAACAATCTCATCCTCAACTGAGGCAATGCCAACCTGTCACATTACAGAATATCTCTGTTACTATGTCACATCGTTGTGCTGACATCTGCATTCTCTCAGCCTTCCAGAATTTGGAAATAAGGCTCAGAGCAAGGCGGTGTTTTCCCTGTAAGATCTTTCATATCCCTTTTGAAGAAAAAATATAAAACCTGGAAGACATATCTATTCTGTTATCTTATGTTGTAGGAGCATAGAATTTTCTAGATTCTGTGAGAAAGAATACTAATTTTATCAAATAGAATATTACTTAATCAGCAGAATAAGATTTTGGTTTCAGTACTTCCTCAGAAACTAAAGAAAAACTGTCTTACTCTGTATAGTAAAAAGGCATTGTTATACAATAGTGCAGTTACTTCTATTCATGCTTAATTCTGAAACTAAATCTTAATCTAATATTCTTCCCCCCAACTTGCACAATTTGCAGTATATATAGTTGGGAATTATATTTTAATGAATGTTTACCTGATCTACTTTTTACTGTTTCTCCTTTCATAGCTGTTTTCTTCAAGGTAGTGGAGTGCACCCATTTGGTCTATCATACAAAACTCTTTCTGGTTAACACTTTCATTAATGACTTTCTAACACTTTCACATAGCCAAAGTGGGACAAGTTGTGAATGAGAAAATTGGGAGAGTCTTTGTGTCTCTGTGTTGTAATCTATAACTTTGAATATAGTAGAAGAGGAGAGAGACAGAGAGATGGAGGGAGACAGAGATGGGAGATAGAGAACAAGAGAGATATTATCTATGGCTAAACATACAGTTTTGTACTTCCTGCTATAGTGTGATTTCCTTGAATGCAGAGATGATGTTATATGTTATTTATCAGTTTATCTAGAGAAAGAATTGACAAGTTATGTGCTGTTTCATGGACAGATGACTAGAGAGATTTAGAGATAAGGAGAGAGAAGTATTGAAATGGTAAAATAGCATCAACAGCTGTGTGTTCTGACAAAACTAAAATATGCACAGAACAAGAATGATGCTGATCAGACACCTTACAGCAAGTTGATGTTGAAACCTGAGCCCTGATACAGCATTATCTGATTATCTGTTCCTTGAAGACCTCATTCTTTTTCTCCTTTGACTTTCAACTGGTTGCATGTGGCTCACCTATCCGCTTTGTGGAGAACAATCTACTCAAGTTCTATTAACTTAAATGCTCTTATCATGTGGCAAATGCCTTCGTAGAGCCATCTAGAGTTATACTTGATCAAAGCATCTTGAAATTTTAAATGGACCAAGTGTGAAGTGCACACCTGTAATCCCAGCTACTTGGGAGACTGAGGTTAGGGATTACTGGCATCCAAGGTTTTGAGAGTACCCCAGACAACATAGTGAGACCTAGTCTCTAAAACAAAACAAAACAAGACAACAAACAACAAAAAAAAAGAAGAGAGATTTGAAATGAACCATTATCCCTGTCATAGGTTTCCATCACCCACTGAATTTGAGCTGCAGTACAGATTTCAAAGAGTTGAGAGCTTTTTCATACTTTGTATATTAGCATTTATCTGCTTGGTTGGAAAACTGCATTGATTAAAGCTTACTGGCAATGACTCGGCTTGATTTCTGCACCCTGAGTCTAATTCTTGTATTTAAATAAAAAATAATAGTAACAGTTAAAGGACCATGCAGGAAGTAGTCTGGTTTCTCAATTATATTTGTACTGTAGTCAGGGAAACACTGGAAACACATGTCAATAGTTTAGAAAAATTCATTTCTAGTCCAAAGCTTTGATGCTAACATCTATTAATGATATATTAATGTTATTATCATTAATGTTATTAATGGTAATGCTACACAATGGAAGTTGATTGAGTGAGGGACTCATATTGCTCTTCTCTCACATGAAAGTACATTCTAATGACAAAAATGCATTAGATGACTGCATAAATACCTATGACTCCTCTAGAGTTTCAGAAAAATCTGCAAATACATAAACAATGAATATATACAAAGGTGATTTATTTTAGAGTTTACAGGTTCTTACCACATCATGAATGTTTGATTCCACAGGCAAATAAAACTGTTAAATATATACTTGATCCAAAAAGAAAAAAAATCCTAGTACTATCAAATATCTGAGTAAGTCCCAGTCAAATAGCATTACATTAACTGTCAAAATATGCTGGTTTACATGGTCATAATTGTTTTTTGTTATACATTATCAGGGACTCAGACTCAAAATAGGATGCCATTTTTTAAAATCCATCATTTTTCTGATGGATCTGATTAGCAAGAATTATGTCTTCTGGTGGCAAATCTCCTAGCCAGAAGGGGTATCTTTTGGGAAAAACTAGACAAAGTAGAATTATTGAGTTCCAAGAATGTTTTAATTTTGTCATTATGAAAATGATGATCCCCACTTGAAAATCAACATGCAATAGATTGTCTAGTATATTAATAAAATACAAATGATCTCACACTGTGCTTTGCATCACAAAATATCACCCATTCAAGGCACTGGTTTTGCTTACAAAAGTTGGATTTTGAACAAAGTCTGATGAAAGTTAGATATCCACTGTCATGGAGGTTTATACCCATGATATCCAATCATTCTTTAGACGAATCTAACCAACATCTTAGCCGCAGTAATGTGAATTTAGGTAAAGCAACTATGGCCAACAACATCATCTTTTCACATGCCCTATAGGTCCCCACGTGCTATTAGCTGCATATTACTAGAAAATTATGTCAGTTAGATTTGTGTATAGAATATAAACATTTTGTCAGGTATATTTATTGAAAATTGGGCATTCAGCTCTACAAAAGGTCACAGTTAACGGAAGCAAAATCTGTTTAATATTCAGTAGTGGTTGCTATTGGATGTTCATAAGAAGAATTTGAGGTTGATTTTTACAAGTTTTTTTTTTTTCACACTTTACTTTCTGTCTACTCATACTTGCCTCTTCCTATACCATCTTGGGGACAAAGGAAGTACCATTTGTGCCAGTAAAATTATTCGGGAAGAAGGTAGTGATCTACAACGCAAAAAGTGAGGCTTTATCAGAAATCAAATTTGATGGTACCTTAATCTTCTAGCCTCTGAACTGTAAATAAACCAATTTCTACTTAAGGCAGTCAGTCTCTGTATTATATTAGAACTGCCAGGACAGGATATTATGCCCCCTTTCCTTTTATAGGTTGATCATTCACAAATATGTGTGCCACAAACACTCTGCATCTGCTTTGGAAGAGTCAAAACCTTTTCCCCCTTTGACTAACCCTGACTGGAGTCCTCAGTCTAGGTCCAGGGCACTTCCTCATTTCCCTTACCATCCATTCATCACGCCCCTAGCTGAATGGTTATTGGCTATCTTGTCTCCAACTGAAATGTGATGCTTGGATGGTCTGGTGTACTTTAATTATATCTCAAGCATTCAACCCACTGAAAGGTGCAGAGTGACTATAGCCAATATTTCTGAATTTTTAACAAATGATAAATATCTTCACCATGCTATTTGCTTGCAATTGACATTTCAGTTCACAGCTTCCTCTAATTTTCAGACTTTGATGTCTGGCATTGGATGACCACCGGACTGTTTAACTCTGAGTTCTATTCCATGCCATGATGTCTACACACCATTGACTCCATGTTACTCTCTCATTTTTATGCTTCCCATGGTGGTAAAGTCAACCTCATTCAACTTTATTGCAGATTTTCCGAGTTCTGCTATGGTTTTTGAAATCTTAATATTCTGCATCCACAGGTATGTGTTTTGAACTAAGGAAATTTATATCTAATCAGAAATAAGACACTCACATAGTTCTAAGGTAAGTTTTAATGAGGTATCAATTAATCAATTGAAATGAATTCTAATTCATTTTGTATTCATTTTTTTAATCCCTCCCTCAATAAGAAAAGACCAATATGGTATAGGTTGGAAGCAGTGTTGAAGAGCTTGTATAAGAGCTGTGAACATGAGTGATAACTAAGATAGATAGAAGGAAAGACTTATCAGATAAAAGAGAAGTTGTGTAGCATCAGGTCTAATCAGTAGATAGCATCTGTGAAGAAAGTGAATACATGAGTTTTTTTTTTTTTTTTTTTTTTTTTTATAAAGGGAGAAGAACAAATCACTTCTTTTCTTCCATACCATTTCTGTGCATTCCTAGAGTGTTGGATAAGTGCATTTTAATAAGTGACATTTAAAGGAAACACTTAGAGGATATTTACACATCTTTTTAAAATCCTTCTCTGTGCATAGTTGATAAAACAGGATTAAGTCTTCTCCTGATTACTTCTTCCTCAGCAAGTAAGCATGCCCCTCTTTCTCCATTTCCTATAGGGATGCAATTAATATCCATTTTGATAACATATAATTCATTTTTCTCTAGTATAGAATTGTGTGTTTCTACTTTTTGTCTTTAGTATAGGATTGTGTGTCTATCTCCTTTAAGGATGTAGGGTAAATGTGTTGGTCAGGCTTTTTTCTCCCATGACCTCTATGACTAACACCTATATTACTGTGTGCTCCTCATGACTGTGTACAACTGGGCCCAGTGGGTGTGCACATGTATGAGTGGGCTCACCTGTGTTTGGGAGTCAAGGTTAAAGGCTAGGATCACTCCTGGGGGGGGTGGGTTGAACAGAAATGGGAACACAGTAGAAAATGGGAGAACCCAGTAGAAAAAATAGAGAGCCCAGAGAAAGAGGTTGAAGATTCCAGGGGGTGGGGGGACAGGCTGTGTGCTCCCATGCTTTATAACCCCCCATCCCTGCTGCCTAGCCCCCTGCTTGCAATACCATTGGCCAAGTCTTCCTGCCTTGTGTGCCTGTGTACCTGGTTCCCTGAAAGAGCACACAAACCTGTAAAATCTGCCAAGGGTCCCAACATTCCTTGACTACTAGAATCAATAAAGAACCTGCCCTGATAGGGATGCATGCATCACAAAAGTGTAGGATAAAATCTACAGGTTGTTGATATTTGGTTCTTGCTGTTCTCCTGTCCTGAATATATATGTGTATATATATGTATATGACTATACATTAGTAAATTTAATTAACTCCTCAATGTTCCTGTCTCCAAATATTGTCATATTAGAGTGTGAGGCTTCAACATAGGATTGGGGAGGAGATAACATTGAATTTGGCAATAGGGAGAAAGCTTGAATGCACAGAAAAGGTTGAAGCATCACAGAAACTTGATTAAGTCATGTTGACAAGGAGGTCTGGAGTGAATGTTCACCAGAATGTCCCATGCTGAGCTAAAATGGTTGGATCTCTGCAACTTACCTCTCCTTCTCAGGGAAACAGCAGTTCTGGTAAGGGCTAAAGCAATTGCCAGCAGTCAGCAGATGTGGGAATTGATGAAAGCTGAAAGCCATCTCATAATCATATTTTTCCCAGCAGATTATCAAGTCCTTCTTTAATGAGATCTGGGCAGTGGATCTTTCCAACAGAGGAAAGCTGTGACTATTTATTTAAATGTATTATTAAACCAGGGAAGAAGACATCCAATCTGAGAGTTGATACCAGTTAAGTTCAGTTAGGAAAGGATGGATTTTTAGTCCATTTACTGACCACTTATTTGCTCTTTCTTGCTACCTTTATTCCAGTCCCTAATTCCCTCTCAAACCCTGACCATACTCTGCAACCCATCTTTACAGAAGCTTCCAAATATTTTAACACCATTCACTCTGAGAGTAGAGAGACACCTGCCATACCCTCATCTACCTTAGCCCGTGGATGGGATGATGGATGCATTTTCTCTCAGCCTGCTCACCTGAATGCTACTGAAGACAAATCCTAGGTTATTGGAGGCACCAGCTTGATTTGAACACTTGTCACAGACTGTCAGACCAATTCCCTTCTTTTTCCAATGATTTTTCACACCTTCTCATTGTTCCTCACCTTACCCTTCCTCTCCTGCTTCATCATCAGTTTTAATGAGTCTGTCTTGAGAAAGAAGACACCATTAAATGGAAGGTGTCTTTTTTTTTAACTCCCCAATGATAAAATCAAAAAGCCTAAAGCACCAACACCCATTTATCTTTCCTCTTTGTTAAAACTCAGAAAGTATCTTTCTCCTTGGACAGTAGAATCTGTCTGTGTCCTAAAAATGCTGTCAGAATCTTTTTTTTTTTTGACCAAACACCTTCTATATCTGTAACATCTATCATTTCCTCTCTCTTGGATCCTTGATATCAAAACACAATCTTGATTTAGAATTGCTTGTGATAAATCACTTCTTTGAATATACTTGTCTCTTCAGGAATTATTTTGTTTCTCTTTTTTTTTATATATCTTCATTCCTGGAGTTTAGGTTCCCTATCAGTTTTAGCAGTTCTAAAAAAATGAAAGTCAACACCTTGGCATCATTTTCACAGGAGTTTAAGTAGTCAACAGGGGAAACCAGCCATCAAAGAAATGGCAACCTGAGTTTTCCCCTCTCTGCTAGGTCCAGGTATGCACACTTATACATGTGCACCTCCATTGGGCTAGGTGTGCACAATCATGAAGCATTGTAATACCACAGGTGTTGGTCATAGAGGCTACTCGAGAATGGGTGTGCAAAACCCTGACAACTCATTTACCTTACAATGTCATTCTCTACATAGACATCCTCATCTCCCTTAAATTCCAAGTCACTCCAAGCTGTAGGACATTCCATGATAACATTGAGGGTGCTCTTGTCCAGATCAACATTGACTCTAGGTAGATACTTTCTGTTTCTCATCACTCTTAGTCTTGTAAACGTGTCCAAATTGGCCACACCCTTCTTAAACAATCTTTTCACTTAACCTTTGTGATATATCTATATATTATTCCCTGTGAATAACATACTCACTTGCCTCTGCCCTGTTCTTCTTCTGTCTTATCTTTAGATTTCCAACTTACTGATGGCTAAGATCTTTATTCCCTCTCCCACTCTATATGTTTTCTCACAATATATCCATTGGTAGTCTTAAATAATATCTGCAGTGACATTATATATCTCCAGTATGGACTTTTCCACCATGCTCAAACTGCATCACCAAATGCTTCTTTGATCTCTGCTTAGATTTATCAGTGTCATAGAAGTTTTTTATACATCAGAATTGAATTTAGGAACATGCCCCTGAAGCTTCTTTTCTGTATTGTGTCATCTCTAATGGTACCTCTGTATCTCTAACAGAACTGGTGTTATCATCTCAATGGGAGCTGAGTTTAGAAAGTTAGAGCTTGATTTGAGTTCTCTTATAGCATCATCTCCATTTACAATCCATCACCATGGTCTATTACATTGGTCTTTGACTCCAATAACCTGCTACCACACTGGAAGCCTGAGTTCTGGCTCACACGTCTGGCCATGTGAATCACTTTTAACTGATTTCAAACTTAGAGATATATGACACGGGTTATTTCTTCACCATGTTATCTTTCAAAATATAAATTACATCAAATTATACTACTTTGTTTAAAGTTGCTAATAATTTACAGTAATCCACAAAGAAACCTTTTCTACCTCTCATTCTAAATATTCATTTATATCTGCTATAGACTGAAATATATGCACTCAAAATTTCTTGAAGTCATGGCCACACTCTGATGGGGTTTGGAAATGGTATCTTTGGAGGTAATTAGGTTTAGATGTGTTTGTGAGAGTAGGACCACCCCACAATGAGATTAATCCCTTAGTCCCAACACATTAAAAACGTTCATACAGGGCCAAGGACAGTGACATATGCCCATAAACGGCAGAGTAGGAAGCCGCGGCAGGAGTCAAGGACCATGATTGGAGTCCCGCCCGGGGCAAGTAGCGAGACCTAGTTCCGAAAAAATATAGCTGGGTGTCATGGTGTGTGCCTGTAATCCCACTTACCTGGGAATCTGAGGCTGGGAAATACATGAGTCCATGGTACCCTGGGCAACGTGAGCCTGCAGTTCCACGGGCAAATATAGCTAGACATAGTCTGAAAAAAAAAAAATTCAAGCAACTTGTTTTAGTTCTATCTTTCAACCAAGAAGACTACCAGTTAGGAAGAGAGCCATCACTAATTATTT
Source organism: Uropsilus gracilis (assembly GCA_004024945.1). NCBI lineage: Eukaryota > Metazoa > Chordata > Mammalia > Eulipotyphla > Talpidae > Uropsilus > Uropsilus gracilis. The sequence continues at coordinate 132,080 of PVHY01000468.1, read as the reverse complement.
AAAGACCAAGATGCTAAATCAATTCTGTTTGATAAAACAGAAACTCACTACTGTGCTTTTAATGAAAAATTAGGTAAATTTCAAAGTATTAAAAATAAACTCAAATAGTGTGCTTTTGAGCATTTAATACCATACCCATTAATGACTTTGTACAAATGAACTTTTTTGTTGTTGTTGCTCAGAATCATTAAATGTAGCTATTCAACTGATTCCCAACTTTTTCTTCATCATGGGGGACACACAATAAATAGTGTTTATTGGTTATCTATCAAAAAGGGGGGGGGAAGAAAACTGCCAATAACCACAAAATTAAAAGGATATGCTAACTTCTTCCCTTTATTTAAAAAAAGTAGAGCTGTTAGTAAAAATAGGACCTTGTGATAATTTCATTGTTAGTACTCTATACTTGAGGAAAACCTAAATCCTACCTCATTCAAGTTCAAGGTCTCACTCCAAGACTTAGAACTTTCATTACAAAAGCAGCATCAATTAGTATAACTAGTTTATTATTATTACTATTATTATTCTGATGATGATGGTTATTACCATTGGATTCAATCCAGTTACTCTCTTCAAGAGACAGATGGAGAAAGAAATCTCTTGTGTTGGGACTTCCTGGCTATAAACAACTTAATGCTTAATTAAACAACTAAAACTGAGAAAATAAGAGTTTAGAGCCCCTGCAAAGTGTTTGGTTACTTATATCCACAAAGAAAGGGACCCAGGAAGTTATTCATAGAATCTTCATGGCTTATTTAAATATTGCTTAGAGACAGCAAGCAGCATTTCTTAAAATATAGGGAAATAACTACATTGGTATGTTTCATTTTGTATATGTTGTTGCCTGTGTGTGTGTGTTCACTGAAAGAAATAGGAAACACAATGATGTCAAGCAAGGTTTAAAAGAAGTGAAATTAATTAATTGACTTCATGTTTCCAGTTGTATTTGGAAAAAAATAACATCAAAACTATAAACAGTCTAAATGAGTCTTGCAAGTTTTGCAAAAGTAAGCAGATTATTAGAAAGCATTAATATGTATATTTATGTGCATAAGTCTATGTTTTGAGTTTTGCCCACTGTTCACAAAGAGTATTTGCAAAATTCCTGAAAAGCAGGAATGTTCTTGGATACAAATGCATTGGACAACAGGGGAGTGCATAAAATATAAGCCAAATGGTTTTAATTCTGGAAGCTGTAAATACATCCATAGGTCTATAAGGTATGGATAGCTTTGGATACATTGATAATTGCAGCAGTTGTATGTCTGAGTACCAGCTATTTCCAAGGTTTGTTTGTTTAACTTTTGACCTTCAATGCAAGCACAGTGGTGCTAACAGTATCTCCATGAAAAAACTCAAACGCTGAGAGATCTAGTACATTGAACTGAATAAAATACTCATTGTTTCAATCCCAGTAACAGCACTGGAATTCTTACTGGAGTGGAATTATATTTCCCTTAACCACCACCCTGTTGTGAAGACAAGTAATAGACAGGTTGAGAGCATTTAAAAATGAATGAGAATATGAGAAGATTTAGCATACTATCAAGTAGGCATAAAATGCTTTTAATTTTGATTGTACTTCCTGATGCCACTTGATAAAGCAATGATATAACAAGTTTAGTCAACAGTATTTACATGTTCTAAAATGTTCTCTTAAGCATAATGAATACAAAAGTGCAGTGTATAGATAGCTGAAACTGCATTCTAAGAATTTAATGTGAATTAACTGTTTAATTCCTACACAAATCTTATGAAAGAAGAAATATTTTCATTCCATTTAATGGATGGGAAAATTGAGCACAAAAATGTTTAGAACCTTGGATGATATTACATTGTTAACATATTTCTGAAATTAGGATTTAAATCAAATTGGCCTGATCTTGGAATCAGTAATCTTAACATCGAACTCTACATCTTGAAACTTCATAAGTGTGTAATAGTTTGGTCAAGTTTGATCAGGTGAATTAAAGCTCTTTGATTTTGGTCTTTCTGCAAAATCTTCATTCTCCATTTGTGATCTGGTACACCATTCTGCTAAAGCATTTGTTTCCAGTAACATTTATCTATAAGATCAATCAGAACTTCATACAAGGAACAATATACTACATTAGACGCATAGCCACACAGAGATAAATTCAGTATTAACCAAGGTGGCATTAACCATTATCTGTACAGACATGTTATTTGGATAACCGAAGTATCCATGCATCCTCCTTTATCTACTGATGGGTACTATGAAAACTATTAGCTTATGACTCAGCTTACTAGTTTAATGGCATTTTTTCTGTTGTTAATATAACACCATTTTCCTCTATGAATTTTCCCACTGATGTGGGGGCAAGGAACTATATTTCCCAGAATCATTGGCAGTTGATTATGTTAGATTCAACCAAAGAACATTCCAATGATCTGTCAATTGAGAAACAGAAACTTGTTCACAAGTCTGGGCACCACATGGGATTAGATCAGGAAAGATGTTTAGCCTCAAAATTCAGGTGTCCTTTAGTAAAGCAATCACTCCTGCTGCTGCAGATGTATGAGGTCAGAACCAGTGTCTTCCTCTGGTGCCAGTAGTCACTGTCTTTTTGAAGGCTAACGGCATCTTCCTGATGGCTTCTCCTCTGGTCTTCAATAAGCCTCAACCCTCTAATTCTCTGATTTAAATCATTCTCAAAATATTTCGGCCGGTTTCCATTTTCCTGATTGAACCCTGACTGATAAATGCAACTATTCGTTCCAAAAAGACCCATATCATTATTACTTTATATAGGTTACATATCACCTTGCAAAGTACTGTCACATTACACTCGCCACCCAATGATAGAAGTCCGTGAAATGGATAGAGCTGAAATTACCTCCAATTTAGAAGTCATTTATCTGAATCCTGAGTTCCTTGATTCGTGTGCAAGGGATGGCTTAAAACGAGTTAATAACAAAATCAGTAGAACATGGTAAAATTATTCACTGACTCTGACTCTATCACAGCAGTCTCAGAATGTTCTTCATTGAAAAACTGAATTCCAAGCTCTAATAAAGGGGGGAATAATGATGGCTTTTGGATCACTGTAATTTAAAGTTCTTTTAAAATATAATATGATGCCTAGGGTCATTTTTGAATGTATGGATAGAAGAAGGTTTCATTACTATTTTGCAATGTAAATTACACCTGCCTTAATTAAAAATAAAAAATAAACTATTACCTTAAGCCTTAATTTTAAATTGTATACACGAAAACTTATACACTCCAGTGTACATTGAAAGACAAAAATAGGACTAAATAATTCAACATCAAATAATTCAGTAGTAACATGTCATAAATGTGGCATTTTTTATAAATTCCTCCTTTTAAAAATATTGTTTGTTCCCCCCGCCTATTGAATCAAATAGGGAAGACAATGAAATAGAAAGCTTAAAAATGGCTTTTAATTATCAAGCCTTTCTTGTTATTGTATTTAGAGTTTCCATTAGTAGAGCAAGTCCCTGTGGAAACACTTTAATGCGTATTTGTTTTTACTTTGAAAATTCATTTGACTATTACAGCGAATTGATTTTTATAGTAATATTGCTTTTAGAATTATAACATGCTATGTGTCAAACTGGAGATTTTACTTCATATTAGCTGCATTGTGTTTGTAAAATATATATAAAGTAGATTATCAATTATCTGTAAATTTTTCTGCATATACGGGTTCTTAGAATTAGTGATTTTGCTTTATGAGTTCATTACTACATGAATGCTCTGTTCTTCCCTTCTGTCCCCATTTATCTCTTTTATTATAGACGTATGCATATCTTTAAAGTCACTAGGAGAAAAATGTTTTTTTTTTCCATATTTCCATGTATTTGCAGAGAGTATATGTTACAGTTTGCATTAATAGGTGGATTTAGCTATGCATTTCAACACAACTGAAAGCCACGTTTGAAAGAGTATTAAAATCATCATTAGGTTTGAGATCATTAAGACACGTTGAACATTTTGAAGAAATGGAAGTTATCGTTGCCATTATTAATTCAGTTGGTTTCCTTAGAAAGATCTATGCTGCTCTCTGCTTTGACTCGCAACCTCAATCCAACTCCCAGAGTCACAGCTTCAGTAACATAATTGGAAATGTCTGTGAGTTAGAATATGCATTGGAAAACACTGCAATTCTATTTAAGGAACGCAATGGGCTCCATGATTTCATTAAAACATATTAGGCAAATTGAGTTGTCATTTAGAATATATTGACCAGTCTAATTTTTAGTAGTCTCTCCCTTCTGGTGCTAGAGAAAGTCAACTCACATAGGCATCAGGGAATCAAGTACCAACTCTTCACATTTCTTAGGTTTACTCAGAAAGAGAAATGAAGAGAAGGTGTTGGCAAAATGAATGTATTGGTTTCATAGAACTGGCAATAAAGTTTTATCACAAACTCAATGACTTTAAAGAATAAAAATCTATTATTTAACATAAGTCTGAAATCAAAGGCTTGAGCAGGGTTGGTTTCTTCTTGATGTTCCCAGGGACAATTCATTCTATTCCTCTCTCTGTCCCAGCTAACAATCCCTGGGGTTCCTTGATCTGTGGATGATACACCCTATTACTGCCATTGTGATCACTAGAACTTGTTTGTGCCTCACTATGCCTGCATGTTTTCTCCTTTTCAGTTAGGTATAAGTGCACCTGTCATTGAATTTAAGACAAACTAATCCACGATAATATTATCTCTAGATCTTTAATTTTATTGTAAAGAGAATTATTCAAAATAAGACTTTATTCTGTACATCTGGGTATACCTTTATTGCTAGCTACTATTCTATTTGCTACAATGAACACCTAACTACAACTTACATTCTCTGACTTGACAAGTTCAGCAGAAAGAATAAGAGGTTAGTAGTAATAAGCTCTCTTTCGCACACACAATCAAGCTAGCCTCATTTGAATTTGATATCATTTCTCTTCATTACTTCATTCTTTTTGAATATAGCATAAATCCCTCCCAGACCTCTCCAAATCTCCCTAATCTCCCTATTTCTAATGCAGTTGGAGTTGCCTGAAGAGAAGTGGCTCCAGTGTTTACCATTAATGACTATTGGAAACTTACACTGTTACTTATCATAAGAAGTAGACCCTACTGCCATGACTACTGAGAGTGTGATATAAGTAACTAAAATTAAGTTGTCTTTTCTGTCTCATTTTTTCCTAAACATAATAGCACTTTCACTTCCTCCCATATTTGTTTCCATCCATGATGTTCCCTAATTTCTTGGTAACCTATATTATTTCCTTTGTTTTTACTGATTTGCAATATTTATTTTCAATTAATAAACAGTGATAACGTCCTTTCCATTCATTAATGAGAGATGAACAGTTTTCTCTAAGAGATGGATAAAATAGCAGAACATTACCTTGTGGTTGTAAATGATTTTATTACTAGTAGTTATTTTTGTGTAAAAATTAAGAATAATGTTGTGAACATAGGTGAATAATACCTCAGTTTTCTGATAGATATCAAGAATAAGTGTATAAACACAAACACATGGGACTTTATATCACAGTCCTTATCGAAAGAACTATTTATATAGATATCCCTGAGAGATCAGCACTTATTTTTTTTAATTTTAAACGTAAACTATAGCTTTATTTTTGACTTGTTTGCTTATATTTTTTGTGTATCAATTAGAAAATGCCTTGTAGAAAATAAGGGATATATGTTAACTAGTTAATTTATCAATTCATGCAAAACTCTTTCATTAAAGTAAAGAACGTAGAAGCATTTCTAGAAAAGCTATACATAATTCATGAATTAAATATGAATGGGACTGGATATCTCATATTTAAAATTTAGGACTTTTATTTGTCATCACTCTTGATTTGTATTCCTCAGCCTGTCAGGACGAATAGAAGACTAGTAGTTTATTGTGATAAATAAAATTAATTAGAAAAATGAACTCGGGAGTCACAACTGATGTCAGTTGAGAGGTATAGGGTTTACAAAGCAGGGTTCTTGAGTCCTTCTGAGAAATCTCACCAGAGCTCTCCTTTTAGCTAGTTTCCCCATAAGCAGAGTCATTTGGTTATGTCCAAAGTGCAGTAAAGAAAAGGATGCATAGACACAAATGGAAAGAAAATGCAATCCCTGAAAGGGGTGGTTTGTTTGAAGAGACATATGCATAATTCCAGGATGGCAATCTTGGGTGGAGAGCTGTCTCTGATGCTTTCCAAAGGGATGATGAGGTTGATGAAGGAAAACACCTGCATAGTCACAGTCAAGAAAACCACCTACTGCTATGCAGGATTTACACTCACAGAGTGTTCATCTCTTTGGGAAGGCTTCATCCCTTTATGGAATTGTTATCTATTGTTAAATTAATTACTTCTAGGGTTTGACTAGATTGACTTATAAGGACTGGCAATGTTCTACAAAGGTCATCCATTTCCATGTACCCACCTTTGGCCTGTATCCCTGGATACTTTTAGCTGTAGGCACCTATGAATTTCTCATTTCCACAGATGGTTCAATAGTTATGCTAGTCATTTCCACACCCATCTCTAGTTTCTGGTTTTGTGATGCCCCCAGCACAAATTTTCTATTTGTTGCCTCTATCATATGAGCTGGATGACCATTGTTTATTCAATCCTAGGCACTCTAAGTGTGCCATTGTGTTGTGGCATGCACAGACTACTCACAGTGAAGATAAAGGGAAATCACATCCCAAATTAAAATTCTACCAATAATCACTTGAAAAACTTTCCATCAATCAGTTTTTCTGTTTAGCCTATATAACAATCTGCTCACAGCTCCGGAGGACCTGCTTAAGTTGTTTTTGAACCAGTATCCTCCGGACTTCAGACCTGAAGCCGTGAATAAATATCTGTTGCAATGTTCAAGTTGTAAAGAAAGACTCGTAACACTTCTACTAAAATAGAAAAGCTAAGAAAATTTTCAAGTGAAAATGGGAGAACTGACCATGTCACTCAGCAATAAGTACTGGATATGAGGAAAGTTGTCATATTGGTTACCGCATTGGCTGTCAGTGTTGACTTGGCCAATCAGAACCTACATAAGTCTTCCTTAACCTTCATCAAATGTGATGATAAAATTTTATTAAAGGAAATACCTAGGTGCAATCCAGTGAGTGTAAAAAGGACACAGCAGAGCTGAAAGGTGAAGAAGGATATAAAATCTGTGTTCACTAATGAGAGACAATGGAGGGCACAGACATTTCAGTCCTAAAGGAGATTTATCTCACTTAATGGTACTTAGAAAATACTTAAGAGTTAGTGACTGTTTTTTTTGTTGTTTGTTTGTTTTTGGGGGGGTTGTTTGTTTTTCTTAGTTCCAGATATTACACAATTCTGATAAGCCTGTTATTTATCTTTTAATTGATCTTTGTAGTATAATTTATAGCAATTAATGTGTCTATGGACAAAATTATGTCCCTGTGCAATTACCACTACAATTAAGAATATTTCCATAATTCCAAAGAGATTCCTTGTGATTACATATAATAAGGAATCCCAGGTCCAATTCCAGAAAATGAATGATTTGCTTATTATTTGCAAAGATCAGTATTGACTACCTTAGAATTCTGTATGAACAGGATCATACTGTACACAGTCGTTTTGTCTCACTTTCTGTTAAGTACCATGTTTCCGAGATACAGGTATATAGAGTTGCATCTATCAAAACTTTGTTCCTCTGTACTTTAGACTAGTATTCCACTGTGTGAATATAGCAGTTCACTGATTTATAGATGTTTGCAACTTGCCACTATTATGAGTAAAGCTGTTATGAATTCATTAGTATTGAAGGATATAATATTTTTGTATCTCTTAGAGAAATGTATACATGTAAGATTGCTGATTTGTATGGAAATTATATGCCTAATATTATTAGAAACTGTCAAACAATTTTCCAATATAAAGAATGAGTATTCCATTGCTTTCACATCTTTGCCTGTTTGGGAATTGCAAGGTTTATTTTTTGCCATACTAGTAGATTTGTAGTTATACATCACTGTACTTTTAAATTGCATTCTGTGATTACTAAAGATGTTGAACATTTTCTCTGTGGTTATTAGCCATGTGTGCGTCTTCCTTTGTGACCTTTCTGATAGATATTTTTTAACAAAAGGCCATCTAATTAGTATTGAAAAATCTGCATTCTTTTTTTCTTTTTGTTTGTTTTGTTTTGTGTCTGCTCTCACAGGAAAAAGGCTGTACTATCTAATGAGTTAGGTCTTCTCTGGTTACTGAGGAGTAAAATCAGCTGCTGAAGTTTGGTGTTTTGGTCAGAGACTTAATTTCTTCTTGAATACTTTACTCAGGAGAGCTAAATATTTTCAATAAAGCCTAGGAGGACATATGAACAATGCCCAAGTCTTATGGTATTCAAATAAAACTATTTTCTTTCTCGTGCTGCATGAGAATGGACAATTTCAAGTCTGTATTAAATGACATGGTCCACTCCTTCTGAGATTCAGGCTAATGGAGCACCCCTGCTTGGTGTTCTCCCATACTCATAGCAGAGAGAAAGGCTAAGAAAGAGGATATCCACTGGGAGTGTTGAATGCGATAACTCATATTGCATTGAACAACACACATCATAGGGCTTAATCAAACATGAATGGAGCAGGATAAGACTTTGTGTTATATGTTAGGAACTAGAGAGAGGAGATTTGTGAAAACCAATGTTATCTACCACAATCAACTACAAAGACATTATCAAGAAGCATTACATGAAAATCTCAGAGTATAAATCCTTCACATGGTAAGCTTGAAATAAATGTTCATTATTATTGTCTTATTATTTCCTTCTGTGAACATCAAAGCTTGTAACACATTGTACAAACATGCTTTGTGTAATACCACCAAATATCTTAAAATATTACTGGTCAAGCTGAATTGCTTAGATGTCAGTTGACATTGCATCTCTATTTTCTTCACTATAAAATTTTACACAGAATGAAGACTGTATTCTAATCCATGTGGAAAATTGTACTATGAAACATTATAAATTTCACATATGAAATAAAATGATGACATTATTGATAAAGAACTTGAAATCTGTATGCTTGTTTAGACAAGTTTAGAAATGGTTTGCATGATTGCTTTTCAACATGTTATTAAAAAATTGCCTCATTTTGCAACAAATAGAATGTCTTAAATAGAAGTCTACACAATGTACCTTTCTTCCTTCCTAAAACACTTCTTTCCAGTATATCTTAAGTAAGTACCTTGTGATGGCAAATGTTATTTCTGTTTTCCATTTTTTCTGGAAAGGCATCTCCTTCTAGATAGTCATGGCTCAGGAAATGGAGATATAATATATATGAATAATGTATGATCATCATTGTTGCAGGGTAGATGTCAGAAAAATCAGTAATATGTTACAGTAATGATAAGGAGGAAGAGGAGATACCAATAAAATTAATTACCATAATGTCTTCACTATGTATTAGTTTCCAAATGCATTTTACTTCATCTAACTCATTTAATTCTCACAATATAATCATGAAATAAATATTATGTTTAAAACCATATTCCACAAGCAGAAACTGATGACAAAGTTTAAGTCAATGACTCAAGGCCCAGAACTATGGTGCAGTTATGCTAGTCTGGAACATGTTGACCTACAGTGGGCCATGCTTTTTGGTGGTCATATACTGTGTAATTCCCTCCTTTACAGATATTTGCCTCAGATAACTTACCTTGGCTTTTTAATGAGTGATGCTGGCAGAACATTAAAGGTCAAATCCTCTGAACACTCCCTATTGAAATGAGACATTATCTTGGAGTATTTTTTTTTGGCTATTGGATGACAAATAACCATTTGGAGAGAAAGACCACACTGAAAGAGCTTTCCAGGTGGAACACAGTGGCTCCTTGTGGTACCCCGGGCAATGTGAACCTGCAATTCCACGGGCAAAAACAGCAAGACCTAGTCTTAAAAAAAAAAAAAAAAATTCCAGAGATCTTAGTACTCTAACCTGAATCAGATTCACTAGCTGAATGCAGACATATAAGAACTGGCAAAACAACAGAAGGACTGCCCATTAAACCCCATGTTTTGTGAGAAACAAGTGGAACTTTATGCCACTACATTTTGGTTTGTTTTCATACATAGCAATTTATAACTGAAACAGAAGGCAAGCCATGGTCTGTGTAGGGTATTTTGCTATCATTGAAGTAACTAAAGAAATCATTATATATTCACCTCATCTGTATTTTCTTACAAAATCTGTCCCCATATCATGATCTACTCCTACCAGAGACTTCTTGCCATGGAAGACAGATTGCCAACTCCATACTGGTGCATAATACAGAAACCTATAAATTCAATAACCTGATTTAAAAAATCCTGATTTCCTTACATTGCAGAAATACAATTTTTGACAATGTCATAACAAACTCTGATGGGATTTCAATAGTGTTTATGAAAGTTTAGTTACTGATGGGTCTTTGACACATTTTCTCTTTTCTTAGCAAAGTATTCCTAAACCAAATCAGAGGGATTGTTTGCTGGCTACTGATTAATATTTTGGACAATGTAGCAATCAACTATCTAAATGAGCTATTGATCAGAGTAGTAATAAATAAATGGCATCTTGAAAGTACAGTTTATTGCAATTCAAAGACCAAATGTGTCATCAGAGTTCTCATACCAGAAATCAGGTGCCTAATATGCCTTCGTATAGACCACTGAACACTTAACACTTACTTTTAATGTGAGATACATTTTCTTTCAGAAAAGAAGGCTATGTTTTTGTAGCCACAAGCAAAGAGCTTGTGATGTGAACCATGGAGTGTTATTAAGAAGGTTAAAATATGCCTCAATGTGTTTTCGCAAGTTGAAGGATCTGGAAAACCCATGCTGCAATTCAGGTTGAGTCAGCAGACTTGAGAACCAGGGGAGAAGAGAAGAGGTAAGATTTCATGGTTCACTCAAATGGGAAAGGAAAAGAGTAAAGTAATGATGAATGATGATAACTCCCTTTGTGTTAAAATCAGAGTATAATATGTGGAAGCAATGGGAGCGAAGATTGGTCCATTGCATTTGCCCACATTTCCTTCAAGTGTTAGACTACAAACATTCGCGTCTCCTCTGTAATAGCAGCTGAGTTCATCCCAAAGGCCTTTTATAGCTCTGTTTACTCTAAGTGTACTGGAAGAAGAATTAAGCATCTCTGAATAACAGTGCTACTGCCCATTCTTTTAATGAGTGAATCCATAAGTTCCAGAGAACAGTTTCACCAAGGCAGAACAGACCAGGGCCAATTTAGCAGGAGGAAAAGTCTTGCACCATTTTCACATTCCAAAGTTTCACAATCAAGAGGCCTGAACTGTAGAGTCAGGTCTGCTATCAACATCTATAAACTGAAAAAACTGATAGAAGTCTGACATTGCACATATCGAGATCAAAAATTTTACCTCTTTTATGATGTATTCCCTGTGGCAACACCTTGATCTTCCCTGTGTTTTCATGTCCTCAATTATAAAACAGGATACAAATACTTAATATATAGGGCTCTCTTGCATATGAAAAGGAAATATATTTAAGATAAAATATTTATCATAAGACTTTGGTTTCAATGTTTGGGGGCTAAACATTATTTTATTATTTATTTCAAATTCAGAATAGGAGCTTATGAGAATATTCAGCTGATCCCCTTTCTACTGATGGAGACATATTTCCCTTTAATTTCTTTGTTCTAAATCAGTCTTTGTTTCCCAGCAGCTTATACCTTTGGGGACTTAATTACACATAAATGGATATGAGATGGAAATTTAGGTAAGTGTACTTTTTTAAAGTTCCACCTGTAAATTTGATGTGCCCCTTCTGATTGAGAGTGACTCATGAAACTGAATTGTCACAATCCTTGTAAAAAAAATCCTGTAAAAGTAAAACTCAGCTGGAATTTAACTGTTTCCTTCATAGTGGTTTTATGCTGTATATATTGGCAAAATGTCTAATTTCAAATTTTATTACATCACTATTGTTTTACTTCTGATTAACCTTAAAAAGACAGAAATAAGAAATCCTAGTACTGTTGAGTCAGAGAAAGAAGATAGGGCTACTAGCAATAATACCCAGGAGAGTTGTGAAATTCAATTCCAGTTCATTACTGTACTGTGACCTTCTTAATGCCAGCAATTTAATACTAGTATTAAACTCCTATGACCAGGGCAAATCTAGTGGATAGCATAGGGTCCTCTTTGGAGTCCATTACTATGGTTGTTGAATTGTTGTTTCTCCTTGGAAAAGAAAGAAAGAAAAAAAAATGCTGTGAATGACAACATCAACCACTATGTTACTTTCTATAATTTTTAATTCATCACATCAGAAATTAAAACTTGGCTATCAAACTCATCTGTCTGCTTGTTATCTATAATCTATAAGTGACAGAGATATATACCTACATAAGTAATATATCTCAAATACAGTGTATATCATGAATGTGAAAAATATTTATATAAATAAATACATATCATGGGCTTGAGAAAACATTTCTCAGGGTAAAGCTATTTCTAGATTTTCAGAGGTTCTTCCACATTGTGAGATTCCTGCCAAAAAATGTTTTAACAACTCTTCTGAGGTTTGGTTGGCATACATCAACTGCATCTATTTAGACTGCAATTTTATAAGCTTGAAACCATCACCACAATCAAAACAATGTACTTGTCTATCATTCTAAAATGTTTCCTCCAACTCTTTCCTACTTTCTCTCTCTAGCTCCTCTCTTTCCAGCAATCACTGATTAACTTTCTATCAATATTTTTTTTTCAGATTTCCTGAATTATATATAAATGCAATTATACGCGGAGTATTCTTCTTTTCCTGTCTTTTTTCATTCATCAAAATTATGTTAAATTCACTCTAATTCACTCAGATTGCAGCATGAATCAATAAATAGTCCATCCCTTTAAATGGGAAAAAGTATTCTATTGTAAGCATAGACCAGTTGGGTAACTTTTTGCTTTCTTGATAATTTCTTTCACTATGCAACAATCTTTTAGTTTAATGTAGTCACATTTGTTTATATTTACTTTTCTTTCCATCATCATTGGTGACCTGCCAAAAAAGACCACTTAAAGCCAAAATTGTGGAGTATTTACTTTTGCTCTCTTAAATATATTTTATAGCTTTTGGTCTTATATTCTTTTCTTTAATCCAGTTTGAGTTATTTTTGTTTGTGAAATGGTTGTTCTAGCTTCATTCTTTTTCAAACTGGCTGCACAGTATTCTCAAAACCACTTGCTGATGAGACTTTCTCCACTCTTAGCTTCCTTATTAGATTGACTATTCATAGGGAGTTGGGCTTATTTTTTAACTCTCAATTCTATACCACTAGAATATATGTCTTTTTGTTTGTTTCCCAATAAACAATGTGTTGATTAACATAGTTTTATAATATAGATCTAAGTTTGGGAGCAGAAATACAGGATGTTTTATAAAAGTTCATTTTTTTGAAAGATAAAAGTGATTGCAAGTTAAATTTCTTGTATTTTACAGAAAGCAAAGAACATATATTATTATATGTTTACATATATGCATATCTCACAATAAAGGGAACATGGATTGTGGTAAATTTACTAAAGAAATATTTCTTTACAAAACTATTTCCCGATCAAGGACTTCTATAAAAAGCGATTTATTTGTTACTTATTTACTGTTAAAACTTTTATTAATGCTAAGCCATGTGTGAATGTATGTGTAACAATAATTCTAGTTAACATATGCTCTTAAATGTCAATTACTGAAATTTGTGTTGTTTTGAACATTGGATAAAAGTATGAGCTTGATTCATACTTTTAATTTGACTTGACTTTACTAGGAAGTCTAGACCAGTTAGTTAAGAGCTGAAAGCTTAACTGCAGGAGCCAAAGCTCTTACACTATTTCAAGTTTCAATGTTGTAATAGTTTCATAAAGATCACATTTAGAGAGAAGAGGATATTAAGATTTGAAAATAAAATTTCAATGTAGATGGGTAAAATGTGCACATGAGTATAGTTAGAGTATCTGAAATAGCATTGTGTTTGCTCATATCATGTTACAGCCTATACAGACAGGATTTAAAGACTATTGAAATGTGATAATACCATAAAGCAAGTTAGGGGCAAAGGCAGAATGAAACCACAAGTCCCTCAACTCCTAGCTCAAGATTATCTCCTAGTTCAAGATTATCTCCAATAATGGAAACTCTCAAGACACCTATTATTGCTTTAAATTAAATAATTTCTTTTTATGCCTAAAGCCTAAGGTAGAATAAACTCCCTCATGAACACATCTTGAGAGTTGATAGTTTGAAGTCAATATAGAAGTCACAGTCCTTGGTTCAAAGAATAATATTCTGGAAAATGTATAATTATATAAAAGCAGATAAATATTCTTGCTATTTGTAGTTAGTTTTAAACTTTGGTAGCAATAGGATGACAAGAAATTAAAGTTTAAGTTTTCTGAATAAAGGAAACTATTCTTTAAAAAATCCATCAAGCGTCCCATTAAGTGCTCTTTGACTTGTCAATTGTGAAATGAATTTCATTTGCCACTTCACTTCTTGCGGAGTCCTTGGTTCTCTTTCTTTTTTACTGCATTCTATTTTCTCTGCAATTTTACCCATTTCAATTTGCTTACCACCAACAACTGAATTACAAATCTCGACATGTATATTTCTAACCATATTATATATATGGCTATATATGTAATATGGTTATATATGTTGGTTATGGTTATATGGTGTTATATATATATATATATTTGAGGCTGGAAGCAATATATATATATATTATATTATATATTATATACAATAATTATATTATATATTATATATAATATATACATATTATATATATTGCTTCCAGTCTCAAATGTGTTAGCTTCTATCTAGAATACATGCAGACACTCCAAGTTAAGCATATCAAAACTGAGCACATTATCAACTTCTTTCAAATCTTTTTTTCCCCTGTATTTCTTATTCCTTTTCATAGCATCACCTTTCATTTCTACCACTGTTTCATTCCAAATCTATTCACATCCAATTTAGCCCTAGATAAATCTCAGACTTGTTCCTTGAATTTTGATTATATCACATGTAAATGTTTCAGGTACTCATCCCTTCTTTATGATATCTGCATTTTCCACACAACCTATCTCTTTCCACACAACCTATCTCTTTAATAATACCTTGCTTTCTATACAAGGAATGTGCTGAACTCTTAGGTCAGCAAAAATGCCATTCAAGTTTGGTTCCTGGTTTTTCTTAGTCATTTAATCTCATTTTGATTGTCCTCAACTTTACGCTACTGGTTCTATACCTCAGCTATTCTAAAACTGTGGATATTCAAAATCTTTGGATATTCAAATCCCTTTTATAAAATATTTAGTTCTTGCAAATAATCTATGCACATCCTCTCATAGAGTTAAATCATATCTAGATTACTTATAATACCTTGTACAAAAAAAATGGTTGCAAACAGCTGCTATATTTATTGTTTAGAGAACAAAAAAAAAAAACAAAAAACAAACAAAAAAAAAAACCTTGTCTTATAGATACAATCATCATCTTTACCACATAATATCTTATCTGTAGCTCATTGAATCTATAAATACAGAAACTGGACATAGAGGGTCAGCTGCATTTGATTTTTTCAGGTTTCTGAGGATGCTTTCTCAAATATAGTTCCTCTTCTCATGTTTGAAATCTTGCTCTCTCTGTCAAGTCTTCATTCCCTCAAGACCACTAGTTGAACCATTATATTCTTATAGAAATTTGTCCATCTATCTTCTGTGGCACTTATTACTTTGTACTCTAACTTCAACAATATAAAAGCAGTGCTAAAGCACTACTCAGGACAGTGTTAAGGGACAGTGCTCAATGCACAAGCTAGGTCACCATCTATGGATTCTCACCCATACACTACATTATAAGAATGCTCAGACTTAGGGTCCAAAAGCAAGTTTAAATACCAAACAAGAAACTGGAGGAAAGGAAAACATTTTTAAGGACTCAAGTCACTGGCTGTCTCCAGATACTGTCCAGATCTTCCAAATAAAGATCTCTCATGGAAGATGAGGTGACAGTGCAGCAGTCCATAGCTGCAGCACAAAGCCTGAGTCAGATGCCTTCCTGGTGGGAACAGGTTCAAGAGCACCAAGAGGTAGTGCTGGAGGACAGAGCTTATGGGCTGTTCTAAGTGAACAGTTGGCATACACCAACGGAGATCAGCTTTTTGAGCCAGTGGGCTGAGACTATTGGTGCTCTGTTCAGATGATGTCAGATGAAAGACTGATGAAGTTGAAGTGACCAGATATCTGGAAATGTCTACGGAGGTCAGGAAGACTGGACATCTAGAGGTCAAGAAGTCTGCGGAGGCCTGATGAAGTCCATGGATGTCATATGCTACATGCTTTTCTCTCTTCAGAGACCATATGCTGAATCATTTTTCAAGGTAATTTCATGAATGATTTCTCTTTAAAGATGGTCCAGTGATTCAGTTATATCTGATTCAAACTGATTTGTGCCAGTCAAAACCTGTTTTATCTGGTTTAGAACTGCATTGAACATATTAAATGTGGTTTTCTCTGAATAAAAATGATCTTAACTGTTTTTACATAACTCAGACCACTTGTATTCGGTTTAGAAAGCACTTTGAGCTGGTTTGAATTGGTTTATCAAGCTCAAACCAGTTTGAAGCTGTCAAATCTGCTTTTATATGGATTAAAACATGTTTAATCCAGTTTTATCTACTTAAAACCTGATTCACTTTTACTGTTTTTAAACCAATTTTATCTGGTTTAGAAGCTAGTTTGAACTAGTTTTATACTGTTCAAAACAGGTTGAGCCTGTCACAACTGTTATTGTTTGTTTGTTTATTTGCTTGTTTTCTATTTGGGAACCATTTAAACACATCTAGTATAGTTTGAACATGTTTAATCCACTTTTGTCTAAAAGTGGCCTGAGTCACTTTTACCTGGTTCAGACTGCTTTCACCTGCCTTAGAAAACATACTGAGCTTGTCTGACTTGGTTTTATCAACTCCATATTCCTCTAAACCTGTTACAACCAGTTATATATGGTTTGAAATTGGTTTGAACATGTTTAAACTAATTTTGTTTGTTTAAGACCAGTCTGAATCATCTTTTCAAACAAATTTTACCCAGTTAGAAAACTAATTTGAACACTATTGAGTGAGTTTTACATGGTTCCAGCTGGTTTGGGTCTGTCAACATCTAGTTTTATCTGGTTTGGACCTGACTTGAATGTGTTTAATTGGGTTTGCCTTTCTAAAGACTGTGATTGTTTCACATTTTGTTTTAAATTCAAATCATGAAATTTTCATTTTATATTAAAATAATAACTAAAAGTTGTGTGACAATAAAGAGCACAAATCTGGTTGCTTCATTCAGAAAAAACTGTTTGATCAATTTAGGGTCCTGGAACCAGGTGCAAAAGTAAAAAGACAGGTCTTTTCCTGCATGAGCCTGCGTTCAGGTCATTGAGACTGTCAGGTCCAGGAAAATCATGATTAGACTCTTAGGTCAGTTTTTCCCTCCAATTTTCATCTTTACTTACCAATTTTGCTATTATTTTGACAGCATATATTTCCTTTTCAACTGTGAATGAATGGCTTGTATTA
Source organism: Uropsilus gracilis (assembly GCA_004024945.1). Classification (NCBI taxonomy): domain Eukaryota; kingdom Metazoa; phylum Chordata; class Mammalia; order Eulipotyphla; family Talpidae; genus Uropsilus; species Uropsilus gracilis. The sequence continues at coordinate 114,455 of PVHY01000468.1, read as the reverse complement.
TTTATTTTTACATTTTACTTTTGTCCCTTTACATTTATTATTTCTTTACATTTCATTCTAGAAAGTGCAAGATACTTTAAAATGGGGTCTTAGTAATTTTTCATCAGTTTTCATTCATCAACATACAATATATCCTCTCTTTAACAGTTATAAGCATGCCCTTCCACTTTTCTTTCAGGTAACCAACATTTTGTTTTGTTGTGTAAAAGCTTGTGGTTTAGACAGAAATAATTAGGTCTTTCTCTGTCTTATTCATTTCACTTAATATAATAACTTCATGTTCTAGTCAAGTCCTTGTAAATGTATTGTCTTATCTTTGAAAAGGGAAAAATAAAGACACACATAGCTCTCACAGTGAGGCCCAAGTGAGAAAATGTATGACAAAATATTTAGCACTGTATCTAACACAACATTTAAAAGTGGAAGTTATTATAATTAGTTTGGTAATTAAGTACCCTGAGTACAATTTAAAAGAAAAACAAATATATGAATAGCTTTTAAGACTGTATTTAAGTAGAGATTCTCACCTCAATATAATCAAAATGGAAATTCAATTTCTCAACCAAAATAACTATACAATCAAGGTAATCTTTACAAGTTGCTAGATTTAAATATTTCTAAAATCAGCATACAGTATCCAGTGATCCAGTTCTCAATACAAGAAATTATAATTATCTTTGGGTTACTTAGCACACAAATGGACATACATACATACACACAAACACACACACAGGTTTGTGTGTGTGTGTGATAAACTTTTCATGAAAATGTCTATATTTTACTTTGCTCTGAGGAGTTTTAAGTAGTTCAAAAGAGGCAAAAGAACACAATTGCAACAATGCATAAATTATTTAGGGTTTAGGTGGGAGCAATAAAGGATGGGAGGTGGTGGAAGAACCCGGGGGAATACAAAGATATGAAATATCTATATATCTATCTATATAAATACATAAGTAACATTATTATATGAAAATTATGGTTTAGTTTTCTTACTGATTTTCTGTAGCTTTATAAACTAAAAAGAAAAAAAAAGGTAAGTATATGGTGTACAAAGGCAATGCCATCTTGTATCAAATTCACATTAACATTACTTTAAAATAGCTAGTTCCATAAATGAGAAGTGTCAACATACAATTCTATAGGGTAGAGTGTACTTGAACACACTGGAATTAGATTCAATTCCAGTATGTGAAAAGAATGAACTAAGTAAAATCTTCCCTTTTCTTTAAATACCTTTCAATACTAAATTATAACATGCTTTTGTCTACATTTTTTCTTTAGTTTTATTAGCGCTATTTTGGATTACAAGATTTCATCCCACCCCACCCGACTCGTTACCCCACCCCCAGTCCTTCGTCTTTTCTTTCTTCGTCATTGTTCCTCTAAACTACAAGACCATCTGTTCACTTGGCAGATGCAAGTCAGTTCTATAATTGTTGTCATTCTTAGCATAGTGCAAACCCTGCACAATCCAGAGGACGAGAAGTACTACATTCATGAGTTAGCCAAATGTATATTGTTGTCGAAATTACTTGTCAAAACGTCAAAGGGAACAATATTTGATTTTCAAAGCACAGCATACATCTACCCAGATTACAATATGAGGGCTCTATTATGCTGTTACTTATGCAATGCATTATTCAGATTTTGACTAAAGTAAATGGCATGAGCTCTCTCTGGCTTTGATTTCTATTGTGTAAAAGGAATATAGGAGTTGGTTACAAAATCCTTTGTTCAATCAAGGGATTGAGAGGTTATTCGGAAGTACATCAAATACATACATTTGGATGACAGAAACCTCTGTTATAAAAGCATAACACTTTTAAACAAACCCAATCTATGATAACTGGGATTTTACCATAAAAACATAACAAAATACAGACTTGGAGTATCTTAAAGACATAAACAATCAGATGTAATAGTGTCTTTTTACCACTGCTGTAACAAATTCAAACTTTAGAGGCGTAAGAGCACAGAAATTTATCATCTGGTCATTCTGTAGATCAGGTGTCCACATGAGTCTCTTGAATCAAAATTGAACTGCTAGCAAGGTTGCCTTCCTTTCTGGAAGCTCCAGGGAAGAGTTCATTTTTCTTGCATCTTTCCTGCAGCTTCTAAAGGTCAATCCAATTCCTTCTCTATCTTCAAAGTTAACAGCTTCTTTACATCACTGCCTATTCTGTAGCCACAGAATAGTTTCCTCTCTGGTGATAGTCAAGATGGTTCTTTACTTAAAACAACAACAACAACAACAAACAAAAACCATGTGATCAGCGACTCAACTGGATAATCCAGGATAATATCCCCAATTCAAAATCCTTAGCCTTAGTCCCATCCACTAAATCCCTTAAATTCCTTTTCCCACATTTTCATAGGTTCCAGGGGTGACACGCTGAAAAACTGAAAATTACTACTCCATGCAGCACAGTTATCATCAATCTCAAGCTTCTCTTTTACAAGTGAGAAATGAAACACATGAAATACTTTATATTAGCACAAAGTGAAACAACACTGAACATTGAAAATTTATCCTAAACTCTAGTTCAATGCTTTTATACAAAAACATGGCACTTTTCTTTATAATTTTTTGATTGCTCTTGTAAAAAAACAGATGAAAGAATTTCTCTAAATAGCAGCTGACTTCATAGCTTTAACACCAGACTTAAACTACTCTATGATGATGCAAATCAGTAATACATGCAACATTTCAACAATGCACAGACCACCCAGAATCAGAGTAGGCATTTAATTAATATTTTTATATTGTTGATGGTAATAATGATGTCATATCACAACACATTCCTGAAACCCTAAAAACTGCTTTTATTTTTAACTGATTTTGAGGAAGATAGATTAGTAAGAAACCAACCAATTAGATTTTTGTGCATGATGTATTCTACACATACTCATTAAATGTCTACTCTAAACCAGATGTTGAGGTAGATGGTGGAGATAAAGGGGAAAATGGGTGGAGAACACTCTAGAATTATTTCAAGATATATGCATGTGTTACATATGGTTGTGTGAAAGGAGAAAACAGGAGAAAGTAGTAAATTCTGAAAGTTTGTCAACAGAAAAGTTGACATCATAGGTTGATTTGAAAGAACAAAAAGGTTTACTAAATAAGGATTACATCTAGCTAGCTAGCTAGCTAGCTAGCTAACATGTAGTAAGTCTTTCTTTTTTTCCCACCAGCAGCTATAAAATGATTTAACAGGCTGGAAACATCTAACAAAATTAGTGTCCAGGAAATATATATGCTTCACATCATCATTTTCCTCCAACTTTTCTTGTGTGATAATAACCTATTGTCACATAGAATGTGTTTCAGCACTGGAAAATTCAACACAGAGACCCCTCAATAATATGTTGATTTGTTTTGAAGAACTCTTAAGTCACATCAAGGTAATGTCTGAAGGGTGTCAACCGGTATTTTTAAGTCCTAGTGTTACAAACCAGTGTTACTTGGAAATAACAAAAAAAAAAAAATGTAAGCACTTTAATTTGGGAATATTCACTGAATAATATCATCAGTAAGGATTAAGATTACTATTGCAATGTCTATTTAACTATTCAACAAATATTTAACAAGTTACTGCTATATGACAGGCACTCTTCTGTGCACTGAATAAGTAGACAAATTATTCTCCTCTTTCTATAGAAATTAATATATAATTGAGCATGTGATAAAAAAATATAATGTAATACATGGATTCCTAGAAGCATTTTCAGGTAAGGGAATCAAGAATCCACATAAAAGGAACAGAATACAGCAACCACAAGAAATGTTCAGGAATAGTGTTTGTGAAGTACAAAGAAAATCACAGAGGCAACAACAGTGTGACCAAGAAGGAAAGTGGAAGGAGATAAGCATGAAGTAGCTGAGGTTTCTCCCACAGATGGTTCCAATGGGTTTTGTTTTGAGTACAATGGGAAGTCACCAATGGGTTTTAAACTAAACTGTGAGGTGAAATATTTATATATATTTATGACATATTTATAATAATTTATCCAACTTCAGTGTTTCGATGGGAGAGAATGGGAAGGATCCAACGCCATTGTTCAAGTGAGGTGTGAGTAGGAATCCACCATCAACACAAGTCTATAATTTGGTTAAATATGGGTACAATGGGTGCAAAGGGTCACCTGTGCCCAGATGTTTACTGCAGCACAATTTATAATTGCAAGGTCATGGAAACAACCTAAATGCCCCAAAACGGATGACTGGATGAAAAAAATGTGGTATATATACACGATGGAATATTACTCATCCATTAAAAATGACAAATTCGACAATTTCATAACAACATGTATGTATTTAGAAGAAATCATATTAGCAGAAACATGCCATAAAGAAAAAAGCAGAAGCAAAATGGTTTCATTAATATACGCGATATAGTGAAAAAAATAAACAAAAGCCTTGAGGAAAGTCAAAACAAGCTAAGCACCAAAATGAAGCACACAACTATGAGCAGGAGGAAAGAGGGGAAGGGAGGGGAGGGGGGAAATCCTTGAGATTACAATGCTGTGAAATTTATATATAAATAAAAATAAATATGAAATCAATTTGTGTTGGTTTTCAAAAAAGAGACTACAGATCTATTTGCACTGGGATAAAATGGTCATAAAATAAAATCAATGTAATCAAGAAAAGTCATTACACTTGTGGAATTTAGAATAATAAAATTTTCAAATGTCATATAAATATTGATTAATATTCACAACTATAGATATACATTATAGTCATTTTGTGGGATGTTGCTTAAAAAATACTTATACTTACCCACAATCAGTTATATGTTATGTAGTAAAATTTCACTCATCTTAAATCTGTGCTGAATGTTATATTATAGCAAGCATCTGTTAATTTGTTATGAATTTATTTAATTTGCATTTTATTGGATTTGTTATACTTAGTAACTTCACTTATTACCTATTAGAGAAACAGTGTCTTAAGAATCACAGCAACATTTACATGTTGCTAAATATCATTTTGAAATATAGCTTGCATTTCCTTTGGAAAAGTTCAGAATCTCCCCTCTACATCCTAACTGTCAAAACTAACCAATGTGAATTTGTGAAAATAAAATCGCATCCAAACATGTACACATCTAAGTTATTAAGTAATTCTTTAATAACTACATATGTTTAAAATCTCCTCTGGTTTCTAATGAAATATTTGTGACTTAGTTTTTCAGTCATGTGTACACTCACTTCAAAAATTTCACGGTGACATGGATAGCATTTTTTGTTGTTGTTGGGTATTGGTTGCTAAGGTTACGGACTTTTTTCCCTGCTAATAACAGACTATATTGGGTTTGTAACATGAGTCTCCTGGGCACTCAGAATTTGATCACCCCAAGTCTCATTTTCTAGGCTTTCTTTGTATTCATTGCTGAATTGTCTGATTCCTGCCCCATGTCAGCCAAGGCACTAGTCTTCTTGCTAACTGTATATACCCTTGTCCTCAATGAATAAGGGCCTGATTGTGCACTGATTAAAATGGCTTATTTTACTGTTAAAGTAAATTACACAGAAATGGCATTTCCTACCAAACAAAGAAAAATAATACCATAATAACACAAACTCGACACTTCCCTAATGCTTTAATCTGACAATTTCAGCACACTGAACAAACAGCAATTAATTAACCCTTATAACATTTCTGTCAGGAAGACCTGATTACAGCCATTTAACAAACGCAATGCTAAAATGTAACATAACTTGGACAAGGTTATGCAGCTTGTTGGTGACAGATGGGGACTCTAGTTCGCCCTCCATGGCCTGGGCTCCCATGCAGTCAACAGTTAATCAGGAGAGCCTGTTGCTTTGGCTCCTACTAAGAAAATCCTTATTTCATAGGAATCTTTAAATGGCTATTCAGGCAATGGCTTTGTTATTTTCAGTTCTAATGCTCATCAAAGATTAGCTTGAATAGGAAAGAGAACTTGAAAATCTATAAGCACTTCTTGATAAGAAAACTGCTGTTTTTACAAAATAAAGCAAAATGTGTTTTCTGGTGAAATCAGGATGAGGAGGAGTTTTGATAATTACTAAATGGAGTAACTATGCACTTGAAGACAATCCATTTCCCTGGTACTTTCATACCATGGCTTAACAATACCAAGAAGAGGAAAACTTTCTTGCGATTCAAATGCATATGAGAGGACAACCTGCAAAGAAATGTGAAGCATAAGGAACAGAATGCATCCAGGCAAGCAGTTAGAATTTCTTTCTTTGGTTAGTGATCCATTTAGCAACTCTCTTGACCATCATCTGGAATCTTCAAAAGCTGTGCCTGAAGTTAAATTGGGTCCCGTCGCATCTGCCAGAATGGCTGGCATCACACTGACATGGTAGGTCCTGAGTCTATAATCACTAGACTTCAGTCGTTTCTGACATCAAGGGCAGAGAGCCCACATCACTTCCCTTCTCATGCTGTTCCAGAGAACACAAACTAATCAAGTTCCCTCATTACACGTTATGTCTCTTAGATGTGTCTTTAATGAGAATCTGATTCTAGTAAGATTTACATATGGCAAGCTCCCCCCACCCCTCTTGAGACTCATGCTTCTATTTAGACTGTGAATGATCAACAGCTGACGGGCATTTTGGTCATTATCATAAAAGCATAAGGGGGTGGTCAACTCAGACTTGGTCCTTGTTCTTCCTGGCCATGGCTGCCTGTTTGCCTAGCCCCTATTCTTCATCAGAGTGAAAGTGAGCTTACTCTTCTACCTCTACATCACTTGATTCTTTTTTTTTTTTTTTCAGACAAGGTCTTGTTATTTTTGCCTGTGGAACCGCAGGCTCACATTGCCTGGGGTACCACAGACTCAAGCAATCCCCAGCCTCAGCTTCCCAGGTAGCTTCTTAGGTCCACGCCACCATGCCCAGCAAAGATTTTTTGAACTAGGTCTCGCTACACTGCCCTGAGCAGGATTTGAACAGTGATCCCTGGCCCCATCCACAGCTTCCTAGGCTGCTGCTTACAGGCATGCGCCACCATGATTGACTACATCATTTTAGTCTTATGATCAATTCCTATTTTCCAAATTCAGCAGATTTTTTGTTTGTTTGTTTGTTTGTTTGCTGAGGTAATGGTAACATTGGTTTACAATGTGGTGCATGGTTTAGGAAATAGATTCACTTCTCCTCAGATGTATGTTGCTATATTCATACCCACCACCAAAATATTTGGAACCACACTTTAAGACTACTAGCATTTCAAGTTTAACCATTTTTACAAGGTTCTTGACAGTATTTGGCTGTTTTTTTTTTTTCTCATTCTCCTGAGGTAACTGCTGCTACCACTTCTTCAATCTCCATTCTCAGAGAAACACCACTGCATCATTTTATTTTCTTACCTCTCCAACTTTCTATTTTGAGACCTGGCACCAAACATTTATTAAATATTTGTGTGTGTGTGTCAGTTCCTGAATTCATTATAACCTGGGGACTTAGTTGTGATCTGTCCCTGACTGTCTCCTCAGACAGCTTGTAATTTAGTGGGATCCAAATATGTCAATTGATTTAACTATACACAATATCAAACCATGTACAATGTGATCATAAGGCCCAGATTGGGGACACACTACTACTTCTATCGGATGGGTAGTCGGGGAGAAGCAGGCTCAACATCCCATAGCTAGTGGACTTCTCACGGGATAATTCAAGTATTTCCCACAATTCCTCTGGGTGTGAATGGTTCCTAGAAAGTGATGAAAACCAGCCATCTGAAGGGAAGTAACACACATCATCCCTTTCTGTTTACAACATCTTCTGTGCCTTTTTTCCTTCACCTCCTCCCAAAGCACTCCTAGTACAGTAGTTTCTACTTAGTAGGCTACAAAAGTGTACATGATACCCCACTAAGTGAGATCTTTTCTAACACACCCATGACAGACACAACCCCACACCCAGTTCCCCTCAGTTACTTCATTTCTTTCCGATTCTCTCACCACCTAATGTCTTAGATTTACCTATATGATAAAGCAACTATGTCCCTGATTAGGATGGAAGTCTCACAGATGCTGGCATATTGCACTGATGCATGTCTTGGACATATGTAGCAGAAAGAAAGTGTTCAAAAAAAGTTTTTTACATAAATAACTGGTCCCATTTCCACTTGAACTTCAACCGGTTTACTTTTCATTTCCTATATCTTAACATTTCATAGCCAGATTAAAAATTAAACTGCTCACTAAACTCCCCTGAACTCAGAGAAAGCAAAACTTTTAAAAACACTGTGTACTAAGTAGTATGTGTAAGGTATGAGAACAAGTCATGGCAAGTGTTGTGACAAAAATGGATTAGGAGAAAGAAAGGAAGGGAAGAATCTTATTCTTTACCTGATGTGGTCAGATAGGAATCCATAAAAAGGTGATATTTTAATAATCTCAACTGATAAAATTCTGCATAACACATGTCACTTAATGTTCTAACTAAAATAACAGTTTTTCATGATGAGAGGGAGCAGGTAATTATGGATTTCTGATATTCCCAGGAGGAATCTCCTGTGTGCATGTGGAAGCAGAAATTACTTACAAATTGGAGAAAAATAGATTATGAATAAATGGAAGTATTTTTAACATAGTAGCTGAAATTTTTACTGAGTACATCTTTAAAAAGACAATATAATTTGAAGACATTTCAGTAGAAATAGACTATTCAACCATTCAATAATTCTTTGGTTTCATAAGTATTTTGTTATATTTTTAAATAGCTTTATTTTATCATTAATTTTATATTTAATATTGAAACATCAAAAATAGAGATAAAAGACTATAAATTCACTCACTAGAGATAAAGTTTTCATTTATCACTCATTTTCTTTTTTTTTACATTTTAGAATCATGCTATTAGTGCTTTATAAGAACCATTTAATTATTTATGCCATGCACAGTTTAATGTCAATAAACATTAATCTGTATAAACTTATACACCATAGAAACTAGCACCTAATTATCCAAAAAAAGTTTGATTAAAATAAAAAATAAGGAAAAAGAGGGAGTATAAAGACCAATTATAAAAAGAATATTCAAACATGTATACATACCTATAAATGCATCTTTCTAAATATTTTCCCTGTGTCCATCAGTTGTACTTAAACTTTGTTCAATTTCTTTAGATGTTTTACTTCTGGAATATAAAAAAAATTTAGGAGGAAAATGACATGATTATAAAAAATAAATTTATAGTATTTGATATTTAAATTTGACATGAAATTTCTAAAATGTCATTCTTCAAGCACATGATTACATTATGCTAAGGTACTAGTCTATTCATTTTTAAGTTTCCATACTGAAATAAATATCTTTGTATTCTAAACCAATATTTTCTTAAATAAATCCATAAAGATGAAATTTAATCAGGTAACATATATTTTAATTTTTCTTTTTTTCTTATTTAAATATGCAAGATTGGATTTATCCTCCAGAGATTTTCTTAAGATCATATTTCAAATTTGTTCATTTTATCACAAGTATGAGGGTATAGACTCCCTGATTCTTACCTTTCAAAAAATAAAAACTTTATAGCAGTACTATTACTGATGTACAATCAGTTATGGGATTTAAATGTCTTTCTATTTATCAGTTCACTAAATTTTTCCCACTGTTTTCTGATTCCATAAGCATAATGCTATAGAAAAAGGTACCAGCAAACATTTGTGTTTTATTCCTGTCCCAAATGACAAATCTCTGTCATTTAGTAATGGTGGTGGCCATTGAATTGAAATGGATCATCTATGTCATTCAAAAGTCATTTTCTTTCATTCATAAAATTATAATTTACTTTTTATTGAATAACAAATATTTTCTAAAAATTGAAATTTTGAATACATGGTAAGATGATAATACAGTTTTCATTTTCTTCCCCATAGCAAATCTTTTCAATATATTTTCTAAACATTGAATGTATCTAAAATTCCTGGATTAGATCCTACTCAATAAAATGATTGACTGCTAATTCATATAGTTAATTTATCATATTGTCAAAAATATCAAATTATTCACATTCTTTAGCTAACACTGATGTGAATGCAGGAATATTTTTATCTAATTAGTATTTGTTTAATAGAAATCACTTATTTTATTCAAGATTTATAGGCTCTGACAGTTACTCATGCTTTATATCATTGTTGGAAGAGTTGAGAGAACAGAGGTCTAGGTAGCCAACGCGTGTAGTTTTTGAGAGATGTGCTATCCAGAGCCCCATGACTTGACACTAATTTTTACAGTTTGACATGCCCACATTAGTGGATCTCAGGAGTTTGCAGCAAAACTCTCCAATTCTTTGTCCACCTGCAAGTATGGCTATAACTACCTTAGAAAATAATGAACTTCTAATTCATTTCCACATTCTAAGTTGGGCATGAGTAATTCTCTGGCTGAAACAAGCACTACACAGTAACAGGGGCCCTGGGAAGCAGAATCTCCACCATTCAAAGGAATGGGAAGGTGATTAAACATGCCTGGTATCATGCAGATGAAACTGATTCCAGTCTTAGGCAGTGAATTGTATGACTAAGGAGTTCAGCTATTTAGCAATAGGTCATTCTCTAATTCCCTTAAAAATTGTAAAATAAAAAGATTGAGAATCTTATCTCTTGATAGACAATAGCATACAAATGCATATATTTTAGTGTATAAACTCAACTCTGCTTGTGAAATACTGCTCAAAGTGAAATATGAAAAAGAAAAAGAAAAAAAGAAGAAAAAATGACTGTAAGACTCTTAAACTTGAGATTATTTTTCATATTTGTTTTTTGTTGTTGTTATCTTCCATAACGTCTTTGAGGTAACATTGATTTACAACACTGAACATGCGGCAGAAATATTGATTCCCAACTGTTCAGGTATATAGTTTTTGGATTTATTTTTGCCATTATACTTTTACAGATGCAATTAATAAAATTTGTAATATATTAGGTATAAGAAATATTTGATATATTGAAATTTCAGAGGCATATATTTACTTAAGTATAAATAATGTCAGTGTTATAGCTAAGTTTTATTTATAAAGTACTATGCACTAGTCACTGCCTTAAAACCAATAGCTTATTTAATGCTCTCCATAAAAAATTTAGGGAGGCACTGAATATCAATACCCACTTCTTGATTATGATGATACTAAAGGTGGTAAGACATAAAATGACTCAGGACTCAATAAGGAATGGAATTAATCTTCATATTGATTGGACTTGTAGCTACTGCTCATTTCAGTCATATAGCATATATATATATATATATTTTTTTTTTCACTGAGCTAAAGACCTTGGTTACCAAACATAACTTGAGGAAATTCTTCTTGAAGGAAACCATGTAGGTTGCCTGAAACATTTAAATCAGGATTTATTTGTTCAGAAAGTTTCCTTATATTCACATTTTCATAAATTGGGGAAACGCATCCTGTCTTTTGTAGATCAATAATTTTTCTACAATCCATTTTATCACTGGTGAGCAAGGAAGAAACTCAAATCATTTTAAAAAATTCAGTCTCTTATTTTGAGGTCTTGACCTCTTTGGAGGATAAACAGAGCTACTTTCAGTTCAGGAAGGAAAGTATAGCACTCTCATAATTAATGTCAAGCATGTCAGTTTAACTGGAAATGTTCAAATCTTAATAGACTGTAAATCAGGAGATCCTATGACATAGCAATTGAGTTAACATTAGCCTTTCACCTTCATGAGTTTGGGGATAAATCTGACCTAGGTTAAAGAAAAAAAAAATGTTTCATTATTTAAGTGTCCACTGGTCTACAACTCAAAATTGCATTAGTCCTCACTTTGATTATAGATGGTTTACAGTTAGATGATTCTAAGTACATTGGGTCATTTTTCAAAAATCACTTGTAGATTCACTGATGATAGAACCTAGTAAGTAAGATTCTGAGAAACACTGCTCAAAAATCATCACTCACCTTTAAGTCTTCTTTAAAGGTAAACTCAATTTAAAGTCATATTTATTCAACAGGATTTTTCAAGAGAAATATCCAACAAATGCAATACATCTTTCTTCCATGTTGTTGCGTATACCTAGCATTAAGAATTTTTCAAATTATATAGTCCTGAAATTCAAGCATTGAGAATATCATAGACATGTCTACAGAAAAACACATGAACCAACAAGAAATAGGGAGAAAATGAACTAAAAGTACATGCATGCATGTTTAAAGTTATATGTAGACAAATACATGCAACTAACTTAAAAGGAATAAAATATTATGCCAACAAGCTACTGATAGTATCCAATGCTCTCTAGTGTTATAAAAACAATAAAAATCATAAATTTCTGAACTAGATATAAATTGGAAAATTGTTCTGGGGAATAACTTCTCATTATACATACATACATATATATATATATATATATATATATATGTACTTTTCACCAAGCTATTTTTATTTTTAGGAAATTTACTTAAGGAAAATATCCAAAATATAAATATATGCAAATTCTGTATACCCCTCTTTGCTGCAACATTATCATAATGATAATGGTCTAAAATAATCAAAATGCTAATGAGACACTAAAACTAAGTTCAATGAGAGCTCATTCAATCATTGAAATGACACAGCAAATCACAGAGCTTATTCCTGAATATATTAATGGGATAATCATCAATAAAATGATAGATCAAAAATTACTTTAAAATTGTCCTAAATTGGTAAGAGAAAACTAAAGTTCACATAGTAGATCAGATATTTAGTAACAATTAGCTGATATGTACAGTTGTGAAAATACGAAAAGCTTTTTTTGTTATCTTTCATTTCAAAAATAGACATGCTGGTTTTATTATACTTTTGTTAAATCATTAAGTATAACTACTGATCAAAGTATTTTGTTTACTTTCATTTTATTTCAAAATATCCCTCTCATTGAGGCAAATATTAAAGTTTCAAGAATGTTACATTTTTAAGTTAATGACATGTATGGTGGCAGGTAAGATTTTAACTAGTCATCACAATCTATGAGCTACTATCCCAGAAAGATTAAATACAAAGTATCATAATTAAAATTATATATGCTTGGTTCTAATTTTATTGTTTGAACTAGCTGAGTTTATAAATCATAAACAAAACCTATAACTTGCAAATTACTTCACTCATTATATATTGTCAGAGATGTTCTTTCATACATATGAAGGGTATTCTTTCCTCTGCCCTTAAATTCAAGAGATGCATACTTTTAGTTGACAAAGAGCTTCCATAGTCTCTGGAATAAAGGATGCTGATTATACAATACAATATAATATAATATAATATAATATAATATGATATGATATGATATGATATGATATGATATGATATGATATGATATGATATGATATGATATGATATGATATAATATAATACAATACAATACAATACAATATAATATAATAAATATATTTTTATATTATATATCATTTATTATATCATGTTTATATTATATCATATAATATATAATACATAAAATAATATATATAATCAGCATCTTTATTATATATATGACTACATGACTAATTCAAATACTTGTATTAGTGATAGGACCCTGTTTTTCCACACAGCAAGTCTGTGTTGATATTACAGTCACAATTATCTGTGCCATGACACTAATTATGACTCTCCTCATCAACATATTTTATTTCAGGCCTAAATGAGAGATATGAATCCCCCAGAACTCCAATGACATATCATACGTAAGAGACAAACTGTACATCTAAATAAAGGACTTTTATAATGATTTCTAAAAATCAAGCTTGTTATTTGATCTATGACTCAATAACTAGAAAATAAAACAATATCAATTAAGTCAAATGCTTTCTCCTTATTCTTTCAATGAAATTAACTGTAGAAATGAAACGGAAGGATGTGATTGGGAATATTGGAGGAGGAAATGTTGGTATAGAAAGATATTAGAAGAGTATAAATAAGGAACAAAAATCTGGACTTTAATTTTTCATCCCTTGAAATAAGATTTTGAAAACATGACTATAAAGGAGTTAGAAATGAGGAGTCACCATAGTAAAAGAAATGATAGAAAAAAATAGTCTCTTCCGGAGAGAAATGGAATGGATTTCTAGCATACATACATTTCAAAAACTCTTCTTATCTTCTCTGTACCTGATAGAGTTTTTCAATAGGTTAGGAAGCGGCCTGGATCCATTTACCTGGTAACAGGTGGACAGAATTAGGCGTCAGTCTCAGAATGTCACCGCACATTATGTTTCCAATATGCTCTTCTAGTTTTAGCAAGTCAGCTGTGATGAGGATGCAAAACAAACACATTTTAGTCTGTCTCTGATTAAACTAAGGATAAACCAATAACTGCTGTTAGAAGGAGGGGAAAATACTAAAGTTCAGGCTGTCAGGATGCATTCTATCTCCAGTAAAGATTTTCACACCCGATAAGATTTCATTTAAAGCAAAGATTAAGCCATATGTCGCTTTAGTCATTGATATTTTAATTTGCATATGCCGATCGTGATCTCATGTATAGGAAAACTGTTTTAACTGAATAGAGTGGGTGGTACTTAACAATTCAGAGGAAATGCAGATTGTAGTCAAATGATTTATGCGGAATTGATTTTTGCAAAAACCCAAATGTTGTTGTGATTGATTTTGTTATATAAAGGTGCCTCTTTCGTTAAACCTCCTGACTAATCACTTTCCACCAAAACTGATGAAATAGAAGTGTGTATGTTGTTCTCAGTAGAACATTTCCACTTATTTCCCCATTCAATTATCTATGTATTCATTTACCCATCCAATTTCCATCCATCCATCCATCCATCCATCCATCCATCCATCCATCCAATCAATCATTCAACCAATCAATCCTGAGAGCATATTCTGTTCCAACTAATGACAAAGTTAATGGTTTGGAGTGTAAAAACAATTAGCCACACTAAAATAAAGGACTTTTAAATCTTAAAGACTGCTTTATTTGAGAGGCCTGGATGATGCAATGAGAAAGAGCTGTGGCTAAGACCTGAAATAGTGGTAGTAAAATCCGACTCAAACAAACTAAAATGCTCTGTACTTTTTATAGCAAAATTATAATATTGGTAACTCTAATATCTTTTGTAACAATCAGACTGGTAAAACTATGTTATTTTATAAAGTTAGCATTCACTGGACGTAATCTGCTTTGTATTCTACTATCCAAACAAAGTCATTTTCATGAGATTGAAAAAGTCACTCTCAAAATTTTGTGGCCATCACCTATGTCACCAACATTCCAGAATCTCATTGCTCAATCATGCAATTGACATAAATGTACATATAAATGAATTCATATAGCCATGCATCTCTGTATATATGTGTATATATTTAAATGATTTTACAAAATCTTTATATGTCCACATATATAAAAAAATGAGTATACTTAAGCATGGTCTTAAAACATTAACTTTGAAACAAATTGATGATTACTCAGACTATGTGTACATGAGTAAATTGGCGATATTTTTCTCATGTTTAGACATGATATTTCTAATCATGGACTCATGTATCTGGGTACTGATGTATTAATAAAAAGCACATGTTACTTTATATAATAAGCTTGTGTAAACTTTTCTCCCAAAACCAATGTTCTCACAATTCCCGTTATTTACATATCCAGGTGACAAAACAGGACAGATGATTAAAACTTGTTAACACTGTCATAGAACCCAGATGATGTGATTTTTCACTCAAATATATAACTGAAACATTTTTCACATATGTTGAAAGAGAATAAACTAATCTATTTTTGTTTAGACACCTGTGTTTTCCTGTAGTGATGTAGCCTGAACTGTTGTCCTTGGTTTGTTAAGCAAACTTTAATTTACTATGACCTCCATCAGAGCTGCTTTTAAATTTGTACAAATGCCAACTAAAAAAGTCGCTTGCTAAAAGACCTCTGCTTGGGGGAAAAAGAGTCATGTCACATTCTAGATAGGTGGAGTGAATGCATACTAAAAGATGTCAGTTGCATTTCAGTGGCTAAGCACACACTGGAATGTGGGCAATATCTTGTTTCAGAATCAGAGCAGTGAGTTTTAGCAACAATTTTTCAGTTTGTCTTTATTTATCTATTTATTTATTTGTTTATTTTTGGTAGTTTGTCACAACTTTAAAGCAATGGAATCTCATTGAGTGGCTATTACATACTCTATAGTTAAGAAAGTGCCTTTTATCCAAAAGATTTAATAATGAAATTTGCTGAAATAATTAAAAAGGGATAATATAAAAATGTAATCATTGAAGTAAGTTTTAAAATAGGCATTAAAGTAAGTGTTAATGTCTATATTTAAGATTTATGTTATTTTATTTGCTATTGACATTAATTCTCAATTACATTTGGTACCACCATCATTCTTATTAAGCAATCATTGTGATCCCTACCCTTTCCTCCATGTTCAGTTACCCAGTTTTTTGATTCTACTGCCTGACAATTTGCCCATCATCTTCGTTCTGGGCCATGCCTACCTCTCTCTTTGTGTTGTTTCAAAGGTCTCTGTTTCACATATTTTATAATCTAACAACATTAAGTTTAGTCTTACAATCTTAGAAGTCATTGGTGAGTTATTTATTTTTAATGTTTAACTCCCCAATTTCCTTTCTATTAATATTATTATTACCGTTATCTTTCAAGAGTGAGCTGACAAGTGAACTTTGTATGATTTACCTCCTTTTAAAGTTTTAGTCAATGATTCTTCTGCTATCCCATTATGACAAGTGCATTTAGCCAACTGACTTAAGATTTTTCACGTTGTGTCAACTTTTTGAAAACATGGATTTCCCTTTTTTCAACATCAATAGCCACTTGAATAAATCTCCCCATTTCAGATTTTATACTCTGTAATTTTCTAGAAATTATTAATTGATAAATAATAATTACTACAAGATTCTACTTTGGTGGAAGGAAGAGGTTTTTTATGTGAACAGAAATGTTAGAGTACATTGCTTGCTATAAGAGCGATCGAAGGGAGATCTAAGTGTCTTTCTGAATCAAGACCCCCCCCCCCATCTTACACTGGATTCTTAGGGGCTGATCTTTCGAAGCAGAGCGAGGTTCCTAGAATCAGTTGTTGCTTATCATTATCTCTCACATGGATTTTCACTAAGTAGCAGGTGTTTGGGAACGTGGCTAGCTATATAAATTTGTCCCCTGACTAAGGTTTAAAATCAATAATTTATATATATATATATATATGTATATATATATGATTATGATCTGAAGCTAGGATCAAAAGGCTACTAGTCTTTTCCTCTTTTGGTTATACTTTTTTGCAGAAATAAAACAATATTTTCTCATATCTTTGTATCTTTTTAAGAAAATCAAAATACCTTTTAGTGTTCTCATTAGAAGCCATACTTATCTATCCAAGAAATTCCCCAAGACACTTAAGTGGGCAATAATTATCCTATTTTGTAGGAAATATAAGTTAGAATTTGCTTACTATTAATTTAAGCTACTGTTCCCTATTACAGTCTGTTATTCAGTTGTTTTATTGGTGTATTCACCCTTCCTTTATTAGCCTCAGTACAAACCTCTTTTGACACATGACCCAAAACTTTATATTCATCACCTTTGTAGGGTAGGTGAGCTGGTTTTTTCCTACACATAGTCTATATAGCCAACACCTGTGGTATTATGTCCTCCTTATGTTTGTGTGGCCCAGTGGGTGTGCCATTGTGAATGGGCCCATCTGGGTCTCGAAGGAAAGAATAAAAGGGCAGTATAACCCCTGTGTGAGGAAGCATGAACATGAAAGAGAACCTGCCTCCCAGTCCTGCCTTGCCCTTCCTGGTGTGTCCATGTAACTGCTAGAACCAATAAAGAACACACACAGATTGGTGAACCTGATGCTTGCACTCTAATTGGTATCACAAATATGATGACTGCTTACATAGTTTGTGAAGAGGGTGCATAGGTCAATGCAAAGAGAGAAGACAAGTATCACAGACATCAGGATGATTCACCACAGACAACCTTATACGAGGACTTAGATATTCCTCACTATTCTCTATGTGTTTCTCTGAATGAGGCTGGCAGATTCACCTCCCTTTAACTCAGGATTTCTCATTCCCTGCAAAATTCAGTCAATAATATGACCTTGTTGGTAGGTCTCCCTAGGCTAACACAACCCATTTTCTTTATTTACAGCACATACTAATGAATTAATCCGCATATTATTATTGTTCTAAATGCTCCTTCTTGCATGTGACACCTCACAATGACTGCTTATAGCCTAAGGCTACATCTGTGAAAAAGGCCTTTGAAACTATACAAGCTATTAGTATGCTGCACTAAATCTCAAGCCATATAATTGATTCACAATCTAGACAAAAAATACGAAAATTATATATATATGTAGATAGATAGCCCTTCAACAGCATGGATACATGGGCTTGAACTGTACAAGCGTACACTTATGTGCAGATATTTTATCAAATTCAGTTGGCCACTATATTTCCAGATTTCCACCTTTATAGATGAAACTAACTCCATGGGTAGATTTTGACTATGTAAGTGAAACCTATAGAAATGGAGGGTTGACAAAAGATGTGAACATCTGTGGATGTTCATAACCCCAGGGGATACTAAAACCAATTTCAGTTCAAGTTCCACACTGAGAACATTGTTCCTGTTCCACATTGAGAACAAAAGATTAATGAAGTTAAGATTAAATCATAAGTTACATAGGTCTTTAATTGTGTGAAGGTTAGAGCCCCAACTCCTCATTGTTCAAAGAACAGCTATACTATAAAAATGCACATACACACGTATATTTAAATATATCGAGACTATGGGGTATTTAAAAAAGGCATTTTTTAACAAAACATTTAAAAATTGACATATTTTTCCATAGGAATAAACTGAATTGTCATTAAAAAATGCATATTTGTAACACATTACTATCCCAAAATGCAATTAAATCTAATGCTAAACTCTTTGTAGAATGAAAAATGAAACAGATAATGATCTTGGATAATATCCCAGTTGAAAACTTTTGAGAATATTGGTACTATATTTGGAATTGTAAATTCAAGATTTATTACCATTTACTAAATCATTTAATTTATTATTCATGAACTAAAATAAAATTGCTTGGTTGTAGTTTATAAATAAAATGTGGAATTTGGAACAAATAACCAAAAAACTACTGTAATAGAACACATAATTCAATGTTCTCATTTTTGGCATTAATTTTGCAACTAAAGAAACTACTTTTGATTCAAAATGTCTAGAATGAATGCTTTCTTCCTCTGCTAGACAAGGTTTGGAAAACAATCTCAGTCTTAGATAATCAAAATCATGCAAATTGCTATCTAAAACATAGCAAGTCCTTTTCCTTAGTGCGGACTTATTCCATTAATGAAACAAAAGTTACAGTGCAAAACCTTGAAATATTTATTAACTCATAAAATCAGTTTGTAGTCCATCCGATTACTTTGCTAAAATATGTGTAGTCAAACTATTTGCCTTAAAACTATTGAAACATTTGCCTTGAAATTTTCTATGGAACTCTACATTTTTTCTAGGATTCTACACCAAGACAATAATATGTAAGGGTGCTGAATTTTCCTTCCATCATGGATTCACATCAGAGTTTCTTCTGAGAAAAAAATTCAGAAATAGTTGTTATTCCTATAGCTCAAGGAACTGAGAAAGCAGTCATCTTGAAACAGATTGGAAAACCTAAGCCACACATTCAATATTTGTTATAACATGAATATAAGTGAAGGGTTTTATAATATGTGAGGTAAGGGGGAGAAAGAGAACCCTGCTTGGTATTACCTATAAACTAAATCATTAAAAAAAGTTCCTCTTATTGAAATTGGATACAAGAATATTTGCCAGGGAGAGTAGGCAGAAGAGGAAATTCACCTGTAAGGTCAATAAGTTCTGAGTTATGAATGCATAATGTCAAGTTCACCTGTAATGTCAATAAGTTCTGAGTTATGAATGGTGACTACACTTGATAATTCTTTATAATTAAAATTGGATAAGATAGTTTGCTTGTGGAAAACTTTTTGTACTGAGTCTCATCAAAATCAATAATAAATTGAGATGATAGATGCTTCAGTGATCTTGATGATGACATTCTTTCCCAAGGTGTACATAAACCATCAAGTCGTACAATACACAATTTTATTTGTTAGTTGTAACTAATTACACCTAAAAAATCAGCTAAGCCCAATTTGGGAATGGACTTCCATTTTGCTGCTATTTGCATCTCTAGGGAAAAATGCATATAACAATTAGATACCATATTATTTTTTACACAAAACTTGGACTCTACTAACATTTTTGCCTTCCTGTCTCTTTATTAAGATGGAAAGGTTTGATAGCCCTAATTCAATTGTATGATTTCCTGTACAAAATGTTTGGCATTTCTAATTTTATTTTATTTTATATTGTTACTTTATTCTGTATAAACAAGGGGAAATGACATATGGCATCAATGTTAATTGCATGAGAAACTCAAATGATTTGTATAGATTCATCCATGGTGCCAGCTGATGACTACAAAAAAGTATACCCTTCATAGGTCACTAAAAATGAGCATGGAGTTTGTTTGACCACATAATAAGTTCAACTAGCACTGCCCTTCATTCTCAAAGCACTGTGCAGGAGGAGTCTTAACATCTGATGTCTTTCTGAAGAAGCTCCCCAAAGTGTATGGTTGGCACAGTTTGTTCAAACTATTTCCTCCAAAACGCAGCATAATGATCGATTCATATGAGAGTGCTTTTTTGCTCAGGATTCCAAACAGGTTGCCACATTAGGAGGAAGAAAAAGTGTGATGGTGACAAGTATTGGATCTGTTAGTTTCCCAACAATGAAGACCTCAAATCAAGAAAATGCCTGCAACTTCTTTTCAATAGGATCAAAGGAAACCTACAGGAAGCTATGTTCTTTGTGCATGTGTGTTTTTTAAGCCAGTTCAAATTATGGTTCTCATGATCAAATGTTTCTGATAATAGAAACTCCACATGTACTTGAGAGGGAGAATGAAAAGAGGTACTTTACCAACTAAAAACATTTTTTTTTTTTGAGACTAGGTGTCTCTATTTTTGCCCGTGGAACCGCAGGCTCCCGTTGCCCGGGGTACCACAGACTCAAGCCATCCCCAGCCTCAGCTTCCCAGGTAGCTGGGATGACAGGCGCGCGCTACCACGCCCAGCTATTTTTTGGAACTAGGTCTCACTACGGGCCCCAGGTGGGACTTGAACCGTGATCCCTAGCCCCAACCGCTTCATAAGCTGAAGCTTAAAGGCACGAGACACCGCGCCCGGCCAACCAAAAACTTATTTAATTATTTAAGATATTGAAGTCCACTGAATTCTTGGTTCCCTAAATCTGGTGTTCAGAGTAACAGATCAAAAAAAATGAGATGATATTAACTACTATTGACAAAGATGAACCAAACTGTCAGTGAACTTGATGTTGCCCTTCTGCATAAAATACTACAATGAAGGTTTTATTTATTTGTTTGTGTATTATGCGTTAGTTAAGAAAAAGGGAAATGAAAATTTGATATCAGGAAGAGGAAAATGGTGGGAAAGCACATATTGAATGGATGGGGTTATGATGACAAGGCAAGACAGGTGGAAGATGCCATGGAAGAAGAGTTTGCAAGGGAGTGGAGTTTGGTCAGAAAAGTAATGAATCCAGGGTGACAATAACAATGACTTTGGTATATAATCAAGGAGAGTTTTAAAATGTAAACAGAGAAATGTCTCTCTAAAGCCCTAACAATATGTTTCTTTTCTCTTAAGTAATTCACTGCATCTTTACTTAATTCAGTCAGCAGAGTAACTCAAAGATGGGGAAGGACTGAAAAGCATTCCCCCAAGGCACACTCATTTTGATTAGCTACATATTATCTCTTTGCTTTTCATAGCTTTTCCCCTTGTATATATATGAAAATAGGTGTAAAAATACACCTATTTTGCTCTTAAAAATGCAATTTAAATATTGTTTCATAAAATGTAATATTTTATTTTTATTACAGGCCTGAACAAAAGGTAACTATTCATCAAAAAGGATATTCATGTTCTACTTAAGAGTAAAAAGTGAAAATATTATTCTTGATGTTCATTTAAGATAGTTGATGTCAAGAACCTGAAGCATTATCCTTTGTTCCCTAAACTGTCATGACTCTCTGAGTTTCAATGTTGATATTTGTTAATTCACTCAAACATTATCTTAGCATGTTGATTGTAGAGAGTAAATGCAGAGAAAAATAACTGTTAATATCCCATGAAACATAACTCATCATTATACTATTATACAGGGAATTCTGTAATTAACAAAGGATTAAGGTTATAAACATTTGACAATACTTTCTATGATATTTAGCAGGCACAGAGATGGACAGATGGGAAGACAGCAAGATTAAATTGAGAAATGATAGGTAGCTGATAGATATAGGCATGTATACACATATGTGCCATATAATTTAATATATTAGCTAGTATTTTGTTGGGGAAACTGACATAGGGTCACTAAAGTAACTTCTTAATTGTCACACTGTTATGAAATGACACAGACTGCTTGTTCAAAGTCTTTCCTTACTAATATATGAATCAGTAGTCTCTAACTCCATAGATTTATTGTATCTAATGATTCCACAAGTCAACCTGGTGGCTCATGTGTCCTGGGTTGACTCCCCAGCACATGGTT
This sequence comes from Uropsilus gracilis, assembly GCA_004024945.1. Classification (NCBI taxonomy): domain Eukaryota; kingdom Metazoa; phylum Chordata; class Mammalia; order Eulipotyphla; family Talpidae; genus Uropsilus; species Uropsilus gracilis. Next base: position 91,790 of record PVHY01000468.1, on the reverse strand, counting down.
GGGATTCAGTGAACATAACTGCCGACTCCGAACAAGATGACCTAGAAGGAAACTCCCTCCACATAGTTACTTTTCCTAAAAATAGGCTGGCCTGGGTTTACTCATGTGATGACAAGGAGAGCCTTAGAAAGTAAGAGGCAATCTCCAGTACAGAAGTTCTTTTCAAGATTGGATTGTGTCACAATTGTGAGTTCTTTATTACAAATGGCCAGAACAGATTCAAAGGCATGGGAATGATGTCTGTTTTGTGTTTGTTTTGAAAGAATTCACCAGAGACAGAGTAGAGAACAGAACAGGTGGGTATTGAAATGCTCTACTAAGAGGAGCAGCAGGTGAGACAGGAGATGTCTGCTGAACCACTGTCAATGTCTGCTTCTTAATGGAATAAATGACAAATGGATGCACAATAAGAAATTAGAGAATCTGGTCATTTCTTAAACCTACCATTCCATGGAGTCTATGAGTCCACAAAAACCACCTAATATTTCTATGCATTTTATTATACACATGTTTATTTGGTATGTAGTTTTTGGTGCATTTGCTTTTGGATATTAAATCACAATGAAAGAAAGTAAGAAAAATGCTTAAAAAGCAAACAAACATGGAGAGTGCATGCAAAACTCTGGATATTTGGCTTTATTTAAAATATAGAAAGCTATGCCAACACAAATCTCATCTGGTCACATGGAAGCTCACTGAGTTGAGGGTTCTTTGAAAAGAATGGGTGATCCAGTTCACCAGTCTCTGCAATCATCCCTCCCCACAACAAGGCTAAAGTTTTAGAAAGAAAAGTTACAAAGTGGATGCCTTGTGATCATTTCCAAATGTAGTATTTCTAGCTTCAGTGATCCTTGCTGTAGTTATTATTGAGATGAAAAAGCTTTTACTACTGACTTCATCAATATCACTATGTGGTTAGTAATTAACATTATTAACATCTCTTGAGCTTGGGATCACCAATAAATTAAAGGTAAGATTTTGTTCTTCTAGAATGTAATAAATTTTATATAATAACCCTCAGGTTATCTGACAGTGGATGGCAGGAGGGGGGTGTGGGGGCAAAAATCTCTCCATAAAGAGGCAGGAGATGAGAGCTTCAAACAAGTTCCATTTCTAGCTGTCAAATCTGAGCAAATCACTTAACACCAACCTATTTCCCCACCAGCTAAATAGGAATAATAGAGATTTCATAACCATCAGGGATGTCTTTGGTCTTACAAAAAAAAAAAAAAAAAAAAAAAAAAAAAAAGAAGACAAATGGAATGCACATATTTGGGGGCGGGGGGTAGGAAAGAGTGCGGAATCTTAAAAGTGTGCCTCAGATTCTGCTGGGTTTAGTCATGCTATTTGGATTTAATAGCAGAATCAACACTAAGAATCTTTACAGGCATCTTGACTTGTCAGACCTGAGCTCAGCGAAATAATCAGACTTATCAGATTGCACCTAGACTCAGGTGCACAGGAACCAAATTGCTGGAATAGACAAGATCAAAGAGGTGTTTTCTCTTCTCCGGGCACAATACCATGGCGTTGATTAGACTCTTTCCCACCCAGTTCCACCTTTGGTCTATTTTGTGTGGGGTGTTGCTGTTTACCATCTCAGTCTTAGACAAACATGTCAACAATATTCTAAGGCAATACATTCTAAGGTACATGAGATCATTCTCTAAGTCTGTACACAGATGAGCATAAAATGATTTTTTGAAGAATGAATTCCTTCTATATGAACTACATCATTTAAAAATAAGAATATGGAATTCAATTGTTTCCTGTCCTGCACCTTATAGGCCTATACTTGATAGCACTGTTGACTCCCTGGCTCTTCAGAGCATTCAATATTTATTTTATTTTATTTATTTTACCTCCCCTGCCTCCCTGTGTATCTTAAACATGAGTCTGCCCTAGAGGGCCTCCCCAGGAATCAAGCAGCCTTGGAGGGTCTCATTTCCCACATCTGATCAGATTAAGACTAGGGTTGGAAGGCCGGGCACGGTGGCGTGTGCCTGCAAGCTTCAGCCTATGAAGCGGCCGGGGTTAGGGATCGCGGTTCAAGTCCCACCTGGGGCCCGTAGCAAGACCTAGTTCCAAAAAAATAGCTGGGCGTGGTGGCGCGCACCTGGGAAACTGAGGCTGGGGATTGCTTGAGTCTGTGGTACCCCGGGCAACAAGAGCCTGCGGTTCACAGGCAAAAATAGTGAGACCTAGTGTCAAAAAAAAAAAAAAGACTAGAGTTGGGACTCACAACCTTCAATACTTAAACAGAAGTCAAATATCAAACTTGGGAAAGAAACTATTTACTTTTCAGAGCTCTATTTTTGTGTGACACTAATTTTTTGAGGCTGAAGTAGATTAATGATGACTCCAGATATTATATATAATTTTTCTTTTGAAAGGTAAGCTATATTCTGCTTCTCCTTTCAATGTGGACTATTCAATAACTGCCTTGGACTAACAGAATAATTACTGGGGTATGATTAGTGGGGTAGGCTTTGATTACCCAGACTTGAAGTTGTGTAACTCACAAGGTTCAGGCATAAATAATTAAAAATATCTACGCTGATATTTCTTGGTTAAGAATGGTTCTATGCCCTCTTAAAATTCATTGCCATTTTGTAAAGTAGTTCAAGCAGACACATAAAGAAGGCCAAGTAAATAGCAATAGAGGATTATACAGAATGCCCATGTAGTTGCCAGAAACAACTGCTAGAGGTATGGACACAGTCATATTGGATGCTCCAGCTGACAATTTGCATAGTTGGATTCTTCCTTGATCCTGACCTGGAGAATCATGAACCAAAGAAATGATTGCTTTGGGCTACAGAGCTTAAGAACATTTTGTTAAAAAGCAAAAGAAAACAGAAGAACCCCCTTGAGCACTTTGTGGAGAATGGTAGGAAATCAATTGTTAGTGGCTTTTTCTCTCTTCTAAATGTTGATAGTGAGTAAGGTCTATGTTTCATTCTTTTAGATGGCCACAGAGGGAATGATACCAGATGTTTCAAGTGTCAGAGACGGACAGAACTGACTTAAGAAATTCTTGAGTGATAGGGGTATTTGCTTTTATATGTTCCTTTTTTTGAAAAGCCATCCTTTGTTTCTCAAGTGAACCAGTTTGTTAGAGAAGAGGGTGTGTGAGAGTGGGGAGAGTTGGGAGTATGGGCAGCTCACTCTTTCACTGTTCTCTTGGGATCCACCTATAGTAGCATAACCAAGACAAGCAATTTTAGAAATGAGCAGTCTGTTTTCCTGTATATTCTTTTGACAGCAATTAATGAACAAAGAGCTTTGTTAATAGTTTCTGTTGGATGTGTGTAAGTTCACTCAAAGGAATTCAAAATCCAACAAAGGTGGGCAACAGCTTGCTGAAATCACACATATTTTACTTGAAGTCAGTAAGGGAATCCCATCATTTTCTTTTCTTTTATATGAACATTTCAAGTGAGACAAAAACACACAGGGAGTACGTACTTGCAGACATTCAGGATGTAACTATTTTTTTAATCATAGTATTTCCAGCTTACGTTATGGCATCTGTGTTCACCAACTCAAAGCCGAACTTGGCAGTGAACACAAATACTTTCCCACAAACAGATGAAACCACCAGCATGAACAGACTGATTTAAAAGCAGGGTTTTCAGTTAATGGGTTGAAAATCTCACCGTTGTGGAAATTGTGGCTTTTAAAAGACTTAGTTTTGTACAATTGTAAATGATCTTACTCTGCAAAACCCTGAGAGTGACAATACTATAAAAGCAGATTTCAGCTATTAATTATAATGTAAACAAGGGAAGGTGGAATCAATTCATAAAACATAAAGCTGAGGCACAAACAGACACTTGACACAATGAGTTGGTGAGAACATCCAGGGCAAACGAAGGCTGTTTATGACTTTTCATAATTTTCAGTTCTCTCTATTAGATCTCAAAAATTGTTCCCCACTCTATCATTTGTAACTAAAAATTGCACAGATATTGACTGATGACTATAAATTGCTTTCTGATTATTTCTTCTTCCCACCAAGCAATAAACTTTTTTACCCTCTCCACCCCAGGGACTGAAATTCTCTAACTTTCATCATCAACAAAACTGGAGTTAAAATCAAGGATATAATTAGTTTTGAGTAATGATTTAATTATAAAATAAAATATAACATCCAAAAAGAGAAAGAAAAGCTTGGGCTACTTTTTGCTTTCTTATGTTTTTAATTTGTGACTATGGAATTAAATATCTCATTCAAATCCACACAGCACTTAATTGTGCAGCTTAAGAAGGTTTTAGCCTAAGAATCTATAATACCACATCAGTTTCCTGAGTAGTTACTATAAACCGATTGTTTTATGTGCTTTTCTTCCATCTGATTAATACCTAATAAGAATTCTCTTGCTTAGAAGTTCTATTTGTCTTTTATTATAGTTGGAGAAACTGAAGCTTAATAAGTTCAAGTAGCATGGCTAAGTAGCTAGCTGTAAGTTAAAGGCAAAGTTGAAGTTCAGAGTCAAACCTTACTGACTCCCACAGTGGACTGTCCTAGATCTTACAATTGTTTTGCATCTGCTTTGTTGGTTTTGACTCTATAAACCACCCTGTTAATTCAGGTTCAGGTAGAATTATTATTTTCTATCTCCAATAGAAATGTAAGCATTATTATTTTCTATTTCAAATTGATTATATAAAGGGTCACCGATTGCTTAGGAAAAATTGGTCATGCGTGATTTTAGTGAAGGTCCTAAGTCCAGTGGGTGAACACTGTCATTTGGAGACAGTCAATGTTGAAAGGACAGTTTGAATTAATACTGTAGCAGCAGAATGAGAGTAAGCGAACACTGATGTATTTCCTGCATCATTTCATAGATTCTTGTGGAAACACCATGTGATGCAAGAGCTGAAGTGGTCAGTAAAATTCCCACAGACGCTTCTCCAGGTTTCATCCTTCCAGAAGACTGTGACTTAGCTCCAAGGAAGTGCTGGTCTCCTGTCCTGGAGGCAGAGAACCACTTCTGTGTGCAAGGAATCATTAGTATGGCATTGGGTATTTTCAAGATGTTGTCAATAATCTGGGAATAATTCATCCAGACATGTTAGGTATGTTAGCATCTGTGTGTACTTGAAAGAAAGGAAATGGGATGGTTTTGTGAAATTTAACTAACCGCGCTTTCTGTGTGTGTTTGTGCGTGCACACATGCTTGAGAATGTGTCTAAAGTGAAGTTTTTGTCCTTATTTGCCCCTTAATTGCATCTCATCAGCAAAATGAGCTCTTGTTCATCAGCCTCTTCTTATTGTCATTGCATAGAAGTAGAGCATCCAGCTGGTAATTTCTAGCACTCGCTGTTTATAACCAAGCTTGTATTGCTCTTTGATGAGAGACACAAAGGAAAAAAAAAAAAAGGAAATCATGTGGAAATTGGTAACTGAAAAAGAAGGAACAGCTATTTTGGTGAGAAAATATAGCCTAGATTTTAATGAGTGGTCAAGGTAAAAAGTTCTCAGAATACTTGGCTGAAAGTTGATAATTTATTATTTATACTTCTACGGTGCTCATTCACACGATTTTAGATTTTTCCTATTGCTTTTCTTAGCACCAAATTTATAAAGCTCTCACCTGCTATTCTAATATTTAAACATCAGTAAACATGCTTCTCTGATCTTAACTCAATCCTTATTCTCAAATGTACAAATGAACTCATGTGACCGAGAATCAGTGTTGGCCAATGGGATTCATTTGAGACAAACCGTAAGTGTGCATTTCTCAATGCTCTGTTTGCTTTTGTTTTAGATGAATTTCAATATTGCAATCTGGAGATGTAGTTTCTCCCTGTGCAAGGTGCTGGTTTAATTTCTCAAGGTCTATAATTCTCACATTGGGAGGGTGGTTTGCTTAATCTCCTACATCGAAGGCTAATCTCTTTCAGAAACACTTTCACTAAAGTGAAGTGGCCAGTAACTCACTAATTGTTTGAAAATACAAATAGTGCTTGATATGAATCACATCAATGAAGCACCTCAAAAGTATATTCAGAGAAAAGACAAAACCATTAAATGAACAAATAGGAAATTGTTCTCATTTTCTTCTTACAAGGTAAAAGAAAGAAAAAAAGGAAATAAAAGTTTTTTCACTTTAAATGAGTTTGAACAATTTTTAAAAGTAATACAGAAGTGATTCAGTGCTTCAATACTTTAAAATGTCGGCATAATGGCATTGATTAGTAAACATTCATTTCTATAAAGCTTTCGTTTCAATGAGCTCATATATGTAAATTTTTTCTCAGCTGACTCTTGAGTAACAAAGTGAGAAAAGCTGATCAAATATGCATATATTTTAATATAAAAGATGAAACACCAAGAACCTTGGGAATAAGAAGATATGTTAGTTTGCAACTCAAGAAAATATGAGTGATACTTTGTCACTGATTAACAGGATAATGAGTGATGGAGAATAAATTAACCCTTGGAAGCATCTGAGGATATTAGAAACTTTTTTTAATTGGTATGCTGAGAGTCACAATAATAAAATCAAATAATGAGTGACAAGTTGGATCTGAGCTTTGTGAAATTCCTTTCAAAGAATCCACTGATTGAAAATGAAACAAAATATAAATCTTTGCCCTACTTAACATGTGTGTCAGATCTTAGAATATTTTCACTGAAAATCTATTTGGTTTCCCAAGTCAAAAACTTGGTGTACTACAACTTAGTTGCTTCTTAACCTTTGACTTCCTTTCTGGTATTTTTATTTTATTTCTTTTTTTAATTTTTATTTCTTTTTTTTTTTTTTTTTTTTTTTTTTTTTTTTTTTTTTTTTTTTTTTTTTTTTTTTTTTTTTTTTTTTTTTTTTTTTTTTTTTTTTTTTTTTTTTTTTTTTTTTTTTTTTTTTTTTTTTTTTTTTTTTTTTTTTTTTTTTTT